>JAHNEJ010002814.1:0-201116 GCA_022559845.1 Amorphophallus konjac | reverse complement strand
GGACATCACCTCCCATGCCCACGTTTACCGTTCGTCTCCTCACCCCGGTTGCATCCGGCATGGTTTAGTCATTTAATTTTGAGTCCTATGTAATTTTATTTGAGTCATTTGATGTATTTTCCCTTTTATTTGAGTCATGTTCCTAGGTCTTGCATTTATTTTCCTAAGTTTGAGTGTCATTAGATTGTGTAATGTGCTATTGGGCCCAATTCTTCGGGCTTGGCCCATGAGCCCCCCTACCCCTTCGGTTATTTGTTATTGAGTCTTTTGTAAGGGACTTTTGTAGAAATGTGGGTTTCCTATATATAGGACCACATTCCCCCCATTTCAACTTAATGAATGAATCAATGAAAAATGCCATTTGAGTATCCAAAGCTTAGTTTAGTGGAGTGATTCCAACATTTTTTGGGTGAGAAACCCTAGGGGAGAGATTCCCCACCCTTCCCTCTCCTAATCCCTCTTTTTCACTCCACTTTCTCTCTCCTCAACACCCAATTTCGAATTTTCTTCTCTCTCCTCCTTTCCCAACCACCTCAACCCCCACCTACCATCATTAAAGCCCTCCACTTCCCCATGGCCTCCATTACTCCACCCCCCTAGTCCCAAGGAGATCCCTCACCATTCCAACACCATCCTCCACATTCCAACACCACTTTCCCCATTCCAACACAATCAACCCCTTCCCCACACAACCCCACAACTTCCAAAGCATATTTGAATTTGAAATCCACCCTTCCCTCCACTCACTTGTGCCCCCCCTCACCTTCTCCTCTCACCCACCTTCCCAAATTCGTAGCTCCTCCTCCCACCACCTGTTAGACCCCCTTCCAGACCCCATTCTTCCCTTCCCCCACCTTAGAACACCCCCTCCTAGACCCCCTCACAGCCCGGGCTTTCCCCACACTCATCCACCCCCATTTCCCCTCCCATATACCCCATTCCCCCCCATCATCATCAACCTACAGCTCTCAACTGAAGATCTACAGCAGAGCAGCAGCTTGCAGCAGCCACCACGATCACCTCCGGACGAGTTTGAAGACCCAAGAGCCATCGTCGGAAGCGTCTGCCAGTCGCCTTCGCAACCGAAGTGGTTTCGTCTTCTTCCGATCTCCGAGCCATCCTGGAGGTCCATTCTTCCACAGCTGCGCGGTTCTGCCTCGGCTAAGGACCTGAACCAGTTTAGAAGCTCTGCCACGACAGACCCTGAAGGAATCAGTCTTCAAGTTCTTCTTCAAAGTTCCTCTTTGGCCTGTCTAGTTTCAGATTCAAGAAGCGGAAGTTCATTCAGCATCCGGGAGCAGAAGTTACCAATTTTCTCCCCCGAACACGCGGTTCTGCCTTCTACAGTCTGCACCGACCCCTCCTCACTCTTCTGGTTCCACAGATTGTCTCCGACCTCTTCTGGTGTCCCCATTTCTTTTGCTGCAAAGAGGACTCACCCACGGTTCTAACGGCGCTGACGGCATCAAATTTGGAGTTCGGGAGCGGCCAGGACAGCCTCTGCATCCTACTATTGGTGACCTGCCCCTGCTAGTCCGAGAAACAGAGGCCCTGTTCAAGCTCCTGCCCCGACCAGCAGCGACTCCAGAAGAAATTAAGAAACTTCTGAGGCATTCCCCTTCCAGCTACGAAGGTTTTCTCTCTGGTTTTGTCGTCAACAAAATTCCTGATCAAGATCTACAGCAGCAACACCGACTCTCTGTCCCGGCTCGCAGACAGCAAGCAGATTCGGCGTCCACCCTTATTCCTCGTTCTTTGCTTTAGTTTCCCCACCCCGCTTGACCGGCTGAAGGTCCCTCCCTGTGTGGAGGTAGTATTGATTGTAATTTCTATTAACCCCACCCCAAGATCCCCCTCCTACGTGAGGTGTAGTGTTGTAACTTGTTTGGGCAGGTCAAGCGACACCGCCGCGGCGTGTGGGGATCCACTCGCCTCCCCGCTCGCCCTCGTCTCCGACCGGGACCGGTTTCTTCAATCCGGTCGAGTAAGTGCTCAAACCTTCACTCCACTTAGTGCTTGTCTTTCAATATTAGTTCTAATTCCGCTGGTTATGCGAGTGAGAGCCCGATCCTCAAGCCCCATAAACTTGAGTGATCACCGTGGGAATATTGCAACCGGTGCCTTTGGCACTTTGTCGGCCCCCTTGATTTGGGCATCCCCACCCTTTGGGAATCAAGTCTTGGCCTTGCTGGCCCTCTACCAGCAAGGGCCCAACCCCACATCCTCCCCTTGGCATTGCCAAGTCACCCCGGGCTTGGGTGAGTGACGATAGAGCGGTGGCCCAATTTGGCCCGTTTTGAATGCGATTGTGCTTGCTTGCATTAGGTCCGAGGTCGTGTCACATCAAGTGGTATCAGAGCAAGTCTTTGACTTGTCTCTACAAGTCAAGTCCTAGGGCATGCTTGCATTCTTGTCCGAACCGTGCATTGTCAACCCATCATTGTTAACATTGAGTCTTGGGTCACATGGCTCCTCTCCCAATCATATCCCATGCATGCTTACCTAATGGAAAGCCCGTAGAAATTGATTTCATTGACCTAGAATCTGAAAATTGGGTGTCCCCCGATATCGTTACCTCTCTTAGTAGGACCGACAAATTGTGCACAATGGAGACCAAGTCTTTATTGAATTCCATAAATGGTTCGGGAAGATTAAGTATTTGGATGGGGCTTGGTGTCAAAAGGGAACATTGGCAGGTCCATGTATAATCCTAGGTAAGAAATGGTTAGATGAAAGGAATGCCAACATCGACCCAACACGTCGGACTTGCCTTGTGCGTCCGCCACACCTTTCGGGAACCTTTAAATTCAACAACCTTTTATTCTCCCACCCGCGGGAATCCCACCCTCGTTCACCACCCCGGGTGCACCATACTCCGGCCATCATCACCCCACCATCAAAGAACCTTCCCACTCCATTAGTTTTGGAAGAAGTAGTCCACCCGCTTTGCCACATGAAGACAAATATCCCTCGGGAACCTATCCCCTCCATAGAGAGCACCCATGTCCCAATTGAAGAGGAAGCCTCGCACAAGGATCTTCACCCTACACCACCCCCTCTAGATAAGGCCGAATTCATCTTAGAAGAGTCCCTTGTTAGGTGGCTAAGGAAGAGCCTAATTAGAGAGACCTCGACCCATGTTTGCCCTCCCATAGAATAAAATTTTCCCCTAGTGCCCATCTTCTCCTATCACACCACAATCCAAGCATCCTATCAAGTGGAGACCTTAGAGGATTTTCTTAGGGGCTTAGCATGGTAAATTGAGTTCACTAGCATGTTGACTCCTATGGCCGAACAACCTAGGAGCCTTAGCCTCCTACACCTATGCATTGGGTCTATCACCTCGGTTTGCACCAATGGTTGCTACACTAGCGACCTCCTTCTATTCCTCCCTACACCGGATGAGCCCAACCTTCTCCTCGATTTAGAGCTTCTTATCTCGGGTAGAAAGCCAAGCCCTCCACTCATGGCCGACCCACTTGTCAAGAACATTGGCCCAACTATCATAGGGAAGGATGACTTAACACCTTTTAAGGATCTTCAGGACATGGAGTTCCTCCCCCTAAGTGACCTATTTTACGATCCATATGATCCCTTCCAATGGGAGTCAAGGGACTCATATGACCCAACCATCTTACCAACCACCCACCCTGTCCTACCCTCACTCACCATATTGGGCCAAACCCACCTCATCCATGACCCGGGCTGCACCTTGGGAGCCATAACCTTGGACCATATATCCCTAGGGAATAAGGTGGTGCCCCACCCCATGATGATCACCTTCTTAGATCCATTCGATCCTTTCCAATGGGAGTTCAAAGGTTGTCCCACACCTATACACATGGAGGTCACTTTTAGGAAAAGCATGCATGTGTCTAGGCTTTCCACACCCCTTGGCATGAACACTATGTTGGGTCCATTCATTCATATCACTCACATGTCAAGTAGAAAGCATGAGTGGGCCACATTCGGATGTCATGGTCCTCCTTCATTCATCATGGATCTTAAGCATGTCAAAAGCATCTACGGATGTCCGGGTCCCCCCACATTCATCACCACTTTACATGATAGGTTCACCTACGGTTGCCCCGGCCCACCTAGGCCCACCAAAGTCTACATGACAACATTGCATGATAAGTCCACAAATGGTTGCACCGGTCCACCAAGGTTTATCATGGTCCATCTGGCATCATGGCAGGATAGGTCCATCTATGGTTGTCCAGGTCCACCCATAACCACTAAAAGGATAGCATTCACAAAATTGCATGAAAACCTTTGCAAGCACATCAGCAAAAAGAATGAGGTTTATAAAAGGCTGGCCGACTCTCATCGGCATCACCAAGAATTCCAAGTGGGTGACCTTGTGATGGTAAGGATGGAGAGGCTCTCCCTGGGAGCCAACTCTAAACTGAGGCCACGTGGGGCTGGTCCCTTCCAGGTCTTGAGGTGCATAGCTGTAAATGCCAACGAGTTAGATCTCCATGAGAAGTATGGAATAAGTCCCACATTCAATGTTACCGACCTAGTGCCATATAAGGGACCCACGGTGGTACCTAGTGAGGAGATTGAGCCTACTTCTTCCCTTGAGAGAGCACCCACCCATGATGATAAACCACCAGCCAAGAGAGCCCAGCGTGAACAAATTGAACAAATATTGGATGAACAAGTCACTACCCCTCGGAGCAAGGTATATGAGCGCTATCTCGGCAGGTGGATGGATCGGTCTCGTTCGGGAGACTTGAGGGCGGTACCACTTCTACACCCTCCAAGGAGGGAAGGACACTTACTCGACAGAGTCGAGTTCTCCGCACCCCGGGAGTATGATGGGGACATCACCTCCCATGCCCACGTTTACCGTTCGTCTCCTCACCCCGGTTGCATCCGGCATGGTTTAGTCATTTAATTTTGAGTCCTATGTAATTTTATTTGAGTCATTTGATGTATTTTCCCTTTTATTTGAGTCATGTTCCTAGGTCTTGCATTTATTTTCCTAAGTTTGAGTGTCATTAGATTGTGTAATGTGCTATTGGGCCCAATTCTTCGGGCTTGGCCCATGAGCCCCCCCTACCCCTTCGGTTATTTGTTATTGAGTCTTTTGTAAGGGACTTTTGTAGAAATGTGGGTTTCCTATATATAGGACCACATTCCCCCCATTTCAACTTAATGAATGAATCAATGAAAAATGCCATTTGAGTATCCAAAGCTTAGTTTAGTGGAGTGATTCCAACATTTTTTGGGTGAGAAACCCTAGGGGAGAGATTCCCCACCCTTCCCTCTCCTAATCCCTCTTTTTCACTCCACTTTCTCTCTCCTCAACACCCAATTTCAAATTTTCTTCTCTCTCCTCCTTTCCCAACCACCTCAACCCCCACCTACCATCATTAAAGCCCTCCACTTCCCCATGGCCTCCATTACTCCACCCCCCTAGTCCCAAGGAGATCCCTCACCATTCCAACACCATCCTCCACATTCCAACACCACTTTCCCCATTCCAACACAATCAACCCCTTCCCCACACAACCCCACAACTTCCAAAGTATATTTGAATTTGAAATCCACCCTTCCCTCCACTCACTTGTGCCCCCCTCACCTTCTCCTCTCACCCACCTTCCCAAATTCGTAGCTCCTCCTCCCACCACCTGTTAGCCCCCTTCCAGACCCCATTCTTCCCTTCCCCCACCTTAGAACACCCCCTCCTAGACCCCCTCACAGCCCGGGCTTTCCCCACACTCATCCACCCCCATTTCCCCTCCCATATACCCCATTCTCCCCCATCATCATCAACCTACAGCTCTCAACTGAAGATCTACAGCAGAGCAGCAGCTTGCAGCGGCCACCACGATCACCTCCGGACGAGTTTGAAGACGCAAGAGCCATCGTCGGAAGCGTCTGCCAGTCGCCTTCACATCCGAAGTGGTTTCGTCTTCTTCTGATCTCCGAGCCATCCTAGAGGTCCATTCTTCCACAGCTGCGCGGTTCTACCTCGGCTAAGGACCTGAACCAGTTTAGAAGCTCTGCCACGACGGACCCTGAAGGAATCAGTCTTCATGTTCTTCTTCAAAGTTCCTCTTTGGCCTGTCTAGTTTTAGATTCAAGAAGCAGAAGTTCTTTCAGCATCCGGGAGCAGAAGTTACCAATTTTGTCTCCCGAATGCGCGGTTCTGCCTTCTACAGTCTGCACCGACCCCTCCTCACTCTTCTGGTTCCACATATTGTCTCCGACCTCTTCTGGTGTCCCCGTTTCTTTTGCTGCAACGAGGACTCACCCACGGTTCTAACGGCGCTGACAGCATCAAATTTGGAGTTTAGAAACGGCTAGGACAGCCTCTGCATCCTACTGTTGGTGACCTGCCCCTGCTAGTCCGAGAAACAGAGGCCCTGTTCAAGCTCCTGCCCCGACCAGCAGCGACTCCAGAAGACATTAAGAAAATTCTGAGGCATTTCCCTTCCAGCTACGAAGGTTTTCCCTTTGGTTTCGTCGTCAACAAAATTCCTGATCAAGATCTACAGCAGCAACACCGACTCTCTATCCCGGCTCGCAGACAGTAAGCAGATTCGGCGTCCACCCTTATTCCTCGTTCTTTGCTTTAGTTTCCCCACCCCGCTTGACCGGCTGAAGGTCCCTCCCTGTGTGGAGGTAGTATTGATTGTAATTTCTATTAACCCCCACCCCAAGATCCCCCTCCTACGTGAGGTGTAGTGTTGTAACTTGTTTGGGCAGGTCAAGCGACACCGCCGCGGTGTGTGGGGATCCACTCGTCTCCCCGCTCGCCCTTGTCTCCGACCGGGACCGGTTTATTCAATCCGGTCGAGTAAGTGCTTAAACCTTCACTCCACTTAGTGCTTGTCTTTCAATATTAGTTCTAATTCCGCTGGTTATGCGAGTGAGAGCCTGATCCTCAAGCCCCATAAACTTGAGTGATCACCGTGGGAATATTGCAACCGGTGCCTTTGGCACTTTGTCGGCCCCCTTGATTTGGGCATCCCCACCCTTTGGGAATCAAGTCTTGGCCTTGCTGGCCCTCTACCAGCAAGGGCCCAACCCCACATCCTCCCCTTGGCATTGCCAAGTCACCCCGGGCTTGGGTGAGTGACGATAGAGCAGTGGCCCAATTTGGCCCGTTTTGAATGCGATTGTGCTTGCTTGCATTAGGTCCGAGGTCGTGTCACATCAAGTGGTATCAGAGCAAGTCTTTGACTTGTCTCTACAAGTCAAGTCCTAGGGCATGCTTGCATTCTTGTCCGAACCGTGCATTGTCAACCCATCATTGTTAACATTGAGTCTTGGGTCACATGGCTCCTCTCCCAATCATATTCCATGCATGCTTACCTAATGGAAAGCCCGTAGAAATTGATTTCATTGACCTAGAATCTGAAAATTGGGTGTCCCCCGATATCGTTACCTCTCTTAGTAGGACCGGACAAATTGTGCACAATGGAGACCAAGTCTTTATTGAATTCCATAAATGGTTCGGGAAGATTAAGTATTTGGATGGGGCTTGGTGTCAAAAGGGAACATTGGCAGGTCCATGTATAATCCTAGGTAAGAAATGGTTAGATGAAAGGAATGCCAACATTGACCCAACACGTCGGACTTGCCTTGTGCGTCCGCCACACCTTTCGGGAACCTTTAAATTCAACAACCTTTTATTCTCCCACCCGCGGGAATCCCACCCTCGTTCACCACCCCGGGTGCACCATACTCCGGCCATCATCACCCCACCATCAAAGAACCTTCCCACTCCATTAGTTTTGGAAGAAGTAGTCCACCCGCTTTGCCACATGAAGACAAATATCCCTCGGGAACCTATCCCCTCCATAGAGAGCACCCATGTCCCAATTGAAGAGGAAGCCTCGCACAAGGATCTTCACCCTACACCACCCCCTCTAGATAAGGCCGAATTCATCTTAGAAGAGTCCCTTGTTAGGTGGCTAAGGAAGAGCCTAATTAGAGAGACCTCGACCCATGTTTGCCCTCCCATAGAACAAAATTTTCCCCTAGTGCCCATCTTCTCCTATCACACCACAATCCAAGCATCCTATCAAGTGGAGACCGTAGAGGATTTTCTTAGGGGCTTAGCATGGCAAATTGAGTTCACTAGCATGTTGACTCCTATGGCCGAACAAACTAGGAGCCTTAGCCTCCTACACCTATGCATTGGGTCTATCACCTCGGTTTGCACCAATGGTTGCTACACTAGCGACCTCCTTCTATTCCTCCCTACACCGGATGAGCCCAACCTTCTCCTCGATTTAGAGCTTCTTATCTCGGGTAGAAAGCCAAGCCCTCCACTCATGGCCGACCCACTTGTCAAGAACATTGGCCCAACTATCATAGGGAAGGATGACTTAACACCTTTTAAGGATCTTCAGGACATGGAGTTCCTCCCCCTAAGTGACCTATTTTACGATCCATATGATCCCTTCCAATGGGAGTCAAGGGACTCATATGACCCAACCATCTTACCAACCAACCACCATGTCCTACCCTCACTCACCATATTGGGCCAAACCCACCTCATCCATGACCCGGGCTGCACCTTGGGAGCCATAACCTTGGACCATATATCCCTAGGGAATAAGATGGTGCCCCACCCCATGATGACCACCTTCTTAGATCCATTCGATCCTTTCCAATGGGAGTTCAAAGGTTGTCCCACACCTATACACATGGAAGTCACTTTTGGGAAAAGCATGCATGTGTCTAGGCTTTCCACATCCCTTGGCATGAACACTATGTTGGGTCCATTCATTCATATCACTCACATGTCAAGTAGAAAGCATGAGTGGGCCACATTCGGATGTCATGGTCCTCCTTCATTCATCATGGATCTTAAGCATGTCAAAAGCATCTACGGATGTCCGGGCCCCCCCACATTCATCACCACTTTACATGATAGGTTCACCTACGGTTGCCCCGGCCCACCTAGGCCCACCAAAGTCTACATGACAACATTGCATGATAAGTCCACAAATGGTTGCACCGGCCCACCAAGGTTCATCATGGTCCATCTGGCATCATGGCAGGATAGGTCCATCTATGGTTGTCCAGGTCCACCCATAACCACTAAAAGGATAGCATTCACAAAATTGCATGAAAACCTTTGCAAGCACATCAGCAAAAAGAATGAGGTTTATAAAAGGCTGGCCGACTCTCATCGGCATCACCAAGAATTCCAAGTGGGCGACCTTGTGATGGTAAGGATGGAGAGGCTCTCCCCGGGAGCCAACTCTAAACTGAGGCCACGTGGGGCTGGTCCCTTCCAGGTCTTGAGGCGCATAGGTGCAAATGCCAACGAGTTAGATCTCCATGAGGAGTATGGAATAAGTCCCACATTCAATGTTACCGACCTAGTGCCATATAAGGGACCCACGGTGGTACCTAGTGAGGAGATTGAGCCTACTTCTTCCCTTGAGAGAGCACCCACCCATGATGATAAACCACCAGCCAAGAGAGCTCAGCGTGAACAAATTGAACAAATATTGGATGAACAAGTCACTACCACTCGGAGCAAGGTATATGAGCGCTATCTCGGCAGGTGGATGGATCGGTCTCGTTCGGGAGACTTGAGGGCGGTACCACTTCTACACCCTCCAAGGAGGGAAGGACACTTACTCGACAGAGTCGAGTTCTCCGCACCCCGGGAGTATGATGGGGACATCACCTCCCATGCCCACGTTTACCGTTCGTCTCCTCACCCCGGTTGCATCCGGCATGGTTTAGTCATTTAATTTTGAGTCCTATGTAATTTTATTTGAGTCATTTGATGTATTTTCCCTTTTATTTGAGTCATGTTCCTAGGTCTTGCATTTATTTTCCTAAGTTTGAGTGTCATTAGATTGTGTAATGTGCTATTGGGCCCAATTCTTCGGGCTTGGCCCATGAGCCCCCCCTACCCCCTTCGGTTATTTGTTATTGAGTCTTTTGTAAGGGACTTTTGTAGAAATGTGGGTTTCCTATATATAGGACCACATTCCCCCCATTTCAACTTAATGAATGAATCAATGAAAAATACCATTTGAGTATCCAAAGCTTAGTTTAGTGGAGTGATTCCAACATTTTTTAGGTGAGAAACCCTAGGGGAGAGATTCTCCACCCTTCCCTCTCCTAATCCCTCTTTTTCACTCCACTTTCTCTCTCCTCAACACCCAATTTCAAATTTTCTTCTCTCTCCTCCTTTCCCAACCACCTCAACCCCCACCTACCATCATTAAAGCCCTCCACTTCCCCATGGCCTCCATTACTCCACCCCCCTAGTCCCAAGGAGATCCCTCACCATTCCAACACCATCCTCCACATTCCAACACCACTTTCCCCATTCCAACACAATCAACCCCTTCCCCACACAACTCCACAACTTCCAAAGCATATTTGAATTTGAAATCCACCCTTCCCTCCACTCACTTGTGCCCCCCTCACCTTCTCCTCTCACCCACCTTCCCAAATTCGTAGCTCCTCCTCCCACCACCTGTTAGACCCCCTTCCAGACCCCATTCTTCCCTTCCCCTACCTTAGAACACCCCCTCCTAGACCCCCTCACAGCCCGGGCTTTCCCCACACTCATCCACCCCCATTTCCCCTCCCATATACCCCATTCCCCCCCATCATCATCAACCTACAGCTCTCAACTGAAGATCTACAGCAGAGCAGTAGCTTGCAGCGGCCACCACGATCACCTCCGGACGAGTTTGAAGACCCAAGAGCCATCGTCGGAAGCGTCTGCCAGTCGCCTTCGTAACCGAAGTGGTTTCGTCTTCTTCCGATCTCCGAGCCATCCTTGAGGTCCATTCTTCCACAGCTGCGCGGTTCTGCCTCGGCTAAGGACCTGAACCAGTTTAGAAGCTCTGCCACGACGGACCCTGAAGGAATCAATCTTCAAGTTCTTCTTCAAAGTTCCTCTTTGGCCTGTCTAGTTTCAGATTCAAGAAGCTGAAGTTTATTCAGCATCCGGGAGCAGAAGTTACCAATTTTCTCCCCCGAACGTGCGGTTCTGCCTTCTACAGTCTGCACCGACCCCTCCTCACTCTTCTGGTTCCACAGATTGTCTCCGACCTCTTCTGGTGTCCCCGTTTCTTTTGCTGCAAAGAGGACTCACCCACGGTTCTAACGGCACTGATGGCATCAAATTTGAGTTCGGGAACGGCCAGGACAGCCTCTGCATCCTACTATTGGTGACCTGCCCCTGCTAGTCTGAGAAACAGAGGCCCTGTTCAAGCTCCTGCCCCGACCAGCAGCGACTCCAGAAGAAATTAAGAAAATTCTGAGGCATTCCCCTTCCAGCTACGAAGGTTTTCCCTCTCGTTTCGTTATCAACAAAATTCCTGATCAAGATCTACAGCAGCAACACCGACTCTCTATCCCGGCTCGCAGACAGCAAGCAGATTCGGCGTCCACCCTTATTCCTCGTTCTTTGCTTTAGTTTCCCCACCCCGCTTGACCGGCTGAAGGTCCCTCCCTGTGTGGAGGTAGTATTGATTGTAATTTCTATTAACCCCCACCCCAAGATCCCCCTCCTATGTGAGGTGTAGTGTTGTAACTTGTTTGGGCAGGTCAAGCGACACTGCCGCGGCGTGTGGGGATCCACTCGCCTCCCCGCTCGCCCTCGTCTCCGACCGGGACCGGTTTCTTCAATCCGGTCGAGTAAGTGCTCAAACCTTCACTCCACTTAGTGCTTGTCTTTCAATATTAGTTCTAATTCCGCTGGTTATGCGAGTGAGAGCCCGATCCTCAAGCCCCATAAACTTGAGTGATCACCGTGGGAATATTGCAACCGGTGCCTTTGGCACTTTGTCGGCCCCCTTGATTTGGGCATCCCCACCCTTTGGGAATCAAGTCTTGGCCTTGCTGGCCCTCTACCAGCAAGGGCCCAACCCCACATCCTCTCCTTGGCATTGCCAAGTCACCCCGGGCTTGGGTGAGTGACGATAGAGCGGCGGCCCAATTTGGCCCGTTTTGAATGCGATTGTGCTTACTTGCATTAGGTCCGAGGTCGTGTCACATCATGCATCCACTGGTACCCTTATCAGTTGGCCCCTTATTTTGAACAACTGATCAGAGAAAGAGCCAGGTTTGGCACTGGCAAATTCAATCATTCTGGGTAACACTGTATCTGCCTACAGAGTTCTAGGAGCCAATTCAGGAAATAGACTGCAGACCCAGGCATTAAGAAATGAAAAGGGCCCACGGTCCTCAAAGAACGGGGAGTCCGATGCTTGTACAAATCCCCCAATGATTTGTAGATTAAACACAAGGCCACTGGGCAAAGTGACAGCCTCATTCCCCAGGCCATCTGGCATGCCGGGTATATGGCTTCGGGCCGAATGATTGTCTCATCCCCTTGAGGGAGAGCGAAAGTGCATAGCCAGAATGTGAAGTAAGCCGCGCAATGTGTGATAGGGTCCACCCCTGCTGGATTTGGACCACCATTGCCTACACGGCGCAATGAAGATGGCAACGCTGACTTATAGCGAGGAGCCTTTATCTGCTTGCTGGCAGTCGGACCCATGGAAGGGAAGTCTGCATATTTTAAGGCACCGTCAAAGAAATACTGAATCCACTGCCCTATCCGGACCCGTAGCTTGCTGCCTTTCTCTCAAGGATGGTAACCCTTGGAGGATCCTCTACTATGCGCCAGACAGATGGAGCGATAGGCCTTCATTAAATATCGGTAGGAATAGCCAAGTGAATACTTGCCTTCGCCATCTGAGCTATCCTTCTCGGAATCCGTCAAGCAGACCTCTTCATACGGCTCGCCGTCAATAGGCAGACCAGAAAGTTGTGACAAACTCCAGAGGTCGAGAGATGTTTCGCCCTCTGCTGTATAAAATATGTTGAACAAAGGGCAGAATACTTCAAACATTCCACAGCATAACCCTCGAGATATGGGATAGCGGAATCTAGAATCAAAGACACTGTGATATACCCCGGCTCTGATCAGTAGAGGGGCGTATTCCTTTAAAACAAATTCGGTGAACTCCACCGCTCCCACCCGGAACAGGTGGGCGTCAGTGATCTTGGTATCTCCAAACCAACCAGTAGCCAGATGATACTTGAACTAGACGGTCGAACAATTCAACACAAAGGGCTCTTCACGGTACCCCCATTTTATCGGTGCCAGGAACAGACCATAGCCAGGCTTCTCCCTATGAACTCGGCCACTAGCATTATCCCACCGGGCAGGTGTAAATTTCGGGGCCCGGGTCAGCATTTTCTTCTCCGGCTCCCTCTCTGATATACCGAGGACTGCGTCCCAGTCACGCTTCTCCCCGGGAAGATAGATGGCCTTGTGGCGGTACACCGACTCCTTCAGGCTATCTCGCTCGGTAAGGATGGCAGCTTCGACAGCACGGGCTATCCGATAGTCTCGCATGCCACCCACCGTGAAAGTTCGGATGAACGGCATTAAGTGACGGTCCTTCGGAAGATCCGGCCGATAGTCGTTGCCCCGTCTGAAGCATGTCTCCATCGCAGTGGAATATACCCTCGATGTTGATACTGTATCCGTCTCAGAATCAGACGATTCGTCAACGACAGTAACTTTGTCATACCCGAAGTCCAGGTTATGCACGTTCAGCCAATTTACTACAGCCCGTGATATATCTGGCTGCGCTGACGAGCTCGCCCCAACAGCTCCAGAAGATGTAGCAGCAGAGCTGGAAGCCATTGCAATGTCTGCAGTCAGAGAAAAGATGTGAATGAAAGTCCTAAAATAAGAAACAGTCTTATAAAGATTATAGTGTGAAGCCATGTGAAAATTTCGGCAACATCTCCCCTTATTCAGGGTCTGCCCAAAGAAGATAGGGAGTCACCCACCAAGAGGGAGTGATCCCGGGAACAAAAGGGATTTAATCCCAAAACAGTGCCCTACCGAGCGAAGTATACGCCGGGAAGGAAAATGGGACGGCCGAGAGGGGGAGAAGCTCGCGCCGAAGAGAAGAAGATGAAGAGAGAGGAAGCTCGGATGAAAATGAGAAGAAAAAACCTCCCGACGCCTCAAATAGTGGAAGTAGAAGAGAGGTTCTCGGCGCGGCCTTTAGCGCGCCGAGAACCCCCCCCCCCCCTCCAATTCAAAAAGCCCGCCAAAAAAGGGGCAGGCCGAGAGCCCCCCATATGCCAAAAGGCGCGCCGAGAACCCCTGTGACCGGGCGCGCTGAGAAGCCCTGCCGAGAACCAATGCGCCGAGAGCCAACGCGCCGACAAGGCCGTGCCTAAAGGCCGTGCGCCGAGAAGCTCGCGCCAAGGGCGTTCAAGGCAAAGAAATTGAGAGAAATCAAAAGAAATGCCAAAGTAATGATGCTTCCAAGCTGCAAAATGAAAGATGACTAGCAATGCCAAGCTGATAAATGGGTTTAGATGCTGAATGATATACACACCTGCAGGCACCGTGTCACTTATCCTCCACTCCCGCCACCTGCAAGTGGGGGGCATTTGTTGACACCTGAAATATAACTGAGAATAAAGATGAGACCAAAGAGAAGATTGAACCATACATGCAGCTCTCAGAGATTCCTGCAAAGCCAGAATTACAGAATAGTCGTCACTAAAGTTGCCACCCTGCTGAAGCCCTTCCCGGTCAAGCTGATGTCCGGTATTGTCGTCGCTCAGATAACAGTACTAATGAAGAACTGCGGTCTACTGACTGATGAAAATATCCAGAAATATTCTGATAAAACTATGTCAACTCACTAATCAACCTTCACCTGTTCTGACAGGCTCGAAGGACTTACAAATGAAAAGGCAGGTTATATGTCTTTGATAGTCCATACTTGATAACGAGGGAGTTCAAGATATTAAAGCCCAAATGGGCTCACTAACGTGGAGCCGGGAAATCCTCACAAGGTCCAAAGCCCATAGGGGCGCCGGGAAGCCTCCCCGGTTGACAAGGGCGCGCCGGGAAGTCGTCTTCGGCGCGCCGGGAAGGGTCATGCCGAGAGGGGGGCTGCTGTGCCTATAAAATCCCCCCTGTGTTCATCTCGACACAGGAGAAAAAGAGGACATACAGAGACAGAGAGGGCAAGAAGAAAAGAAAGCAAGGGAGAAGAAAAAAAGAGCGAAGAGAGGCGTCTCCAGATAGCCAGATAAAAAGAGAGAAGAGAAGAAAAGCTGCTGCGAGGTCGGAAGGAAGGAGAAGGTGGGGTGCTAGGGGAGGGAGAGGAGTCAATGCTCCGCCCTCCCCTTCCCTTTATTGCCGTCGTCCCTTCCTGCTTCCCTTTCTTTTAATGTATAAGCTTCGATTCCGTTTTTCGCTTTCGAAGTGAAGGGATCCCCCTATTGTCGAGGAGATAGAGTATTAGTCTATTTTTTGTCCCTCCGTCCCCTTTGTTCTATGAATGATGTAAACGATGAAACAGTGAAATGCAACTCCATGGTTGTTCCGATGAAATGGTGTTGGTTGGCCCTCCCCTTCCTGTGCTCTCTCTCTCGGAATGTATGTTATCCCCCGCATGCATTAATTGCTCGGATGTTTAGAATTTCAGTGATTTCTTGTGCCTATATGCACGATTGTTTCAGATGGAAAGGAGGTAACAGAGCCCCGATCCTTACCGTGGATCTCTGGGCTTTGTCCCTCTCTCTCCCTCGACGACATCGATGGTTTAAACGTTGCGAAGTCCATAGTCCTCTCGAGTTTCCTAAGCCGTTGGGGCCATTACAGGGATCAGAGACAGTCATCTCTTGATCTCCTGGATGGTCGGCGATATGAATGGCATAAAGCCTGCTCCAGAGGGTTCGAATGCCTGGTGACTTCAATCCCTCGAATCCCTTCTATCCATGTGACTCCTTGATGTCAATCTGGTGACTTGGTAGAGCCCTCGGCCCCCTCCTCGTTTGCATCCTAAAACCCCCTAGCCGTTACCTGAATCCCAGAAAAAAATCCCCAAAACAGAGCACCGTAGAACCCCACAAACCTCTACAAAACTTTCCGGCGCTATGAACAGCTCCCGGCGCGGCCCGCGCCGGGAACCTCATGCCGAGAGCGCCCTCCTCCTTCTTTAAAACCATGCCGAGAGCCTCATGCCGAGAGCCCCTTTCCCCCGCGCCGGGAACCTCACGCCGAGAGCGCCCTCCTCCTTCTTCAAAACCATGCCGAGAGCCTCATGCCGAGAACCCATTCCCCCGCGCCGGGAAGCCTGCTTATGCTCGTTACAGCCATGCCGAGAGCCTCTCCTCCTCTGCCCAATCCTTGAGCACCCTGCCACACTAATTCGAGGGATATCTGCAGGTCACAGGGTACACCACATGGAATAAATAAACGGGGAACCATCCCCAACATCACATCGTGCCAGGGCCCAGTGCCTTTCTCTTTCGGTTTTCATCCTGGCACTCCGTGGATGATCACCTATTTCCCCTTGGGCATGTTCCAAGTTGAGGGGAGGTGCTGCCGAAATCTAGTCCAAGGTCATCAACCCCGATGAGTCAAGGGGGTGTCTCCGATACACTTCCCATCCGGCTCCATCTTCGGGGAAACGAACCTATTTGGAGCATCCGGTCGAGTGGAAGTGTCAAAAGGGAATACCCTAATGATTAGCCAAAATCCGTCCCGCCACTGCGTGGATGGTCTTCTATCCTTACCCGGTATGGCTCAAAGTTAAAGGTTGTGCCGCCCGATTTAGTCCGTAGAACTAAACAAATCCGCCCTCCATTCGTCCTTTTCCTTAAGCATGAAGCCTTTATTTCGCACATTAATATTTTGACTGCCTTCTGAGGCCTCCTATTTTGGCGTTTAATCAAGGGTTGTCCTTCTTAAGAAGGGCGTAATTAACGTCATAGCCTTTATGGTATGGCGGACTTTTAGTCCCGACTCGGACTTCACAATCGACTGATCAAGTCAAGTCGAGCGCACAATGAAATCGTCACACATGTGACTGGCACGCCTAATAAACCAAATTAATAAATAAATAAAAACAAAATTGAAAAAGAGGAGAAAAATCCCGCGTCCACAACCTAGTGCCATAAACACAAACAATCATTACCAAAATGAAGTGCATATTCACTACTCATTTATCTAAGAATTTAAATAAACACACCAGTAGCAGGTGGTGGGGGCGGTGTAATCTGTGTACTTGGTGCCATAAACACAAACTATCATTACCAAAATGAAGTGCATATTCACTACTCATTTATCTAAGAATTTAAATAAACAGACCAGCAACAGGTGGTGGGGGCGATGTAATCTGTGTACCTGGTGCCATAAACACAAACTATCATTACCAAAATGAAGTGCATATTCACTACTCATTTATCTAAGAATTTAAATAAACATACTGGTAGAACCTCTCCCGGAACCATCTCTCCTCGAAGATCCGGTACGACCTCGAACAATCTAATTATTGACAACAATTAAAGTAGTGCATATTAGTCCACAACTAATTACGAGGAGAGGTGGCAATTAATAATGATAAGAAGTGCATATATGTTAAATTTCATAAAAAATATTCAATCATTATCTATTTCATCTTCAGATGCTGAAGATATATCAAACTCAGCCTCATCTTCGTCATCTTCCTCATTCTAACGAGATTCATACTCTTCCTCCTCAGAGGACTCCTCCAGCCCAACAATTACTTCATTTAGCTCAGTTGGATCGACTTCTTCCACTTCGTCCTCTATAGACAACCGAAGTGGCTCATCAGATTCGATCACATGAAGATTAGAAGCAACCAAGTCTGCAGTGTCACCCTCGTCTGATTGAAAAAATTCGGCACTAGAATCCTTTGAGACACTTTCAATCAGATCTAACTCATCATTAGGCACAAGCCTTGGTTTTACCCTACAAACTGCCCACCAATCTTTATTCTTGGACGATGAATAACTTGAATAATACACTTGCTAGGCTTGTGCGGCCAAAATGAACGGCTCATAGGTATTCAATTTTGATCTATGTTTAACATCGACAATCCCATATATAGCGTCGTTTCGAACTGAATGAGGATCAAATCAATGACACTTAAAAAGGAATATATGCTTGTCTTGTCTGAGATACTGTAATTCTATGACTTCCTTAAGAATACCATAGTAATCAAGATCAGTTTCATTGTATGTACTACCTTTCACGCATATGTCGCTATTCATCGTAGACTTATTTTATCCATAATCTCTGTTGTGAAATCTATAACCATTCACAAAAAATCCTAGATAGGCATGCACGACCTTCGAAGGTCCATAACTTATCACCCAGACTCTTTCATCAGTAACATAACCTTCTTCAACCTATGAAGGCTTTAACCACGTTACTTTTCTTTTGATACGTGCATACACCTCAAGCTTTGTGGAATTGGTAGATTAACACTTACTTGACCTTTAAGCCATCTGGCAAAAGATCTCTTTCGTTCATTTTGAACCTCCATGTCATTTAGGTGTGGACATTGAGTAACTAATTCTGAATCAAATTGCCCGCAATGATGAATGAAACATCACCGTAAATGGGAGGAAGAACGTCAAGATGCTTATAAATTTTCGGGAGTGGCAGAAAGAACGACTCACTCAACATAAGGTTCAATCTCAGCATAGTTCACGAGAACATATATCTCTGCGGCCAACAATTCTCTGTCCTCTAATATGCGATTCGAACAACGTCCGAATGCACGTCCTGGATACTTAAATATGGACAACCGGTCGGACGGACCCACCTCTCCTCCATCATCATTACGTGGAGGTCAATTGCGGCGAGTTTGAATCTCGGGTTCGAAGTATATCGAACAGAAGTTCAAAATTTCCTCAATAATATACGCCCCAGTAATCGAACCCTCTACTTTAGCCTTGTTGCGAACCTTCATTTTCAGGTCATGCATACACCTATGGCAACAATTCATATGACAATGATATACAGTGACAATGACAGACACATGTAACTACTGTCAAATAATCAGTAAATACATACTGATTACCTCTCAAATGGATACATCCATCGAAATTGTACCGGTCCTCCAACTTTGGCCTCATATGACAAATGGATAATCAGGTGCTCCATGGAATCGAAGAACGCAAGGGGAAATATCTTCTCCAACTTGCATACCGTCATGACCATATTCTGTTCCATAGTTTACACGTCCCCAAGTTTGAGTTCTGATGCACATAGAATCCTGAAAAATTGACTCAGCTCAGTCAATGCTCCCCATATAAGCTTTGGCAATATGTCACGGAGTGCAATGGGCAGAAGTCTCTTCATGAACACATGACAGTCATGACTTTTCAATCCATATATTTTTCCCTCATTGACATTCACACAACGGGCTATGTTAGACATATATCCACTAGGGAATCTTAATTGCTTCAACCACTGGCACAGTTCATTGATCTGTGTGTCTTTCAACACATAAGCTGCTTTAGGTTGCACAACTTTGTCCCGTACCGGCCGCAATTCCAACTCTGGTTGTTTGCAAAGTATCTTCAAGTCTGCTCGCGCCTTGGCATTGTCCTTTGTTTTGGCTTTCACATTCATGATGGTGTTGAACACATTATCAAAGACATTCTTCTCAATATGCATGACGTCCAGGTTGTGCCGTATCAAAAGGGCTGACCAGTAAGGCAATTCTCAGAAGATACTTTTCTTCACCCAATTGTGATCCTCTCCAAATTCACAAAAATGTCGTGTACTACCTGACAATTGCATTATATCTGGTAAGTTTTGCACCTATTCGGCCATTTATCGACCAGACATCCGTTCCAAGTCTGCTACATCCATTTCAACTGTGTTCTTAATGAATGAGTCCTTTTGCCTTCGGAAAGGATGGTCAATTGGTAGAAACTATCGATGACAATCGAACCAGCATGATTTCTTACCATATTTCAGGATACAGGGAAGTCACTTATAGTGAAATTTTCTATAGTAAGGACATGCCAACCTCCCATGTGTGTTCTAGCCAGATAGCATTCCATATACAGGGAAGTCACTTATTGTCCACATCAATGCAGCCTTCATAGTGAAATTTTGTTTTCTATACGCATCATAAGTAACAACTCCATCATTCCATAATCTTTTCAACTTATCAATCAGTGGCCTGAGATATATGTCTAAATTTTTTCCTAGATTTTTTGGACCTGGAATCACCAAAGTTAAGAAAATGTTCTCTCGCTTCATGCACATGCCCGGCGGAAGGTTGTACAGCGTCATGAACACTGGCCAACATGAGGAAGATGCCACTGAACCTCCAAATGGGTTGAAGCCGTCTGTGCATAAACCTAACCTAACATTGCGTGGCTCGTGAGCAAAAGCAGTATATGAACGATTGAAATGAGCCCAGGCTTCACTGCCAGCGGGATGACTGATTATATCATCTACACGACCTACTCTCTCCGTGTGCCATATCATATGCCGAGTTGTCTTTGACGACATATACATCCACTGCAATCTGGGCGTGAGAGGGAAGTATCGCAGTGACTTGTAAGGCACATCCTTCTACTTTGAATTGTCCCCTCTCTTAGGTTTAAATCTATCATGCTGACAAATATCACATGATCTTTTATCTACATTATCTTCATAATATAGCATACAGAGATTAGGGCATGCATCTATTTTTTGGTATTCAAGCCTTAACTCATTGACCATCTTCTTTGCACGGTAAAAATTTTCAGTCAGCTTCTCATCTCGAGGCAGCATACTCTTGATAAGGAGGAGCATACGGTCAAAACAACTCTCACTAAGGTGAAATTCAGATTTCAAATTCAACAACTATGAGACAGCAGACAACTGAGTGTGATTTTCACAACCATCCCACAACGGCTCATCAACATCTCGAAGTAACTGATAAAATCTTTCAGCCGACTTGTTTGGTGGTTCTTCGTTGTACACGTGTTCCCCTTGTACATTAAAGTTAGGGCCAGCAGCATCGAGTACCATGTCTGCATAGGTACTTGTGCCTGCAACATTGCCGGGCTCATACGACCAGAACTCCTCACCATGACACACCCAATTCATATAACCTTCCATGAACCCTTTCCTATATAAATGAGCTTGCACATCCCATAGCGAATGAAATCTCTTATTTTTACAACGTAAACAAGGACATCGAATGTTACCACACTGGTCCACTACTGTTGGATGCCCCAATACAAACTGAATAAAACTATCAACTCCATCCTTAAACTCATCTGACACCACTCCGTCAGCTATTCTGCTATTCATCCATGAACGATCAATTCTAGCCATATTTACCTAACATATTAAAAAATTCATATCAATGTGTCTTATCACTACATCTAAGAAAATATCGTGTACATCTCCCCTAAATATAGACTATTTTCCACACTTGTACATCATGTTTGGTCACATATACATCCATATCCACATCCACTTTCACTTCCATATTCACACACTGTGGTTGACATCGACATCATCTTCTGGAAAAAATTATTAACATACTCGCATTCGCATACACATTTTCTTACATATCGACATCCACACTTGTCTACCAATTTAATTCACATCCAAGCATACTAATCACATATATCATAACAAAAGTCTTGAAGGTAAAAAATGAAAAAAGGGTCATATCCACATTTACGTACACACATTTATACCCACATTCCTCTTCCCACCCTCCCAAGAAAAATAGGGGCTTTGAATTTCATCTGTTGTTGTAAGAGTACAGCATGTGATAAGGAGAACATGTTCATCTTGTAGATCAGGCATGAAGGTTAAAATTCTCAAAGGAGCAGTTGGTTTACTTAAAAGTAATCACTATGCAACTCTTGAGTACATATTACTTGGGGGATAATATGTACTCAAGAAGGGGGGCCAACGGGAGAGGGAGAGAGGGGAATACCTGCAGTGGGGGGGTGTCCGCCGAAAGAATTTGATCGTCGCCGCTGCCGGAGCTCACCGCCGCCCGCCCTCGCCACTTTGTCGCCCCCGGTTAAGAGATTGAGAGGTGGGTGCGATCGTGAGAGAGGAAAGGGATGCAGTGGTTGAAGGAGGAGGAAGGGGGAAGGACTAAGGAGGTCAGGAGAGGGGTCGTCTGCTTATTCTTGTCTCTTTTTATTTGGCACCATATTTTCATTTGGCGCCATATTTTCATTCATTCATTCGTAATTTTTTGTCATTCATTCATTTCTTCCTATAAAAGGGTAAAATCTCCCTCAGTAAAAAATATCATTAGATCTAACAAATTTATTATTTAATATTTTGAGATCTGTAATTTAGAAATTTTCAACTTTTTTATGGCCGATAAGTCGATTCCTATAAAAAGAAGAGAGAGCGTGTTGAAAAGCCTAACTACCTTGAAAGCAGGGTTTGTTGTCTCGATCGACCCGCCCGTCCCTATCACGGCCTGAGACGGGTCGGGTCGGTGCATATTCGCTCCGTGTCGGTCCATCTCGTAAAATGTTAAAATAAAAAAAGACTCTTTATATATATAATATATATAATAATACAACAATGCATGTAAAAAAGACTCTTTATATATATAATATATATAAAATAAAATATTAAAATAATGAAGCATCTCGGTCACGACCCACGACCCGAGCGTCCTGCCCACCACTTGGGTGGGGTCGGGACGTGCTGGTCGAGGCATCCCGGAGCAGGACGTCAAACCCTGCTTGACCGATAAGTCGATTCCTATAAAAGGAAGAGACAGCGTGTTGAAAAGCCTAGCTACCTTGAAAGGCCCACATCAGGGTGCGAAAAGGTACTCGGAGGCGTATCGGTCACATGTTGACCATTTCCTTATTATTCCGTCCCCCCGTCAAACTCATGTGTTTTGAATTTACCGTCACGAAAATTATTCATTTTCGGGAGCTAGGGCTCCTCGCGGGAAATGCCACGTGGAAGCACTCAGGTGCCATAATCAAATATCATTGTATCTTTTATCGATTTTACTCACGATATGGCGTGCCAATCACTTGTGTGTGACAATGTGTTCAGGTTCCAAGACTGGAATGGTTTGGACTAACCGAAGATGCATTCTTTCTGATCACTAAGCATACGATGGTGGGCATCAGGTCGGGACTGGCGACCCGCCGTGCCATAAAGGTCGATCACGGCGGTAAGAGGGGAAAACGTTTGATTAATCGCCAAGCAATGGGACTGCATGGCCGATAAGTCAATTCCTATACAAGGAAGAGATAGTGTGTTGAAAAGCCTAGCTACCTTGAAAGGCCCACATCGGGGTGCGAAAAGGTACTCGGAGGCGTATCGGTCACATGTTGACCATTTCCTTATTGTTCCGTCCCCCCGCCAAACTCATGTGTTTTGAATTTACCGTCACGTCTATAATTCATTTTCGGGAGCTAGGGCTCCTCGCGAGGAATGCCACGTAGAAGCACTCAGGTGCCATAATCAAATATCATTGTATCTTTTATCGATTTTACTCACGATAGGGCGTGCCAATCACTTGTGTGTGAGAATGTGTTCAGGTTCCAAGACTGGAATGGTCTGGACTAACTGAAGGTGCGCTCCTTCTGATCACTAAGCAGGCGCTGGTGGGCATCGGGTCGGGACTGACGACCCGCCGTGCCACAAAGGTCGATCGCGGCGATAAGAGGGGAAAACGTTTGATTAATTGCCAAGCAATGGGGCTGCATGGCCGATAAGTCGATTCCTATAAAAGGAAGAGACAGCGTGTTGAAAAGCCTAGCTACCTTGAAAGGCCCACATCGGGGTGCGAAAAGGTACTTAGAGGCGTATCGGTCACATGTTGACAATTTCCTTATTACTCTGTGCCCCTGTCAAACTCATGTGTTTTGAATTTACCGTCACGTCTATAATGAATTTTTGGGAGCTAGGGCTCCACACGGGGAATGCCACGTAGAAGCACTCGGGATAATAATCAACGTCGCCCTTGAGTCACGTGCACATCATTCGGGGCAGGTGTGGCCGTCCCTGCCGAACCGGTCGTCCTGGCCACGGCTCGAGACTGGATTGGACATTGCGTACCGATACGGAAAACTATAATATATATAGATATATAATGGAATAAACAAATTGAAATGACATGTTTTATCATTTCGTTTATTATTCTGCCGTTCTCCGGGTTCGAATCTTAACTTTAGCTTAAGGTTTCCATAAGTTTTTTTAATATAACTTATTTAAAAATGTAAATGAAAACATGGTAGAACGTTGTTTCGAACCCGTCACCTCATGATTAACAGCGATACACTAACGTCCAGTTATTTGTTACTCCAGTTGAGCATTTGTCACCCACACTCACCTAATTGTCACCACTAAAGTCCACAAGACGTCGCCCTTACTCTTACACTGCCTTCAAAGCCGCGCGTCAGCCTTGTCTCTATTGAGCCCTATTTGTCACCGTTAGCAGGGTATTTTTCACCCTTTCTAACGCATTTGTCACCCGTGTAGACACATTTGTCACCCTTAAGCTCCAAACTACAACGTGGAAAACGGGACACGTTGGCCACGCGTGGGTGTTGTTCACGTATTGCCGTCGATCCAACGCCGCAGGCCACATCAACAGAAATGATGACGCCGAACTAGATCCTCGAAATTAAAAATCCCCAATTACTTATTTACCCTTCCCGCCATGTCTTGGCTCTTACGCAACCTACCAGAAACCGGTTCGTCTCTCCATCATGCTCAGCGTCTCATCTTCCTTGCGGTGCCATTTGCGACCTCTCCGTCATTTGCTATTCGAGCACTCCTAAATTGAGAGCTCTCTTTCATCACTGACAGCCATGGAGCTGAAGGAGACACCCATGAAACACTCCGTCCGCCGTAAACTGGATGTCCCACCTGCATCTCAGGAAATTGTACCGGTTCTTACGGTCGAAGAAGAAATGTTTCACATACCTAGGGTTTCTAAGGCCTCCACTTCAGGATGACAAGTAAAAGGTAGTGTGGTTCCTTATCTCCCTTACATAGCTATTGCATAAACCTTATCAACCTATTTATTTGTCACGCTTATATCTACCTATTTATGTCAGATTTAGACCTACCTGTCTCCGAATTTCATACATTTGTCACCCTTAAGCACCTATTTGCCACACCTAAACTCCCTTGTCTATACATTTGTCACCCTTGTCTTACTCTTAATATTTTGTATATTTCTTGATTAGTCAATTAACTGAATTTCTTATTTACACATTTTTTTGAATCTAGTGAACACAAGGGTCATCTCCGCCCAGTGTCCTATGGACATTTACATGAAGGACAGGGATCAGATGGCATTTCGGGAATGCCACAAGTCATTGATGAGGACCACACCCTTTGGTCCATATGTTGACAATGCTTCTCCTGTCAACTTCACCATGACACTATTGGAGGAGATTATTTGCGCCCATAGTGGAGGAAATTACTTCCGTATGGGTAGTAAGGAGGTCGCATTCAGTGTGGAAGATGTGGGCATAATTTTAGGATTACCTTGCTCCGGTCAGCCGGTTCAACATTATGGATCCGCGAAACAGAAGTCGAAGTTGCAGCATCGATTTGGATTTGCAGCAACATTTGACCGGAAGAAAGTGTGCTCTCTCATCCAGCAAATTGTTGGGTCCGATGAAGAGCATGATGTGGCCGACACTGTCTGGCTGTGGATTGTACTCTTACTGTCCACTTTCCTTTGCCCACGGTCGATGCATTCTTGTCCACAATAGATGCTGTCATGCTTAGATGACATTGACAGAGTTTCATATTACAATTGGGCAGCCACCGTGCAACAGGTCACGATGCACAAGTTTGAGCAATTAGTGTTGGCGGTCCAGAAACGACGGTCAGGTACAATTGACCGTGCTAAGAGAAGAGCCAGGGGAGCATCCCAGGCCCATACATTTATATTTGGTTGTTCTGCCACACTTGATGTAAGTTTTTTTATTTTTGTTGTGTAATAATTAATGTGTCAATCATTCATTCTATTGCATTGTAAAATAACTTGATATATTTCAAACTATAGGTCTGGTTTTTTGAGCACACGCGGGTGCGACAGCCACTAAGGCAGGTGGCATTCCCCCGACTATTTAGGTGGGGGCCATTCCTAGATAGGAAATTAAAATTCTCTATTGGATCCTTGCGAGGCCAACAGGTATTATGAGTACTAAAAACTTATTCTTTGTCATTCAACATTAATGAATAACCGAAGTGATGTGGTTTGAAATGCAGGTGATCGAAGGGCTCCTTGTTGAGCCAAGTGAAAGGGACACGGGGTACGGTGGTCAGATGATGAACCGACCCAGTGCTCAGGAGACGTCCTCATCAGCTCAATGCATGCCTGTGCTACAGGATATTGTCGCTACATTGAAGATCCAGCAGCGGCTACTTGAGAAAATGAGGGCCTTCTTTCTGACTAGGGTGCAAGAGGCTCACATTGCCGCTGATGCATCACCTCCTAGGCCCGTCGAACAGGTGACGGTTGATGTCATGCCACCTCCGGCAGCCCCTATCAAGGAAGTGCAAGGGGCTGAAAATGTTGAGCAAAGTCTATGTCAAACCTTTGAAATGGACATTACCGCCGATGTCCCATCTCCAAGGCCCCCTCAACAAAGTACGGATGATACTGTGCCATCTAAGGCAGCCCCTGAAGAGGATGTGCAAGGCGATATCCAAGGTCAGATGGAGGTGACCAATGGGCATGGTGACTGTCGTGAAGGTGTCTTTCCTTAGTCCCTTCATCAACGGGACGAGAAGCCCGTGAGGAAAAGGCGGGCACCTGCAAAGAAAACTGTAGGACGGGGGGAAAAGAAGGTGAGTCTGCGTTGTTCCTACTTCTTACAGTATAGAATCTAAGATTGGTATATTGGCATAAATGTAGAAGGGAGATGAAGCCGACCCTTACAGAAAGCTCATGCAGAGTACTGATTGGATCTGCAAAGGCCGGCTGAAGCTGACAGATAACACGATTGTGAATGAATTCATTGATGCTTGTGCCTCTGGGGATATTGAGTAAGTTGTCTTCTTATAGTTTCTGTAATTATCCTGATCCGCCTTACTCTGACTACCATGAAAAATTTTATCCAATATAGTGGCCCCATATTTCAATTACAGAACGGGATTATCCTGAATCGCTGTCATGTCATTGATCTATTATACAGCCAGATGATAGATGATACGGTACTTTTTTGGAAAATTATGAAATTTTTTGTCACTCGCCCTACCCTGAACTTGTGTTTCTATTGCCAATAGAATCGTGATTGTTAATTTGCAGGTGATCAACGTCATGATGTACCTCCTCCACTCACGATTCAATGAATCTGACACCTTTCATCAGTGGGTTTATTTTCCCACCACTTTAGTGAATCACATAAACGGCAAGACAGGGGCCAACTCCGAAAAATCCAACGAATTGTTGGAGTGCGTCTACGAGAATGTTGAATTATCAGAACTGCATAAGAACAAATATTTATTCTTCGTGTTACACTCTGGAGGTCATTGGCATCTACTTGCTGTTGACACGGAGAATCGACGCTTTGTCTCATACAATTCCATGAGAGGCATGGCCATCCATGATGCCATACAAGAAATTGGGTACTTTTTCTTATCCATGTACCCGAAATCATAGATATTTATATTGTCTTTTAATTATTCTTTAATAATTTATAACCTTTCATTTGCAGGCTGAAGTTGTACGGGGGTCTCTGAAGCTCTATGGGACATTCGAGGGAGTTGAGAAATGGGATCTTGTATTCGACAACTAATGTCCCTAACAGGCAGCTGGAAGCCTCACTGTGGCATTTATGTATTGAAATATGTTCAAGAATTGTCAAGGAAGGGTGAGACATCATGGACATTTAATGAGGGTGATTCTAATATGTTTAGATCCCGGTTTGGGCCCGACCTCATTACCTTTGGAAATACAAGATCTTAAATATTTCACGTCTCAAACCTCAGAATGTGGCATACCTATCTTCATTGATATTTCTTTTGTCATACATTTTGATCTTCAAAGTTTTATATGTTTTAATGCGGTTAATGTGTGTGCTTGATAATGTTAATTCATGAATATCAATGAATTTTCTGAAGACAGATTCAAGTTTGGTTAAGGAACTAGGCTGAGTGTGAAAAGATGAAGGCTTTACTTGCACAAGTGTCGACTAGAGTCGACCATGGAGCCGACTCTAGTTCAGACTGCTGAAGAGAAATACCCAAGTCACCCGCTGGATGAAAAGAGCTTTGGCTACTCTTTAAGGGTGACGAATAGGTGGCCAATGATGAAAAATAGGTCTTATTGGTGTAAAAGTGGTGACAAAGGGTGAATAATAGATTATCAGGCTGAAATATGGAAATATCCTTATCCCCATGAGAGAGAATATACCTCTGACATGGTAGTCTCAGATCACGTGCAAAGCCTATGCCCCTGGCCTTCAAGTTGAGCGTGTGCCAGACACACCGAGCTTGTGATTCACACTTTCAGCCCATTTGTCTGCCTTACTGGCTAATTTACACGCTTATCGTCCATTTGTCAGTCATACGGGCTATTTGTCACCCTTACTGCATATTTATCACTCTTATCCTACCACATGACCCGCCGTTGCCTTGTTTTCTCTTCATTAGCTGCTTATCTTTGACCTGCATCACTGTAGTTGACTAATCTATTCATTAACCTTTGACTTTGACTGGGACCTCATGACTGTAGTCAAGAAAAAGTTGAGCTTTCTGGACTCCTCTTTGACTAGCGTTGACCTTGACGAGTCGACATTGACTGTCTTGGCATTAACCAAGTCCCTTCGTTCTTCGATCTTCTGATTGCTCTATAAACTCTTGATACACTATTCACATTTTTATCCTCTTGTGAACTTGACACCCCCTTTCAGCTCCTTCTACTTTTCATTGGTTAGCTCTAGGATCTATTTTTCACCCTTACCAGTGTATTTGTCTACTTTGCAGTCTAGTTGTCGCCACTGATAGGTATTTTTCACCCTTATCCAGTGTATTTGTCAACACCCTCTCTTGTCCAATCGACACACCGATCCCGCTCGTGACCCTACATTGACATCCGCTCTTCTATTTTAAGTTATTAAGGCTCCTCCGCAATGTCATCCCCTTCATCAGTGCGTATAGCGGTGGCTTCCTTAGCAGAAGAGCCCATCTCCTCTGCGTCCTCCTCGGTCCCTTGTTGTCACTGGTTTCTGCTGCAGATGCCCTCTTCCTTTTTTTTAATCCTCTTCTATGTTTATGTATTTTACAGGCCTTTCATATGTTCGTATATGATATGCTCTGGGTAGTTTCATATTAAACGGATGCAGTGGTAGTTTCGTTTTACATGCTTTCTGATCTACAAACTTGCTCTTATGGATTGGACTTCATATTAAATTTGTTGCAATTATTATGTCGGTCATACCTATTGTCTTTTATAACACCTTACATGCAGAGAATTGAGGTTCAGAAAATGAGAAGGTATAAATGCTATGTAGTGTGGGTTGGTCGTGAACCTAGTGTATATTATATTTGGCCCGAATGCTTTGTCCAAGTGAATGGATACCCTGGAGCTCGTTATAAGGGTTTTCACTCGATAGAGGAAGCACATGCTGCTATAAATGGGGTTGGCAATAGCAGGCATATGTATGTTGATCATCCTCAACTACAGGAAAGGCCCATGCCTACATATCATGCAAGTCCCGTCCCTGACTATGATTCAAGGAACCATGCACTACGCCAACAGACTACACAAATGTCAAATGTGCCTTGTATTGTTGTTGTTCTATTATGTACTCTAGTAGTGTTGCTCCTCTTCATATTAGTTGCTTTGTGATTACTGTTGTTGTAGGTAAAGAAGTGTACTACGCTTGGTCTGCATAGGAAAATAATGTACTAGATATTTTACTCGTTGACACCGTTAAATCCTTCAAACGAACTTGAGTTTCTTCAAGTTTCACTGCCATGAGCTATTCTGTCACCGTTACAGAGCTATTTGTCACTTCTAATGGCTATTTGTCACTCATAACGAGCTATTTGTCACCCTTATTACTCGCTTGGCATCACCTTTGTTTCGCTTCATCACATATTGTGACTTCTGTTATCGATTTATCACCCTTACGAGACATTTGTCACCCTTAAAGCCTATTTGTCAACACTGATGACTATTTGTCACCACTATGCGGTGTTAGCCGTTGCAGTATCTCTCTCCGGCCTCTCGTCTACTATGCGGCTGATGTATCCAAACGAAAGGAACCTCGGTCCAAGCGATCTCATTCACCGAAAAAAAGGAAGGACCGAGAGTCAGAAAAGTTGGGGGAGATGGAACGATCTTCACGGTCCCATCACTTCGATTTCCACAAAGTTGGGGAGGCACGAAGACTCTTTTGTCCTCTGGGGGTTTCGTCTCCTTCCTAAAATAGAGACTCTGTGGGGAACCCTAAGGACATCCTAAGTTCCTTTGGCCGTCAAAGACACTCTCGTGAAGATGTCGTCGTATGAGAAGTCAGATTCTTCGTCAGAGCATATTCCCGCCAAAAGGCTATGCTTCCGAAAGGAAGCCCTGCCGGTGCCGGACCAGCCATCAGGGGAAAGCAGCGGGGGTGACTTTTTAGAGGAATACAAGCAGGGGTACCTGCAAGGGTGGCAGGACGCCTTAGCGAAGGTGGACCGCCTGTTTTGTAATAAGGGGGTGTTGAGCCTCCAACCTGACAGGTTCCGTCCCAAGGAGGACGAGTAACCGCTTGTACCCTCTTCCCCTATCAATATAATTTCTTTTTTTGCAACCTTTCTTTGCATGGTGGATACTTGATCTTTGTGTAATGTGGTTGCCGTCAAATGAAGGATACCATCCATCGCAGGTAGGGCTTACCTTTATGAAGGAGAGTTCTTCCCCTATAAGCAGCAGGGTTTGTCGATGGTTCTAATATTAGTAGGGCTTATCTTCATGCTCATAGTTCATCGTTAGGATCCATTTGTCACCCTTCATGCACATTTGTCCCCCTTGTTGATCTATTTGTCACCACTAATAGGCATCCTTCACTCTTATAGCATGCAGGAGTCATCCGCCTTTGCCCCTAGGAGCCGTCGCCTTTGTGCATTTTTTCACCGTTAAAAGCCTTTTGTCACCTCTCATGCGCATTTGTCGCCCCTGTCAACCTATTTGTCACCACTAATGTGCATTTATTACCTCTGTCAACTTATTTATCATCAATAATATGCATTCATCACCCTTATCATTCATTTTACTCGCTGCTCTCACATACGGAAGGTGAACCTAAAAGAGAAAACAAATATAATAATAAAAAAATTCATAAAAAATGATAATCAATAAATAAAATAATTTATCACATAGGCAAGAAAATAACAAACAAACCATGAAAGTCGAATCATTCCGACGTATTTCCGACGAAAACATTTTAGTCGGATAATACCGTCGGTATTTTTCATTTTTCTGAGTTATTTGTCACCGTTTCAAAGTTATTTGTCACTACTAATGGCTATTTGTCACTCACAACATCTATTTATCACCCTTATCGCTCGCCAGCCATCGCCTTTGTTTCACTTCAAAACATATCATTTACTTCTGTTATCAATTTATCACACTTAGGAGACATTTGTCAGCCCTGTTGTGTAGTGGATAGCGGATCTAGAGGGGAGGGGTGAATAGATCTGCCCCTCTTTTCACAATGTAACCCTCTATATAGCTAGGCAATGATAATAGCAGCGGAATATAACTAACTAAACGAAGAACATAGTGATTTGCTTAACAAGATGATTATGCAATATAGATATTGAACCTAAGCATGCATCTAACACAAAGCAATCGCACAAGAAAACCACAACACATGAGATTTTAAGGTGGTTCGGACTGAATCTCCAGTCCTACGTCCACCCCTCACCAAAACCGGTGAGGTTTCACTAGTGCCACGCACTGAACCGCAAATCGGAAAGACCACCGATTGCCTTCCTACTAACTGCCGGTAGGGACGTCAACACCGCAGATCGGACAGCTTTCGATTGCCTTCCTACTAACCACCGGTAGGGACGATCTTCAGTTCCAAATGTTTGAATGAAATGGAAAAGAACAAGATATGAAAACACTCAAATAAGATATGAAATATGTTCAAAGAGAAAAGATCTTGTCTGAGTTTGCTGGAGCTTGAATCTGATGATTCACTTGGCTTGGAGTTGATCTCCTTCTTGAAGTAGCTTGAATCACTTGGAGATATGATGAAGAGCTTCTTCCCGGAGTACTGTTCACAGCTACAGTAACTCGAACTCCTTTCCCTTGAACACACCCTTGCAGCTTCTATGGATCACCTTGAGATGAGGAAGAGGAAGATGATTACAGCTTTTTCTTCACTTGGCTTGAAGTTGATTTCCTCTTGAAGTTGCTTCAATCACTTGAAGATTTGATGAAGAACTTCTTCCCGGAGTAGTTTGATTTCCTTCTTGAAACACCCTCCTTGTGGCTTCCTTTGATCACCCTTCTTATCCTTGAGTGCTTCTAGCTTTGGTGGAGGTTGCTTGCTTCAGATCTCACCTTGAAACACCTTAGATGGATGAAGAACTCCAGCCCAAAGTACTGTTCACGGAGGTGCTACAGTACCTCGAAAATGGCCTCCCTTGATCTCTCTTGAAGCCTTGAAGCATTGGGGGTTTCCAACCCTCTTGTATTGGTTTTATAGACCTTGAATGGTCTATAGACAAGCCTCAGACCAGATCCACAATTTGTGGGTGATTTGGTGACTTTTGGATTAAAGAAATCCATGTTGAATGGCCCTTTTCGAAGTTGGAAACAAAGTCAACATTGAAGGCTCGGGGCTGGCGGTCGACCTGCAGCTCCTGGCGGTCGACTGCTACTGTAAAACTTGCATTCGGGTGATCCCTGGGAATTTTGGTCGACCACCAGCCAAGGGTTTCCAACCCTCTTGTATTGGTTTTATAGACCTTGAATGGTCTATAGACAAGCCTCAGACCAGATCCACAATTTGTGGGTGATTAGGTGACTTTTGGATTAAAGAAATCCATGTTGAATGGCCATTTTCGAAGTTGGAAACAAAGTCAACATTGAAGGCTCGGGGCTGGCGGTCGACCTGCAGCTCCTGGCGGTCGACCGCTACTGTAAAACTTGCATTCGGGTGATCCCTGGGAATTTCGGTCGACCGCCACTGGCTGGCGGTCGACCGCCAGCTGAAAGACTGCAGACTGGCGGATGCTGGCTGGGGCGGTCGACCACCCCTGTGCTGGCGGTCGACCGCCAGCTGGGCAGAACCCGGCTTATCCCGGGTCGGTCCAATTTCCGTTCTAGCTCCGTCGTTCAACTCCATTAGCAGCCCGTGCATGTCGGTGGCATCTCCCTTGATAGTCTAAAAGATATCAACGGAGTTTATGGCCTTGGATTCTCTTGGCTATGCTTCTTTGTGCATTGACCTTATATGGATGACGAGCCGAATATCGCGTGTCGACTTGTGCTTGTTTTCGCATCCTTGCTTGGGCGCGATCCACGAGCTTTCACTTTGCCGACTCCACTGTCTTTCTTGTCCATGTAATGGTGTAACTGTCATGATCGAACCATCACGTATGTCAGTCACATGAGAGTGGGAAATATCAATGACTAATAGTGTTTAGCCATTATCAAAATCAAAAATACCACAGAATGCATATGATCATAGAATGATGTCGAATTACCCAAGTGACCACAGAATGACTCAAATGACCATAGGGGCACAACATTCTCCCCCTTTTTGATGATGGCAACACTGTGAGTCATTATATGGCAGAAATATCTAATATGGCAAATATGGTAAAGATTATGACATATGCAACCTGTGTGCAGCTCAAGATCCATGATAGTAATAGCATGTGAATGCAATTATGAATGCAGATATGGATGCTATTTAATTATGCAAACCCCATCATATACACATATGAGATACAAAAATGAGCAATGGATTCTCCCCCTTTGACTCTCCCCGTACACCATTCACACAACCCCCAAAGACAACGCGATAACGCATAGCTAACGCATAACGCATAGCTAACGCGACAAAGGACTCACACAAAGAATTCTCCCCCTTTGCCAACAGCAAAAAAGAGTAATAAAGTGAAATATCTGGGAGACCAGAGCTGAAAGGAGTGAAGAGCAAGCCATTATATGCAAACCTGAAATAGACTGTGAACAACATATATGGTTCAAATCTAATGAAATCTGAATTCATCAACAGAGTTCGAAAAGCAGCTACATCCAAGATTTAATAGAAATGAACCAAAGGTGCATATCATGGCAGTGTTTAACCTTCCTTTGTCTTATATATCCATATTCAATAACGACAAAGGTAATAACACAAAAGCATGTATTGAGGCTAAACAATCATGACTAAAGCATGGAATTTTAGGAATTCAACAAGTTTGATTATCAATATCATGTGCATTTGAAGGCACAAGACTCATATTTTACGAGCAATCAAGTCTAGTACATGCCTCCAAGCCGTAAGAATACACGTTGTTTAGACGCCAGTATTCCTAGGAATTTGGTAAGACTGACTGTCATGCTTCAAGATGAACAGAGATAGCAAAGTCACGTCATGACATATCCAATCTCATTTCTTTGATGAGAGGATATATTTCTCAGCAATTATGCCAGTGCTCTACCTAGAGTCTAAAGAGAATGACGACAGAGATAACAGAGGCACATCATGACATATCATTTGTCACTTGATTTTGATGACATGACATGTTTCTCCGTGCAACAATATCATTGCTCTGTCAAAATGATTTTCAGGAATTCCAGCTCATCAATATGTTTAGAAGTAATACTAAGCCTCAGTGTATCACCAAAGTTGTCAAGACGTTTGGATTTTCAGATATCAGGATAGTCATGCAAAACACAATATGCAGTCTCTAGTTAAGGTCTATTAAAGCTTCATAACATAGATGATTTCAAACAAGATATATCAGAACTACAAGGAAATCATTAAATGAAACCATTTTCATTGAATGGACAATCATTAGGGCATATAATAGAAAGCTCCTACACCATATGTCCATCTGTCTCGTGAACTCAAACCAGACTGTAAGCCACTGAAGTGCAGTTTGTAAGAGGTTATGAGAATCAACAAAACTCCCCCTAAGGATATGCAATGGATAAGCGAAGAGTTATGTGTGCAAGCAAGTGTAATGATAAGTGTCAAGAGGAGAAGGACCTGAAACGTGCAGGGGTGGACATGAATTTGGTAGACATGAAATGCATGACCCAACATATGGTTGTACACTTATTAAATGCAACAGAATGGAGATGAAACTCATGTATAAATGCTGCAAAACGACAACTCCCCCTTACTATATGGCCTATATGCGACAATGACGCATGGTACTTGGCGGAGGTGAAACCTCTAGCATATTGAGTGCTTCTAGACAAGCATAACTTGCCTTCCATACATCAACATTTGATATACCATGGCCATGCGAGAATGATGCTACACAAACCATACAATGCATTATGAACATGAACTCAATTCATTATTATGCAACTACATGAAATGCGACACCATATGCAAAAAGACATATTGACATATAAACAATGCATGAATACCAACTGCAAAACACACAACTAATTGAACATGATCATCATTTCAAATTCATATTGGCCTGAGGTCGGCAAAGACCAAGCTCCCTTCTGAGTGTTGAAAACCTATCATTACACAAGGGCTTGGTGAAAATATCAGCAATTGATTTAGAGTATCAACAAAATGCAGTTCAAAATTTTTCTTACCGACCTCATCTCTAATGAAGTGATGCCTAATCTCAATATGCTTAGTCCTAGAGTGCTGGACTGGATTTTTTGCAAGGTTGATAGCACTAGTGTTATCACACAGAATCGGGACACAACCAAGATCCACCAAGTAGTCTTGGAGTTGGTGTTTAATCCACAACACTTGGGTGCCACAGCTCCCCGCAGCAACATATTCTGCCTCTGCGGTTGAGAGGGCAACCGAGTGTTGTTTCTTGGAGGCCCAAGAAACTAAACACCCGCCTAGAAACTGGCAGTAGCCACTAGTACTCTTGCGATCCAGGTTGCATCCAGCGTAATCCGCATCAGAATAAGATATAAGAGATAAATCACCTGATGACGGATACCACAATCCCAAGTCCTGAGTGCCGACAAGATATCGAAGGATACGTTTGACGGCAGTCAAGTGGGATTCTCTAGGACTGGCTTGAAATCTAGCACAAAGACATACACTAAACTGGATATCTGGTCGGGATGCAGTCAAATAAAGCAAAGAGCCAATCATACCTCTATAGATCTTTGCATCCACTAATTTACCATTTTCATCCGAATCTAGTGATGTTGTGGTGCTCATAGAAGTTGCAATGATTTTACTGTTAGCCATGTCAAATCTTTTCAGTAGCTCCTTGATGTATTTGGCTTGACTTATGAAGAAACCATCTTCTCCTTGGTTGACCTGCAAACCGAGAAAGAATTGAAGTTCTCCCATTAGGCTCATCTCAAATTCGCTAGTCATGAGGTTAGCAAATTCCTCACACATTTCAGATTTTGTAGAACCAAACACAATATCATCAACATAAATTTGAACAATCAAGATGTTCTTACCTTGCTTCTTGGTGAAAAGTGTTTGATCTACCTTACCTCGTGTGTACCCTTTTTCAATGAGGAACGAGTTTAGTCTCTCATACCAAGCTCTTGGTGCTTGCTTAAGTCCATAAAGCGCCCTGTCTAGCTTGTATACAAAATCTGTATTGTTAGAATTCTCAAAGCCAGGGGGCTGCTCAACATAGACTTCTTCTTTGATCAAGCCATTCAAGAAAGCACTTTTGACATCCATTTGATACAGCTTTATTCTAAGGAAGCATGCAAAAGCAAGTAAAATTCTGATGGCTTCGAGTCTAGCAACTGGGGCATAAGATTCATCAAAGTCTACCCCAAACTCTTGATTATACCATTGAGCCACCAATCTAGCCTTGTTTCTTATTATCTTGCCAACCTCACTTAGTTTGTTCCTAAAAACCCATTTAGTGCCTATTACAGATTGTGATGAAGGTCTAGGTGTTGACACCCGTTTTATACCCAATAAGTCGGGTCATCTCCTTGTTTCATTCTATACGATGCTCCAAGTTGTTCACCCTTCATTGAGTCTCTTGATTAGTTGAAGCCTTTTTTTTGGGTCTAAACTCTTTGATCGGATATGGCTCCAAGTGGCGTTTCATTGGATGAATCTTAGCAAGCCCCTCATTTTCATTCTTGAACCTCAATGATAATAACGGTCGGCTCTAGGCGCGTTGCTTCCTCCTGACGGATAGATCCTGGACCGTTACTCTTTGAAGAGTCCTAAGGCTTGAGGCCTTGTTGTAAAGCTTATCCCTTAATTTCCACGTTGATAATAACGGTCTGTCGTGCAGCCGTTGTTTCATTCTGACGCCCTATGCCTTGGCCGTCGCTTCCTTGAGGAGTCCAACTTGTTGGGTTTTCTTCCCGTTGATCTTATCTCTTTGGGATAGGGTTGAAAATGGCGGTCGTTCCTTGATGCGTTACTTCCAAGTGGCGGTCTGTCGTGCAGCCGTTACTTCCTTCCGAGAGTCCTGGCAGTTCAGGCCTTTTCTCTGCTACTCCGTGGTCGAGATAAGGGTTTGGATTGACGATATCTCTTTCAAATCTGATCCTCAGGACCTCCGTTCGATTCTATGGACTCTTGGTGATATTATCTTCGAGGATTTGCTAAGAGTTATCTCTTTATCTTGTTTGAATTATCCTCTGCTCGACCTAAGAGTTTGAGGGTCTATAAATAGAACCCTTGACTTCATGGCCAAAGGGGGGAAGATTTTGAATTCACGACGAAGTGCTGCCAAACTCAGGAGCCATCTTCATCCAAGAGGAACTGCTTCCCACGTCCATCCATCTCATAATCAAGGGAGTACTTTGGTTTTGGTCTTTCAAGTTCATCATTGCATGCTTGAGTTCTTCCCTGGTTTTTCCTCAATCAAGGCATTGTCCCTCTTCCTTCTCCACGTTTTTCACTGTCTTCTAAGCATATAAACATCTTCCCAAACTTTTAAAACACCCAGAGGGGTTAAAAAAACCAAAACTCCCCGGTAATTCCCTCTCCTTTTGATGATGTTAAGTCCTTTGAGAATTGATGCTATGCTTGTGAAAAGGACTAATTGAGGTTATTGTGTTTGGTCTTTTTATATCTTTGGCAGGTTTACAGGTTCATTGACACGAGGCCCAGGTCTTCTAGCCGGCTGGAAGAGTTGGAGTTAAAAGAATTCAAGCTTTGTTACTGCAGGTTATCTGACGGTCTTGTGCAGGCGCGTCATTCTCCTCCGGCGGTCTATCGTGTGGCCGTCACTTCCAAGCGACGCACGGGGTTCTGGCCGTTACTTCCAAGTTAATCTGCAGGCTTTCTCTGGTTTTCTCTCCCGTGGGCGGGTGTTTCATCCACCTATTTCCAAGGTATATTCAGGTTCTTTTGACTTGTTTTACTTTGGTGGCGATCACATCTTTCCTTGGTATTGGGCATTAGCTATCTTCTTCATCATATCTTCCTATTTTTCTTGCTTGTTCCACCTTCACGGTGTGTTTTTATTTATTCCTTGTTCCACGCCCCGGCGTGTGTTTTCCTTTTCCTTAGCGTAGTTGGATTGAGATAGCATGCCCATGCTAGAGCTAGCTATGATTGCCTAGGTTCATGATCACATGTTCATAGGTTTGAGTAGATCTTTGATTGTTTGTTTGTTATCTTACCATATCGCTCTCCAAACCTCAAAAGAAAGATAGAAGATAGACAAATAAATATCAACAGATAATTTTTTGGCGATCACGGTGGGACATCTTGTGCCAATCGTGCTTTTGATTCTTGTTTAAACCTGCCATCATCAGCTTGTGGAGTTGCCTTTGGTTTCCCCTTTGATTACTGCTCATTCTGGTTTTCTGAGTTCTCTGACGGCCAGGTGTCCCCGCGTCACAGTTCTCTGACGCAGGGGCATTAGACCGCCACTTTGGTTCTGCTGTGTGAGCTTCCACGGGCTTTCCGGTTACTTCTGTCTGGTTTTGGTTCCCTGGCTCATCTGACGGTCTCATCCCCCCTGCGTTATATATTATCTGGCGGTCTGGCCTTTGACCGTTATTGTGCTCTGACGCAGGGTCCTTCGACCGTTATTCTCCTGGCAGGTACACATCCGAGGTGCATTTATTTCCGCAGTTTTTGCTGTGATTTATTGCTTGGGTGATACTTGACCTCCTCCTTGCTTTGCTCATATCTCCATATCATTGTGTGCATCATTGATTGTTAGATTGTAGGTTAGACTTTGCATGCACTCCGGTGCACATAGGGTCATTCATCTTGTCATATCTTAGCTTGCATTTTCCTACCTTGTTGTGAGGACCTCTCGTCTCCATATTCCTTGGAGCCGACCAGGAAATCATAACAGGGACCTCCGTAAGTCCCCGCGAGCCGTGGATTCCCACACGGACGCCGGGCTGGTTGTACCTTTCCCACCCCGTGTCTAGGGTTGCATAGGTGAAGGAGTGGTCACACTTAGAGTCAAACCAAGTCCCATATTCATCTCCTACTAGGAACCCATTGTTGAGAGCACGTATCAATCAATTCACTAAAGTTCCAAAGGAGAAATCATAAGAACCTTGTTGCATCATCTTAAAACAACTTGGTTGATATTTGAGTGTCTTCATCTTTTATCACTTACATCTTGTTAGAATCACCTAAGTTTGGTTGCTTATTGAGTGTTTTTTGTTGGTTGTTTTCGCGTTTCCAAGGTTGCTCGTTGCATGTGGGGTTGTTTTCGTCCGTCTGAATCATCTTCTCGAGTCAGTTCCTTCTTCACGTTCTATTCTAATCCCCTCTTCGAGTCCACCATGGCATCCTTCAATCCTCCTCGCTCCCAAGAGGACTCTCTTCCTCAAGGCTCCTTGAAAACCCACCTAGGGTTATTACATTTTCCTCTGGAGAGGGGACTGCCCCTCTCCCGTCCTCCACCTCTATGGAAGGTAGTCAAGGTACCCCTTCTCTCTCTACTCCTTCCGCGGGCTCCGTCCTTCATATGATGGCCCAATTGGATCCGACCCAACTCCAAGTTTTATATCAAGCTATGCAAGGGTCCTATACTTCTCCCTCTGCCACTATCCAAGGTCAATCTAACCCTTCCATTATTGGGCCGCCCGTTCAGCCCACTCCGATTGATCTCACTCCGGTCCAACCCCGGACCATCACTTTCACTGGCATGGAGATGGGCCAATCTTCTAATTCAGCCCATCAATCTTTCGATAAAGGGAAGTCACCCATCCCTTCCTTTGTCCAGGTGGATCATCTCAACTCTGGTTCGGTAGCTTCACAGCTCCTTATGAACCCTTCCGATTTCTTACGCCCTCAGCAAGGAGCGGCCCAAAATCATGCTAATCCGAGCCTATCTCAGGCCCAATATCCTTCTTACGGGCCGCCTATTTCCACTGTCTATCCTTCCACTCCTTCTTACGGGCTCCCGCCTGTTGCTACAGCCATTCCATCTGCCCCTCAAATACAATCAGCATCCTTCACTACCCCTGCTCCTTCCCGAGAGCAGGACTTGCTTGACAAATGGGCCACCATGCAGCAACAACTCGACTTTCTCCAGAAAAGGGTTGGCCCACAATCCTTGGCCGACATTCCTATTCCGAGCTTCCAGAACATCCGGTTCCCTCCGCAGTCAGAGCTCCCCAACTATCGCAAGTACGATGGGAACAGCAATCCCTTCATCCATGTAAGGGATTTTCTTTATGAATCGGCGCAGTTCCAATATGATGATCGCCTCATGGCGTACTTATTCCGCCGATCTTTGGACAGTGTTGCTCTAGAATGGTTCTATTCTCTACCACTGGAAGAGGCCGAGAGTTTCAAGGTAGTAAAAGACAAATTCATCCAGCGGTTTCAAGACAGGGTCGGCCCTGAATATTCATTTACAGATCTAGTGGCCGAGAAGATGAAGTCGGATGAGGAGTTCGCCACCTATGCAGACAGGTGGAGACAAATGGCCGCCAGGGTACCGGGCCACATTCCGGAGGAAGAGAAGGTCAAACTGCTGATTTCCAATGCCACCCCGACCTTCCGCAACATCCTGGCAATGAATGACATAGCCAACATGCATCAACTCTATAGCCGGGCGCGCTTCATCCAGACTCAATTCAAGGACTCCCCTATCCATTCCCTCTTCGAAAACCAAAAGCCCAAGTACCACAAGAAACCACAAGGGCCGGTTACTGAGGGAGTCCAAACAAATGAGCAAGTACAAGCCGTTGCTTTTCCATATCAGGCCGCACCTTTCCGCTACAACCAAAACCCCCGCAATTCGCAAAACGTCGCTCCGCAAAACTTCCAAGCCACTCCACAAAACCCTCCCCCCGCCTTCACCATTCCACAAAACACCTTCGCCGCACCACAACAACCATCACCGCCACCACAATACCATAACGTCCCTCCACCCAACGGCTACAACAACAATCCAAATAGCAAGCGCCCGGCTCCCAGGAGAGCCCAGTATCCTCCATTGCCCGAGACACTTACGGATATCTTCTCGGCTCTCATGTCTGTGAATGCAATCCAACTTCCTCCGGAACGGCCTGTTTGGAACCCGGCAGTCGATCAGACTAAGTATTGTATGTTCCACCGGCAGCCAGGCCATACCATAGAAGGATGTTTTCAGTTCCGAGATCTTGTGTATGACCTACATGAGGGGCAGAGAATCGACTGGGCCGAAATGCATAGGGCCATTGTTGAGATTAAAGAAAAGAGAAGGCAGCCGCAGGGGCAGCAAGTGCAGCAGCATCAAGCACCGCCGCCGCAGCAGCCACCACAACAGCAGCAGCCACAGCAAGTACAAGACCTGGGCATCCATCAGAACCCGATGCCGAATCATCCACCCGCTCCTCAGCAGCAGCCGCCAGCACCAGCGCAAGTAAACATGGTCCAGCCACCGGCCCCCAACGCCGGATGGTCTTTCGATGATGATGGCACCACACCGCAGGTCATGGCCCTCCACCATAACCACCGCAATCCTCCCTTCATCATCCCTGCACAGCCGACGTCCTCTCAACTCATCCTCCCATTCACACCCGCTCCCGCAAATCCTCTACCACTCTCCATTCCATCATACTCTCCCTCATTTACTCCCATCACCACCATCACACCGCCGCCCAATCCTTCACCCATTCTTTCCCAACCGCTAGCCTTCCCTCTACCCGCATCTACATCCATCACCACCCTGCCTTCCACCAATCCTTCACCCACCATCCACGCACCGCCCATTAACCTCACCAACTCTACGCTCCACCAAACCGCCTCCCCCGCACCACCTGTTCCATTCACCCATCCCGTAGGGCCCATCATACTATCTTCAGATGCCGCGGCCAGCTGTGCTTTGAGGAGCGGGAAGATGTTCCATCGGAATTATGCTACTACTTCTAATCCCCAATCCTCTCAGCCGGTGACCGAGCAAGAAGAAACTGAACCTTTGCCGGGTACTCAATATGACTTGCTGCATCATCTGGATCGAGTACCCGCCAAAATATCTGTGCTGGAGCTGATCAAAAGGTCTACCCTTCATCAAGATGCACTGAGGGATTTCCTACAGAAGGTAATGGTTAGCGAAGACATGGCAGTTGATAGCCTACCGACGGCACTGGCAACCATCTCCAAAGGGCCGGCAATCACGTTCTCTGAAACCGAGCTTGCACCCCCGGGGGCTCGGCAAATGCCGCTCTGCATAACAATTACTCTGAACAAAGTCGACATTGAGGCAGCACTGGTTGACACAGGGGCCTCAATTAATGTTTGCCCACTCAGCACCCTCCGGGCATGCAACATATCTGAAGAGTTACTGCGGCCTACCCCCACCACTATAGCGGCATATGACAACTCAAGGCGGGCATGTCACGGGGTAGTCACCATTCAGGCAGAGCTCGGGCCCCTTACTATGGCCGTGGAATTCTATGTTCTTGATATCGACCCTATGTTCAAGGCTATCTTGGGTCGTCCCTGGATTAACACACTCGGCGCCGTGCCCTCCACCGCACATCAGTGCATTAAGTTCCCCTTTCAAGGGAGGGTCGTCAAAGTTAAGAGCTTATCCACAGTGCAGTCAGTAAAGGCTATTTCAGAGCAAGTTCTTCCCACACTTTGGCCAAGCAGCCGGCCCGTTCTGTCAGTGCTGGATTTGAACTTTCCTTGGGCTTATACATCCCCTAAGCCCGTCGCTACTCCAGTTAATGTCAAAGTAAAGCCGCAGATTCGAGATTCAAAGGGGTGGAACATTATATTGAAACTGGGCTATCAACCGGGGAGAGGCCTCGGTGCGCAACTGCAAGGGATGACTAAGCCTATACCTAAGGGAAGAAAAATGGGTAGGAGAGGTCTCGGCTACAAGGAGACAGCATTATCTATGATAAGTGATTCTGGGCCGCTCACCTGGGATTATCGTCAGCATTTTGTCAAAGGGCCTCTCCAGCCTGGCACATTAGCTCCAAAGCCGGTTCAACAAGAAAGGAATACAGTTTGTCCAATTGCCAGTCCGCCTCCCTTGCCAAGAGGGTCAGATGATGACATGCTCGACTACAGTCAGGCCTTGCAGGGGCTCTTTTATGAGGAAGAATCTCAGAGGAAGCAACAAGAAGTTCGGCTTATGCAGTGGAGCCGAAGAAGCAGCTTATTGTTAATCTACAGAAGGAGGAGAGCTCTCCAGTTGTCTGTTCTTGGTCTCTCTCACGCTTCCAATCTATCTTTCAACAAAAGGAGTTCGTACCCCGCCTTCCTCCTGTCATGGTAAATTCATCTTTCATTGATCCACCGGAGATTCTATTCATTCCTTGTGCTAGCGGGAAATGTCCACGCATTGATCTATCCACTCTGTTTACTCCTCCTCCTCCCAACGCTCAGCTCCACGAGATGTGGTTCTCTTCTTCTGATCCCTTCTTTGATTGCATATTCCCCGAGCTGTTCCCTATGCAGCTCCCACCTCCTCCATCTTGCTGTGTAGTCTCCGCTGATCTCCAAAAAAAAACGTCAAACTTGAAACGGAGATTTCAGTGGAAGATTACGCTATCCTGTCTCCATCTCTCCTCCCAAGGGCACGAGTCCCCTGCTCCTCCCTTCCACTAGGTCTTCTGTCCCCTAGGTTAGGATTAGGGTCCGTCGAGTCTAGAGGAGTAGAGTCCGTTAGGTCTAGAGAAGTAGGGTCTTGTTCTGGGTCGTCCAACCCTTCCCATTCTGAACCGCGCTCGCTTGCGCATCCGTCCCGATCTGTTCCTGATAGGTTCTTGCAAGATATAGCTCAGCGGTGTCATGCTCTTTTGAAGTGTCCGGAATTCGTCGCTACAGCAATCGTGATTGAGGATGAAGAGGAAATAGAAGGGGAATGGAGCGACGACGGATTAGGCGTCTATGAGGTTTTGGATGAGAAGGATCCAATAGATGAAGACAGCAATGTAGATGACACTGCCGACTTATATGCACAAGGACTAAAAAGATTCGACCAGCCGTCGACGGCAGTGGATGAACCTACAAAGGAAATCAACTTGGGAACAGAAGAAGACCCAAGGCCCGTCATTATTTCTGCTGATCTCCCTTCACAGGTAGAAGAAGATCTAATTAAGGTATTAAGGAGTATAGCGATTCTTTCGCCTGGTCTTATGAGGACATGCCAGGTCTTGACCCCTCCTTAGTGGAACATCGACTCGTGCTTAAACCAGGGGCAACACCTGTGAAACAACGGTCAAGAAGATTTCACCCCCACATGGCCTTAAGGATCAAAGAAGAGGTCGACAAGCTATATAAGGCCAGGTTCGTCAGAGTGGTTTTATATCCTCAGTGGGTGGCGAACATAGTCCCTGTTCTCAAGAAGGATGGAAAAGTGCGCATATGCATTGATTTCAGGGATCTAAACAAAGCATGTCCCAAAGATGATTTCCCGCTACCTCATATAGACGTCCTAGTGGATAACACTGCCGGGTATGAAGCTCTGTCATTTATGGATGGGTACTCGGGCTACAATCAGATCCGTCTCGCTCCAGAAGACCAAGAGAAAACTTCCTTCACCACACCCTGGGGCACGTATTGTTATGTAGTTATGCCATTTGGTTTGAAAAATGCAGGTGCCACCTATCAAAGGGCGATGATGGCCATTTTCCACGACATGATGCACATATACATGGAAGCTTACGTGGATGACATCTTGGTGAAGTCAAGAACAAAAGAAGAACACCCCTCTATCCTGGCTAAGGTGCTGCAGAGAGCCAGGGAGTACAAGCTTAAGATGAATCCGAAGAAGTGTGTATTCGGAGTCTCCTCAGGGAAGTTGTTAGGGTTCATAGTGAGCAAACGGGGGATCCAGATTGATCCTAATAAAGCACAGGCCGTCATGGACATGCCTCCGCCAAAGAACATTACGGAACTTCGAGGATTGATTGGTAGACTGCAATTCATTAGAAGATTTATATCTCAGCATTCTCAGAGGTGTCGTCCGTTTTATGAGTTGCTTAAGGCGGGTGTCAAGTTCGAATGGAATCAAGATTGTCAGAAGGCCTATGAGGACCTCAAAGAGTATCTATCCAATCCCCCGTTTTGCAACCTCCTGTCCCTGGGAAACCCCTAATCCTATACATCTCGGTTATTGAGACTCCCTAGGGGCGGTCTTAGCACAAGTAGATGATGAAGGGAAAGAGCGGGCTGCGTACTACCTCTCTCGACTGTTTAATCCAGCTGAATCCAAGTACACCGCTATGGAGAAGACTTGTGCCGCCTTAGTGTGGGTAGCTCAGAAGCTTAAACATTACTTTCTCGCCCACCCAGTTAGGTTGATCTCTAGAATGGACCCGGTCCGTTATCTCTTAGAAAAACCCGTCCTTTCTAGTAGGTTAGCTCGCTGGCAGAGCTTCCTCTCTCAGTTCGACATCACCTTTGTCGTTCAGAAGGCAGTCAAAGGATATGCCATTGCTGAGCATCTTGCACATCTCCCTATTCCTCATACCGATTCTATTCAGGATGATTTCCCTGATGAGCATCTCTCTGTCCTTTCTCATCATCCCTTTTGGTCTCTGCACTTCGATGGTGCACTCAACTCCCAAGGCCAAGGGATCGGTGCTGTCTTGCTTACTCCAGAGGGAGTAACCATCCCCTTCGCTTATCAACTTCAATTTCCTGCTACCAACAACATCGCTGAGTATGAGGCTCTCCTAGCCGGCTTGAAGCACGCCTATCTCCTAGGCGCGCGCTATTTAAACATCATAGGAGACTCTCAGCTCGTTCTACGGCAAGTTCTGTCCACTTACCGTACTCGTGACCCCAAGCTCAAACCTTATCAAGATTTGGTCACGCTCATTGCTAAGCGATTCCGTAAGCTGATCTATATCCATACTCCCCGTTCTCTGAACATTCTAGCTGATGCTTTGGCATCTCTTGCTTCCTCCTTATCTTTTCCTCTCAGTCGTAGTATTGAGACCATCGTCATCTAGAGATTGGATGCACCTTCTCTTCAAGATCCTTGGTTCATCAACCTCAGGAAATCTGTAGAGGCGAGAGTTGAGAAGGAAGATCTCAAGGAAGTTTCATTAACAGAACTAGAGGAGATTCTGGACGAAGAAGAATTGCCTTGGTATCATGAAATCGAATTGTTTTGCAAAGAAGGGTCATTCCCAGAAGGGGCAAAGGCCGAGCAGCGTAAAGCAATAAGAAGAGCCGCCGCAAGGTACACTATCATTGCAGGAGAACTGTATAGGCGCGCTACTAATGGAATGCTCATGAGATGCTTGGATGATGTAGAAGCTTGGAAAGTGGCTGAAGCGGCCCATTCTAGTGAGTGTGGAGGTCATGTCAATGGCCAGGCTCTAGCGAAGAAGATCCTTAGGCAGGGCTACTATTGGCCCACTCTAGAGGAAGACTGCTCCCTCTATGTCCGGAGGTGTCTTAAATGCCAACTCCATGCTGATAAAATTCACTCTCCAGCTTCATCCCTCCATCCTATGACTGCTCCTTGGCCATTCTCTATGTGGGCTTTCGACGTTGTCGGCCCGCTCGGTGATCCTAATTCTCAGATCAAGCAAAAATCCTTCATCCTCACCGCTACTGAGTACTTCACCAAATGGGCCGAAGCCGAGGCGTACGCAGAAATCAAAGCTACAACGGTGTGCCGCTTTATCATGAAGAATATCATCTCGCGGTTCGGAGTGCCAAGCAGCATCATCACCGACAACGGACCCCAGTTCGTCTCCCAAGAGCTTAAGGACCTATGTAAGAAGTTCAATATTGCACTGCATCATTCATCTCCATATTACCCTCAAGGCAACGGTCAAGCCGAGGCCACTAATAAAACCCTTCTTAAAATCATCAAGAAAACATGCGAAGCACATAAATTTTCTGATTGGCCTGAAAGATTGGTGGAAGCTCTGTGGGCTTACCGCACCTCCGTCCGTACCCCTACGGGGCAAACTCCCTATTCCCTGACCTATGGGATGGAGGCGGTGCTCCCATATGAGATCTTAGTCCCTTCCCTTAGAGTGCAGCTCGATAAGGAACTTAATCTCGATGAACGTCGGGAGGCGTTGCTGGTCCAGTTGGAACTCTTGGATGAGAAGAGGATGAATGCGGCTGATCACGTTTCTGTTTATCAAAAGAGGGTTTCGCGTTATTTTCAAAAGAAGGTAATTGAACGTAAATTCATGACGGGTGATATTGTTTTGAAACGCAAATTCATTCGGTCTGCAGGTCCTAGGTCCAAGTTGCAACCTAACTGGGAAGGGCCGTTTGTAGTAAAGGAGGCTTATCCAGGAAATGCTTATCGTTTAGTAAACGCGGAAGGTGAGGAGCTCTCTCACCCGTGGAATGGGTTGTATCTTAAGCGTTTCTTTCCTTAAAATCTAAACCATGTGCTTCTCCGGCAATAAGAACTTCCTCCCTATCTTCAAAAAGAGGGTCCCGAGTAAGGCAATCACACACTACACGGCATCCCTGGTCGGGCTCCTTGCTTATAAGACACCGTTTTCCTCGGCCATGCTTTAGGGGAAAGTCGAAGTCCCTGTCCGCTTCATTCTTCGGCTGAATCCAGGGGCAAGGAGTAAATAAGGAGGAGACAACCAATCCAAACTCCCTAACGAGAAGAGGTCTCAAATAGGGGCAAGTCCGTTATGACCTGACGCCACAAGAAAGAAAGGACAAGAAAAGAAAAGGAGTGCTCTTTACAACAAAATCAAAAGCATCATCTCAAAGTCTGTGAATGAATTTTCAAAAGCTCCAAAGGAAAAAGAAAACTAGGCATGACAAGAGTGGCAGTACAGTTCCCCGCGGGACGTTATGAGCCCGGTCGCATGCATGCCTAAGTGAACAAAGGTTCGATGACGGACATAAAAGCCCCGGCACAACAGACCAAATCTCTAATAGGGTTGTACGGTGGGGAATCAAGTTCTAAAACTCCCATATCTGGCCTAAGCTTACCCCCATGATCTTTTTTCCTTTTAGGACTGAGATGAGTACCCTAGGTATGGCATTGGTAAAAACGCCGTCACAATGATTAGGTCTTGGCCAGGGGTTGTCACACTATTGCATGCCAATCTCGAGACTCAACCTAAAACAAGGAAGGTCTCGTGTTGCTAGAGAGGCACTGGTTTTTCAAAATCCAAAAACATCAAATATTTTTCAAAATCCAAAAACATCAAATATTTTCAAAATCCAAAAACATCAAATATTTTTCAAAATCCAAGAAAACATCAAATATTTTCAAAAATCCAAAACGACAAATATTTTCAAAAATCCAAAACAACAAATATTTTCAAAAATCCAAAAACATTAAATATTTTCCAAAACTCCCAAAAATACCATCATATGCATAGCATGCAGCGCATTTTCATTATGTTTTCGCCTATTTAATAAGGCTCCACCCCTTGACCAAATATCAAGAAACGGTCATTATCTAACTTGCTTCAAGGCAAGGGGTTGAGTCTAAGAACAGATCTAACTTGTTTCATGTTTGAGTGTGTGCAGAATACAGGGACAAGTCCAAAAGCAAAAGCTCACAACTATGCAGGTTCAAAGTGTGTAACGCGCCAGCATCAGACCGTTACAGTCATATAACGGGCCCATCTTTGACCGTTATTTCCCTTCAGGCATGGGCCTTCTTCTTTTTCATTGAACCATCACTATAACGGTCTGGGATCTACCGTTACTTGAATATAACGGCTCAAGACCCATCCGTCATATCCTTCAGAAACAGGGCTCTTATCATATGACGGCCTGTCGCAGGACCGTTATTTCCTTATGGCGGCCCAGTGCATATCCGTCTCTTACTCCAGAAGCCCTGTCTGTTCACATCATTCTAGCCTTTCAAACTATGGAACTCAAGATCATTCAACTATGGCAATCTCATCTCATTCAAGCAAAGATTAATGAAATATAATTCTTGATAAATTCAACTTCGATTGTCAATTACATGATATCTCTCATGAACAAAAAGAAAATCAAGATACATTCAATTTCTTATCCGCAAGAGGGCGGATTCTTCTCAACTCTTTCATGTAATCTCGGCGTGTTTCGTCGTTCTCTTCAACTTCTGCTTGCCACGGACGCACCTTGCTGATCTCCCACATGGTCAGCGCGTTCCGGACTACTCGTTCATCTTCCTCGGTCCCCATCTTCCTAGGTAGAAGGGGAGGGTAGTGTGATAGTGCAGAAACGCTGATTCGAGGTAATCCGATCTGAAGATGGCATCGGTGCGGGTTGTAGATCGCCATGGTAGTGTTCCCTACTAGCTGGAGGTCCAGGCCTTGACGCCGCGGTATTTTGAGAAGAGTGCTTCGGAGGACTCTTGGTCGCATGATGAACTTGTCCATTGGAAGAATGTTAAGGAAGAGGCGCCATTCGTCCCGAGTTTTCTTATCCGCCGTCTTGCATTCAACCTGAGGAGAATATCCAAATGCCCCTCCAATGAAGAAGAGAGGGTGGCTCCCGAAGATCCGGCTTGCTGAAATTATGTCTTCCTTAGGAAGGAATTTGATTCTTATTCCCATCCAGCACTCAAGGAGTATCATGGAACCAAACAAGGGGTCTCCTATGCAAGCCGAGCTTAGTCCTTCATAAAGGTATGAGAGGACCGCTTGAGAGATAGACATTCCCCGCTAATAACGCCAAGATTTTGGATGTCTAAGAGGTGGTCGGTAGTGGTAAAAAGAAAGACTCCACACAAGCAAACCGCCACCGCCTTGGCTATTGCGTCATGTCTCTCCCACTTATTTTTACAATGAGACACTATCCACTGTGCCAAGGGTATCAAGTGAATGTAGTGTGGGCTGATCATGGTTCTCACGTCCTTTGGATTGTGAATGAAATCACTCAAGATCAAGGATGGGTCGATAGGCTCTATTGTGTAGCAAACCCGGTCTTCATCCCCCACCTTAGTCTTAGGAAGGGCTAGGTAGGTCTCTACCTCTTCTAAGAGGACGGTTGCTTCGAAGGAAGGAAAGATGAAAGTATGAGTTTGTGGATGCCATAGTTCCACAAGTGCTGAAAGGCTTGGCCAATCGAAGGATAATTTCTAGAAATTCTTGCCTAAAACCAAGAGGGGTTGAAGGTGCCATGCTTTAAGGATTGAGCTGATCTCTATGGGAAGGGCCTTTACCATGGGAGCCACCCACTTCAGATTGGAATAGCACCTTGGACCAGGAAGGGGCTTGAGAAAAGAAAGAAGGAAGTCATGAAAAGAATAAGTGCAGCAAAATTCTGAACTTTGGATGAGTTGTGAGAACTTACCACTCTTTGGGCATTGGAGCTTAAGTGCTTGGGAATTGATGTCAGCCGCTGGAGTTCTCCATGCTCTTTTCTTGCAGCTTTGGGGCCGATGTAAGCTTTCTCCTCCATAGCCATCACCTCGAAGCTCCTCTTCATCATGTTTTCTGCTCTTTGGAAGAGCTCTTCAAACCCTAGAACAGAGGTTTCAGCAAAGCTGCGATTTTGATTAAGGTTCCAAGTTGCTAAGGCTTATATTTAACTTTGGAAGGATAAGACTCGGGCTAGAAGGCTTTATCTTCAATCAGGATAAGTTCTAGTGATGGACTAAGTGGCTAAACCTCGGGTTTTAATTATCTCGGCTCAATCCGTTTCGGATTACAACCCAGATTCTAACGGTCCATCGTGCGGCCGTTACTTCCTTCCGACGCGCCAGCCCTTGGCCATCGTATTTTCTGTGGGTTTCAATTCCCCGAATCATGTTCTGTGGAGAATAACGGTCTACGGGTCTACCGTCGCTTTCTGTAACGCGCAATCCCTGAGCCGTCGCATTCCCAGCCACTCAGTTCCTTCTCTTCTGGGCTAAGCACTTCCTGACGGTCTTGCTTATGACCGTCTCTTAATTCTGACGCGTCTCCTTCAGACCGTCGCATTTCCTGCTAGTTGCCCTGACCAACTATCGTTCTGCCATGATCAACGGTCTGATCCTTGGCCGTTATTTGTCTTTGACGCACCCTTGGTTGGCCGTCGTTTATCCTGATGCCCCACCGCCAGAGTGGGCCTCTGATGATTAAAGGTCTCTCACCAGAGCGTCGTTTGATTATGACGGTCAGATCTTAGACCGTCACTTTCTCTGCTACTGAGTTCAGGCTATTCCTTCTGTCCTTGCCTAGACCTGGCGGTCTTTCACATTGTACACCTCGTTCTCTTCCCGTTCACATGCATTCCTGCATACATCTCATTCATTCATTCACATTTCATCCATCCTGCATTTTTTTCACATTCATTCATTCACGCTCGCATAAAATTAAACAAAACAGAAAACTAAAAAGAAGGGATCTCATTCCATTTTGCCAAAGGTTCTATACAAGTGATAAAGAAAACATAAAAAGGCATCATTCGGCCGGTCTATCAGCCGGGCCACCATCATCCTCCCCATCCCCAGGTCTCCTCACGGGGTGGCGGTGCTATGGAAGCACTCTCCTCCTACTGTCCTCTCTCTGCCCTCTCATTCCTCCGCTGGGCGGAGGAGCTGACAAGGAAGTTCCCTACTGAGCCGCTCGGGGCAGCACTCCTATGTACCCCACTCTGGGAGGCACTCCGCTCCGGTCCCCGGCCCATCATCCGGACCGTCTGCTCCAGTGTCCGCAGCTCGATCTTCAGTGTAAAGATCTGACGCCGCGTCTCCCGTGCCTCGGTCCGGTTGCGATCCAAGTCAGCCGTCCCGATCCGAAGCTCCTCCACCTCAGCTCGTGCCCGCGCTAACTCCTTCCGGAGTTGTTCCATCTCTGCATCATCTGGGCGTCACGGGGTCTCCGCTCTCAGCCGGGCCATCTCTGCCCGTACCAGCTCCGTCTCTGCTCGGGCTCGATCGGTCTCGGCCCGGCTTCTCTCTACCTCAGCTCTCGCCTGGCTGGCCTCGGCCACTGCTGCTGCTAGATCCCTCGCCTGTAGATTGCATTTCATATCATTAGTCATAAAGCATTTGATTAGGCATAATCATAAGCATTTTTAGTCTCTTACCCGCTCCGCGAGGGTGGCCTCCGCCTCCTAGGCCCGGGCAACCGCCCGAGCAAAGTCGGCCTCCTGCTCAGCCCTGCCTCCCGCAGGTTGCGAGGAAGACGATGGGGCATCCGGTCCAGCGCATTGGGCTCCCTCGGCCCGCTGCGGTTAGAAGTCATGGTTAGTTGACATTGGCATTTGCACCATGAACATCATTGCATAAATCATAAGCATTTAAGTTTTTAGTCTCACCAGGAGCTCCAGGGCAGACCGGTACCCGTCCCGCTGTTGGATGGTGGAGTGGAGTAGCCCTTCCAGCTCGGCTATCCGTCCCTCGGGGTCTAGCTGCATTTTAGAAAGCATGAGTCAGCATATATCACATTGCACATTGCATAATAGAAAAGTTTAGAGTTTTAGTTTGCATACCGGTCGTCGGGTACCTCGGTACACCCGATCGCCGTAGAGTCGAGCGAAGGCCTTCAGATATGCCTCGTCGCTCTCGTCTCGCTCCTTCACCGCTCGGCCCCGCCTATTCCAATCGTGGATGTACTTCGCCTTCCGGGCACACCAATCCACGTTGCCGCTGATGCCCCTTGCTGACTTGCCGGGGTGGTCATCGCTGTGGCGTGGAAAGGTCACCTCGGGCTGGTGTAGTCCCCGGGTCCGCAGGATCAGCCTGTAGTGCAGAGGCTCGATGATATGGATGCAATGCAACCATATGTCTCGCCCCCGGTACGATAAGGCCGCCTCCACCCATGGCTGTCCCGTATAACCCTCGTCGCGGTATGGGGTCCATCTCACTTGAGAGCATTTAGTTCATTCATTAGCATATAAAAGCATTAAAGATATTAGAGATATTTAGAAAGCATTTAGAAAGCATTTAGAAGCGTTTAGAAGCATATAGAAATCATTTTGAGTTCTGGACTTACCGATGTATGCGGGAAGGAGTCCAAGTCATCCTGGATCGTCCAGGTCAGTCTAATGATCGACCCTGTGTCCCTCGCCACCGACCAACACCTCGCGATCGGTATGCGGCCGGGATAGAGTAATGCGCCTCTCCCGATGCCCGGAAGGTACATATAGCTCCAGACCTGCATTTAGAAATCAAGTCAGTCGCATCATTGCATAAATCATTGCATAAATCATTGCATGAATCATTGCATAAATCATTTGCATAAATCATAGCATCAATATTCATGGCATAATAGAAAAACATGAGAAGTGCATTTACCTGTAGGAAAGGCGAGAAGCCGCCCAGCATCGTCTGCCTGTCCGTAGTGCTGAGGGACTCGAACAAGAATGCGAGCACTGCCGCTCCCCAGGCGTATCTCCTGACTCTGCCCAAATCCTCTATCATCGGCAGCAGTCTGCAGCTGATGACATCTGCCCGAGTCGCAAAGAGGAGCTTCCCGAATAGCAGCATCAGGAAGCGTCTGAGCACTCTATCTCCCTCTGGTCCCGCCTCCGCCGCCACGCGAGGGCGCACCTGGTCTATCACTCTGCCCAGATGCTCCTCGGGTAGCTCTCCCACGGTGATCGCCGCTCCTCTCAAGCCTAAGCTCTCCTGCAGCACTGACCTCGAAAGTTGAGAGGAGGACTGTCCCGGCCTGATCAAATCTAGCCCGAGCAGCTGCTGCGCCATCTCTCGGTAGTCGCCGTATGTCCACCCCATCACCGCGGCTCCGTGGACTCTCAATCCGGTAATCCTCGCTACGTCTTCTAGCGTGGGGATCATGTGGCCCCACGGGAAGATGAACGCCCTGCTAATCGGGTCCCATCTTTCATGCAAGGCGTACAGTAGCGACGTGTCCATCCGGATCACCTCGATGCTGAGCACCTCGGCGAATCCCATCCCGGCTAATCTCTCTCTCTGGTAATCGGGCAATGCCTGGTATACTGCCCGGATCTGTAGCCAGGAGATCCGCGATCGTCTCTTCCCCTGCATTGCATTTTAGATCATTCATTAGTCCAATTGCATCATATAATCATTGCATAAACATTCATGATTAAAAAGAAAACAAAAATTTGAAAATTAAAAACCCTAAAAAATAGTTTAAGTCCCTGGCATGAGTGACGGCCCTGTGCTAGGGCGTCGTTTGACTCTGACGGACGTAGACTGATGCGTCAGGCGTGTGACGGTCGCTGGCAGGACCGTCATATGGTCTGCGTTTGGGGATTCTTTCCCTTGCATCCCCGTGGTCTCCCACTATGGCCAAATGGCCTATAATTGCTCCTAGTGGGTTCGTAGACCCATTTCTACCCCTTTCCCTCACATGCATCCATAAATAAACACAAAAAAATCAAAAATTGGAAAATTAGGGCGGGGGGGCCTACCTCGTGGTCCATGGCTCTCTTCCTCTTCTTCTTCGGTTCCTTGGGCTCCTCTGCACCCAAGGGAGCTTCCCCTTCATCCTCCGTGGCCGGGGGAGCTTCTTCTTCCTCCCTTGGATTTCTCCTCGCCGGTTGTTCTTCTTCCACCGACGGGATCGCCTCCCGTTCAAGCCGGCGGTGGAACCGCCGTATTGCCATCCTCTTCCCTCTCTCTCTCTTCTTTGGTGACGGCTGGGGAGCCTCGTCGCCGGCCATGGCAGTAGTGGGACGTTGGAGTCGCCGGAGCTCTTCTCGGTTGGAGTTTTTTGGGGGGGTTGAATGTGGAATGAATGGCCGTGACCGTTCGGTTGATTTTTTTGAACGCTCAGGAAATGTAACGGTCTATCGACCGACCGTCACATCCTTCTGACGCGTCTGTTTTTTACCGTTACTTGTGTTGGACTATTTTTATTGAAGAATGTGAACCGCCTGGTTTATGACGGACTAGGGGTGGTCCGTTACTTGATGTGACGCACGTACATGAGACCGTTACAAACTTGCAAGTTTCTTGATGAATTAAATGGTTTAATTAATGTCAAAATGGTTCCATTTTTTCCATGTTGTTCCTTATTGATGTTCCTTGCACGTACAATGGTTATGCCTTGGATTCATGTTCATTTTTATTGTTGGCTAACCTATCTTTTATGAATGAATTATGAGTGAAGTCATGCTTTACTGACCGTCAGGCAGGTAAGTCAGGTATTGTATCTCGTTCCCTCACTCCCTTAATGCATTACTATATGTTACTTATGATATATTACCTCGAGAACCGGCTGGTCATTCATGTGTCATGGGATCTGATGTTCCCCTTGAACAAAAATGATGATGATCTAAGTTCACATGTTTAATCGTTGGATAGCCCGTTAGATTGGAAAATTTGGGGACGATGGTTCTATCTTGCACGCCGTGGTTGCAGATAGTGTCCTGACTCTGATTTTCTCCGATCTAGCAATATTATTCTTGAGTATTTGATATTTTATCTTTCTTTGCATTTATTTTGAAGATTTCTTTTCCTTTAGCCCAGCATGCATCATGCGCATTCTTTGAGCATTCATGAAGCTTCATCTGTTCAAGGTATCTCAGTGATGGTGAATAGTTGTGTTCTTGATTCTGGATGAGGAGAATTATTCCATTCTGAATTAGAAAGTTTCCTTCGATCTACTCGCTTGATCTGGTTCGCTAAAGATTCATGTCTGGAGTTTAGTCTCTTTCTTTTCCGTTGCCTCCGGCGGCTAGCCGTGTTTCCTTTCCTTAGTTATTAGTTCCTCCAGACTCGCATCCCTTTGGCTGGCTATTTTCTTGTGATCAGTTTGAAGTTTTCCAGAAAATTCCTATCGCTTGTTGGTAAAGAACGGGTGTCGTTTACCTTAACGCCCTCTTTTTGATACACTCCGCTTCATTTCCGCTTCATCTTCATGTTCCATTTCACTTTCGCTTCACCTCCGCTCGCTCCCCTGCAAAGAGGACGTTAAGGAGGGGCATCTGTTGACACCCGTTTTATACCCAATAAGTCGGGTCATCTCCTTGTTTCATTCTATACGATGCTCCGAGTTTTTCACCCTTCATTGAGTCTCTTGATTAGTTGAAGCCTTTTTTTTGGGTCTAAACTCTTTGATCGGATATGGCTCCAAGTGACGTTTCATTGGATGAATCTTAGCAAGCCCCTCATTTTCATTCTTGAACCTCAATGATAATAACGGTCGGCTCTAGGCGCGTTGCTTCCTCCTGACGGATAGATCCTGGACCGTTACTCTTTGAAGAGTCCTAAGGCTTAAGGCCTTATTGTAAAGCTTATCCCTTAATTTCCACGTTGATAATAACGGTCTGTCGTGCAGCCATTGTTTCATTCTGACGCCCTATGCCTTGGCCGTCGCTTCCTTGAGGAGTCCAACTTGTTGGGTTTTTTTTCCCGTTGATCTTATCTCTTTGGGATAGGGTTGAAAATGGCGGTCGTTCCTTGATGCGTTACTTCCAAGTGGCGGTCTGTCGTGCAGCCGTTACTTCCTTCCGAAGAGTCCTGCCAGTTCAGGCCTTTTCTCTGCTACTCCGTGGTCGAGATAAGGGTTTGGATTGACGATATCTCTTTCAAATCTGATCCTCAGGACCTCCCGTTCGATTCTATGGACTCTTGGTGATATTATCTTCGAGGATTTGCTGAGAGTTATTTCTTTATCTTGTTTGAATTATCCTCTGCTCGACCTAAGAGTTTGAGGGTCTATAAATAGAACCCTTGACTTCATGGCCAAAGGGGGGAAGATTTTGAATTCACGACGAAGTACTGCCAAACTCAGGAGCCATCTTCATCCAAGAGGAACTGCTTCCCACGTCCATCCATCTCATAATCAAGGGAGTACTTTGGTTTTGGTCTTTCAAGTTCATCATTGCATGCTTGAGTTCTTCCCTGGTTTTTCCTCAATCAAGGCATTGTCCCTCTTCCTTCTCCACGTTTTTCACTGTCTTCTAAGCATATAAACATCTTCCCAAACTTTTAAAACACCCAGAGGGGTTAAAAAAACCAAAACTCCCCGGTAATTCCCTCTCCTTTTGATGATGTTGAGTCCTTTGAGAATTGATGCTATGCTTGTGAAAAGGACTAATTGAGGTTATTATGTTTGGTCTTTTTATATCTTTGGCAGGTTTACAGGTTCATTGACACGAGGCCCAGGTCTTCTAGCCGGCTGGAAGAGTTGGAGTTAAAAGAATTCAAGCTTTGTTACTGCAGGTTATCTGACGGTCTTGTGCAGGCGCGTCACTCTCTTCCGGCGGTCTATCGCGTGGCCGTCACTTCCAAGCGACGCACGGGGTTCTGGCCGTTACTTCCAAGTTAATCTGCAGGCTTTCTCTGGTTTTCTCTCCTGTGGGCGGGTGTTTCATCCACCTATTTCCAAGGTATATTCAGGTTCTTTTGACTTGTTTTACTTTGGTGGCGATCACATCTTTCCTTGGTATTGGGCATTAGCTATCTTCTTCATCATATCTTCCTATTTTTCTTGCTTGTTCCACCTTCACGGTGTGTTTTTATTTATTCCTTGTTCCACGCCCCGGCGTGTGTTTTCCTTTTCCTTAGCGTAGTTGGATTGAGATAGCATGCCCATGCTAGAGCTAGCTATGATTGCCTAGGTTCATGATCACATGTTCATAGGTTTAAGTAGATCTTTGATTGTTTGTTTGTTATCTTACCATATCGCTCTCCAAACCTCAAAAGAAAGATAGAAGATAGACAAATAAATATCAACACTAGGAACAAGATGCCAAACTTTGTTTCTCTCAAACTGGTTTAGCTCTTCTTGCATGGAATTTATCCAGTTTTCATCTTTTAAGGCTTCATCAATATTTTTGGGTTCTAGCTGAGAGACAAGAGCAAGTTGATCTAATTCTTCCACAATTTTAAAATATGACCTAGTTCTAGGTGGGTCATTTAAGCTACCAATGACATTCTCCAAGGGATGATCCTTAAGAATTCTAATGTTTGTAGAATCGTTACCTTCTCCTGGAGCTTGATCCCTTGCATTACTTGATTCAGCTAGGTCACCATCTTCTTTTGTTTCTTCTTGTGGAGAATCACGCTTGTCCTTCATGCTTAGGAATTCCCCATCTTCATCATTTTTCCTGCAAGAGTTATCATTGTTAGAATCATGATATTCATAAAAGGAAACATGGGGTGATTCTTCCACAGTTTGACTTTTAATGTTATAAATTCTATAAGCCCTAGATCTATCAGAATATACAAGGAATATACCTTCATCGCTCTTGGGCTCGAATTTATCTAAGTCTCTTTTATCATTGTTGTGAATGAAGTATTTCGATCCAAACACTTTCATATGTGAGAGAGAGGGCTTTTTACCTTTTAGCAACTCATAAGGAGTCTTTTTGGTGTGTGGCCTTACCATAGAGCGGTTGATAATGTAACATGCCGAGTTTACCGCTTCAGCCCAAAATCTCATTGGAAGTTGCCGTTCAGCAAGCATGGTTCTTGCCATCTCTACAAGTGTTCGGTTTCTTCTTTCAACTACACCATTTTGCTCCGGCGTTCTTGGTGAAGAGAATCGGTGTGAAATGCCTTCAGCCCTGCAGAGATTATAGAAATCAACATTTTCAAATTCACCACCATGATCAGATTGAATCTTGGAAATTTTAAACTCACTGTCCTGCTTTATCTTCATGTAGAGTGCCTGAAACTCATCAAAAGCATCATTTTTGTGTGTGAGAAAGAAAACCCATGTGAACCTAGAAAAATCATCCACCAAGACATATCCATATTTTCTACCACTTAAGCTAGCAGTTCTGGTTGGGCCAAATAGGTCCATATGAATTAGCTCGAGTGGTTTGGATGATGTATTTTCAGATTTTCCCTTGAATGATTTTCTAGTTTGTTTACCTAGGGCACATGCATCACACAATTTATTTTCTTATTTAAAGGATAGTTCAGGCAAACCTTTCACCATTGAATGTTTCAAGAGTTTATACAAGACATTGTAGCTAGCATGTCCTAGTCTACGATGCCATAACCATGTAATTTCAGATTTTGGTGCAGCAAGACAAAGGTTTGAATAAGCAGGATCATCTAAGTCAATCATGTAAACATTGTTGACTCTCTTACCAGAAAATTTTACCTTGTCAGATTTTGGTTCAAAGATTTTACATTCATGAGAATCAAACAACACTTTGTGACCTTTATCACACAATTGACTTATGCTTAGTAGGTTATATTTCAAACCTTCAACTAGCAACACATTTCCAATGGAGTTGGAGAGGTTCTTACCTACATTACCTATTCCAATGATTTTTCCTTTGTTGTTCCCTCCAAATGTGACATGTCCTCCTTCCTTTTCCTCCAAGAGACAAAATTTTGATTTGTCTTCGGTCATGTGTCTTGAACAGCCGCTATCAAGGTACCACCTGTTATGTATGGCTGCAAGACACTCCTACACAAACAATTAAGCAAATGTGTTTGGAACCCAACCAAATTTGGGTCCCATCATACTCTTCAAATTTTCAAAGCATGAAATCATTTTTTTTGGAATCCAGACTTTTCTAACATTCATGTTTTGTTTGCTTAGAGCAGGGATTTGGTTTTTCTTTTCAACTTTGACATTCATTTTCTATTTGGAGGTTCTTGGTTGGAATTTGTGAAAGTTTGATGAAGTTGGCTTCTTAACCCATTGTGGCCATTGGTTAGTTTTGGGTTGAGAGTGATTGTTCTGCCACCTAGGAGATTGAAAGTTATAGGATTGATGAACACATGAATCATAATTTCTCCAAAAGTATGGTGGTGTTGGCCTATATGAATGTGCAATCCAGTTTTGGTGATATCTAGAAGATTGAGCATGCAATGGCCAAGAATGTGTTGACCTATGCTGCGGGGAAGGTCGACCTTTCTTAGGTCTTTGGACAGGCTTTTTTGGGAATGTTGGTGACTCCCCCTTCAATCTTTTCTTTTCATTTCTCCTTTTGTTTTTACTGATTTTGTGTGGGAGTTATGTTTGAGGTGGAGGCTTCGGAAGAAGAGACAAATGTGACTATTTTTAGCCCAATTGGCCTTTTGTTTGTTGGTTCAAAACCCAACCCTTCCTTGTTAAAATTCATCCTAGTACCTAGCAAAGCATCTAGGTTTTCTTTTCCATCCACAAAATTTTCCAAGGATTGTTGTTTATCCTTCAATTATTTTTGTAAGTTTTCAATGTTTTGCAAGAGTTGAGTGTTGACATGTTTGACGGCTTCATATTTTTCAATACTCAATTTGCTGTTCTTTTCATAGGTTTGTATTTTTAGCTTAATGCTATCAATCTCATTTCTCAAGTTTTCATTTTCAGTTTCCAAGTCAGCCATTTCTTTTCTTCCTTCTTCCAAATCCTCAATCATTTTCTTAAGATCTTCAATTTCAGTTTCAAGTAGAGCATTCTTATCATCCTTGTCATGATCATGCACAAAAGAATTGATTTTCTTTTTCAATGATTTATTTTCCTTTTTGTACATTTCATATTTTTCCATGAGTTGTATATATGCATCCTCCCAATCATCAATTGTATAATCTTCAAATGGAGAATTTACCTCAGTTTCTTCGTCACCTTTGGCCATGAGGCAGAAATCTTCTTTTTCTTTGTCCGAGGAGCTAGTTCCATCATTACTTTCCTCTTCATCGCTCCATGTGGACACCATGGCCTTGTTATTCTTCTTACCCTTCCATTTGTCAGCTTTTCTGAATCTGTCGGGACAGTCATTCTTGAAATGCCCTGGTTTGTTGCAAGAATAACAAATAATTTTGTCAGATTTCTTAGAGTTTTCAAAATTAGATTTGAAACCATTTCTTACCCTTGATCTTCCTCTCATGAAGCTCTTACCTTCCTTTCTCATGAATTTCTTGAACTTACGTGTGAGCATGGCTACGTCATCCTCATCTCGCTCACTTCTCGAATCCTCACCTTCATCAGAAGTATCTTGACGGCTGGGTCCAGCTTTAAGAGCTAGGGACTTCTTTTTAGGTGCCTCAGCCTCTTTGTTCTTGAGGTTGATCTCATAGGTCATTAATGACCCAATGAGTTCATCTACCTTAGTGGTTGCGAGATCTCTTGATTCTTCAACAACGGTTGCCTTCGTGTGCCATGCTGGAGTTAATGATCTGAGAATTTTTCTTACAAGTTCTTGCTCTGTATATTTCTTTCCCAAATCAGTTAAACTATTAGTAAGCACAGTTAAGCGAGCATACATATCTTGAATTGACTCATCAGGCTTCATGCGGAACATTTCATATTCAGAAACTAAAATATTGGCTTTTGTTTCGCGTACCTGAGAGGTTCCTTCGTAGATTACCTCTAGCTTATCCCACATCAATTTCGCAGTTGCGCAGGTGGCTACTCTTGAGAATTCAACTGGATGGAGTGAGCATTGCATGATATGTTTAGCACTCCAGTTGACGGTGGATTGCCATATTTGTTCTTTGGTCCACAAGTCCTCATTATCCGTAAGCTCATACGGACCTTTGCTGATCACACGCCAAAGTTTGTAGTCTTGGGCGCGAATGAACACATGCATGTGATGTTTCCAATAAGGATAGTTAGATCCAGTGAAATAAGGAGGTCTGTTCACAGAGTGTCCTTCAGGTAAATAACCCTTAGATGCTGATCCACCATTTCCCTCAAGGTCGTTGGACCCCATAATGAGAGATTAGGCTCTGATACCACTTGTTGTGTAGTGGACAGCGAATCTAGAGGGGAGGGGTGAATAGATCTGCCCCTCTTTTCGCAATGTAACCCTCTATATAGCTAGGTAATGATAATAGCAGCGGAATATAACTAGCTGAACAAAGAACACAGTGATTTGCTTAACAAGATGATTATGCAATATAGATATTGAACATAAGCATGCATCTAACACAAAGCAATCGCACAAGCAAACCACAACACACGAGATTTTAAAGTGGTTCAGACTGAATCTCCAGTCCTACGTCCACCCCTCACCAAAACCGGTGAGGTTTCACTAGTGCCACGCACTGAACCGCAAATCGAAAAGACCACCGATTGCCTTCCTACTAACCGCCGGTAGGGACGTCAACACCGCAGATCGGACAGCTTCCGATTGCCTTCCTACTAACCACCGGTAGGGACGATCTTCAGTTCCAAATGTTTGAATAAAATGGAAAAGAACAAGATATGAAAACACTCAAACAAGATATGAAATATGTTCAAAGAGAAAAGATCTTGTCTGAGTTTGCTGGAGCTTGAATCTGATGATTCACTTGGCTTGGAGTTGATCTCCTTCTTGAAGTAGCTTGAATCACTTGGAGATATGATGAAGAGCTTCTTCCCGGAGTACTGTTCACAGCTACAGTAACTCGAACTCCTTTCCCTTGAACACACCCTTGCAGCTTCTATGGATCACCTTGAGATGAGGAAGAGGAAGATGATTACAGCTTTTTCTTCACTTGGCTTGAAGTTGATTTCCTCTTGAAGTTGCTTCAATCACTTGAAGATTTGATGAAGAACTTCTTCCCGGAGTAGCTTGATTTCCTTCTTGAAACACCCTCCTTGTGGCTTCCTTTGATCACCCTTCTTATCCTTGAGTGCTTCTAGCTTTGGTGGAGGTTGCTTGCTTCAGATCTCACCTTGAAACACCTTGGATGGATGAAGAACTCCAGCCCGAAGTACTGTTCACGGAGGTGCTACAGTACCTCGAAAATGGCCTCCCTTGATCTCTCTTGAAGCCTTGAAGCATTGGGGGTTTCCAACCCTCTTGTATTGGTTTTATAGACCTTGAATGGTCTATAGACAAGCCTCAGACCAGATCCATAATTTGTGGGTGATTAGGTGACTTTTGGATTAAAGAAATCCATGTTGAATGGCCCTTTTCGAAGTTGGAAACAAAGTCAACATTGAAGGCTCGGGGCTGGCGGTCGACCTACAGCTCCTGGCGGTCGACCGCTACTGTAAAACTTGCATGCGGGTGATCCCTGGGAATTTCGGTCGACCGCCACTGGCTGGCGGTCGACCGCCAGCTGAAAGACTGCAGACTGGCGGATGCTGGCTGGGGCGGTCGACCGCCCCTGTGCTGGCGGTCGACCGCTAGCTGGGCAGAACCCGGCTTATCCCGGGTCGGTCCAATTTCCGTTCTAGCTCCGTCGTTCAACTCCATTAGCAGCCCGTGCATGTCGATGGCATCTCCCTTGATAGTCTAAAAGATATCAACGGAGTTTATGGCCTTGGATTCTCTTGGTTATGCATCTTTATGCATTGACCTTATATGGATGACGAGCCGAATATCGCGTGTCGACTTGTGCTTGTTTTCGCATCCTTGCTTGGGCGCAATCCACGAGCTTTCACTTTGCCGACTCCACTGTCTTTCTTGTCCATGTAATGGTGTACCTGTCATGATCGAACCATCACGTATGTAAGTCACATGAGAGTGGGAAATATCAATGACTAATAGTGTTTAGCCATTATCAAAACCAAGAATACCACAGAATGCATATGACCATAGAATGATGTCGAATTACCCAAGTGATCACAGAATGACTCAAATGACCATAGGGGCACAACAAGCCCTGAAATCTATTTCTCACTACTGATGTCTATTTGTCACCACTATGCGGTGTTAACCGTCGCGCTTAATTTTGGCTTTTCTGACTCACTGGCTTCAAAACTTCAAAACTTGTTCTTCTTTCTATCTAACAGTGATAATTAATAAATAAAATACTGTAATTATAATAAAATAAATAAAAATGTCAAAAAACCATACAAATTAAAATTTATGAATATAACAAAATAATAATAAAATAATTATGAAAAAGATAAAAATTATATAAAATGATAATTAATAAATGTAATATCATAATAATAGTGAAATAATTATGAAAATGACAAAATCCAAAAAAAATTAAAATGATAATTAATAAATGTAACGGTAAAATAATACTGAAATAACTGAAAATGAGGAAAAATATAAAAATGATAATTAATAAATGTAACAACATAATAATAGTAAAATAATTGTGAAAATAACAAAGATCATAAAAAGTATAATTAATAAATGTACCAGTATAATAATAAATTAATTATAAAATTGATAATTAATAAATGTAACACTATAACAATAATATAAAACCACCTAATTATAAAAAATGATAGAAAAATAATATAAACGTTTCGCTTCATTTAATCAGTGTTGTTTGATAACTGGGAAAGCTTCAGATCCGTGTTATAATGCAAATGCTTTAAAGATTGTGGTATCCCTATATGCTCCAAATGCAAATGCTGTTAGAACCATACTGAAGAGGACAATGACCATCTATTTATTAAGAGTGATTGGGCTGTGGACATTTGATCTTTCTTTCAATCTAAAGGATTGGAGATAGGAGGTCGGACAATCAGAGATTTCATTTCTAAAACTATTCAAATTTCTGCTGGTAAATCTCTTTTTGGTCTCTTCATTATTGCTGTGACTGGCTTCAGTTTGTGGGAGATGTGGATCACTAGAAATTCTGTCATCCATGAGGGCAAGTCTCCAAAAACTCAGAACATGATTCACAAAATTCTTTCACAGGTTCAGCAATCGCTTTCACTGTCAAAGCTTCTGGAAGATAAACTAGAAAGGAAAACAATCTTATTTGCTTGTGGTATTCAGTCCATCAGGAATAACAATCCAAAGGTGAAACTCATTAAATGGCAACTTCCTCCTTGGCCTTATATCAAACTGAACACTGACGGTGCTTCAAAGCTTGCTCAGGTTTCGGGTGGGGGTGGAGTAATCAGGGACTCACATGGGTCAATTATCTTGGCCTTTTCCCATTTTTATGCTCAAGCCAGTAGCATGATGGCAGAAGCTAGAGCTCTTATGGATGGTCTAAAATATCTGAGAACTATTACTTCACAGCCGAGCAACATTGAGTGTGACTCTAAAATTCTGATCCAAGTTATTAATCAAAAGATTCATTGTCCTTGGGAGATCCTCAAGTATGTGAGGGAAATTCGGGCCCTTCTTTCAGCAAATGATACCATCACTCATATCTTTCGTGAGGCGAATAAGGTGGCAGATTCTTTGGCCAATCTTGCTTGCATAAACAAATGTAATTTTTATTTTTCTTCTCAGCAGCAGCTTTCTAGTTATATCAGAGGTGCTGCCCGTTTGGATAGGCTAGGATGCCTAGCATCCGCACAATGTAATTCTTTAGATTCATCCATATGAATAAAATCACCTCCTAGCTGTGCATTGGACCCCCGATGTACCTAGGATAGGTTTTTGATAAAAAAAAGAGTTAGGAAACCCATACACGGTTAAACCCTTCACAAGAACTTGAGTTTCTTCAAGTTTCACTGCCATGAGATATTTGTCACCGTTACAGAGTTATTTGTCACTGTTAACGGCTATTTATCACTCACAACATCTATTTGTCACTCTTATCGCTCGTCAGCCATCGCCTTTGTTTCGCTTCAAAATAGATCTTTTAATTCTGTTATCCATTTATCACCCTTAGGAGACATTTGTCAGTCTTGAAACCTATTTATCACCACTGATGACTATTTATCACCACTATGCGGTGTTAGCCGTCGCGCTTAATTTTAGATTATCTGACTTACTGGCTCTAAAACTTTAGCCTTGTTCTTCTTTCTGTCTAATAGTGATAATTAATAAATAAACTACTATAATTATAATAAAATAAATAAAAATACCAAAAAATCATACATATTAAAAATTTATAAATATAACAGAATAATAATAATAAAATAATTATGAAAAGATAAAATCCATATAAAATGATAATTAATAAATGTTACATCATAATAATAGTTAAATAATTATGAAAATGACAAAAACAAAAAAATTAAAAATGATAATTAATAAATGTAATGGTAAAATAATAATGAAATAACTGAAAATGAGACAAAACATAAAAATGATAATTAATAAATGTAATAGTATAATAATAGAAAAATAATTGTGAAAATGATAAAGATCATAAAAAATTATAATTAATAAATATACTAATATAATAATTAATTAATTATAAAATTGATAAAAAATATAAAATTGATAATTAATAAATGTAACACTATAACAATAATATAAAATCACCTAATTGTGAAAAATGATAGAAAAATAATATAAATATTTCGCTTCATTTAATTAGTGTCGTTTGATGACTAGGAAAGCTTCAGATCCATATTGGTAGAGTTAAGAAATCCATACACGGTTAAACCCTTCAATCGAACTTGAGTTTATTCAAGTTTCACTGTCATGAGATATTTGTCACCGTTATAGAGTTATTTGTCACTGCTAACGACTATTTGTCACTCACAACATCTATTTGTCACCCTTATCGCTCGTCAGCCATCGCCTTTGTTTCACTTTAAAACATATCTTTTACTTTTGTTATCCATTTATCACCCTTTAAACTAAAATTATACACACAACCTACACAACTCAACATAAAACACACATCCTCCGATAAAATCCACACAACATATAACTCAATGAATAAAAGAAATTACAATTACATTAATTCAAATGTGTCATTTTTTACAATTACAATTACAAATCAACAGATATCCGTTGGATCATCCTCTACCATCACCAGTTGCAGAAGAATCCCCTCTCTCAGACGACTCCTGCCCAACAATTGTTTCATTTAGCTTAGTTGGATCGACTTCTTCCACTTCATCCTCTATACACAACCGAAGTGGCTCGGCAGATTCGATCAGACGAAGATTAGAAGCAACCAACTCTGCAGTGTCACCCTCGTCTGATTGAAAAGTTCCGGCACTAGAATCCTCTGAGACATAAATTTTTTAGAATACTCGCTCCATTCAAATCACAATTGTGAAAGAAGCTCTTTTCTGAAGCCGGTATCATGATCTCTCTCTTCTAGAGAATCAGCATCGACCAGTATGTATGTGTAAACCTTCCTCGTCTGTCCTGGTCTAAAAGCACGAACAATAGCTTTGGTATCTCGCCAAATCATTTCTCCAGAAGAGAGAGATCATGATACCTGTTTCAGAAAAGAACTTATTTCAAAATTGTGGTTTGAATGGAGCGAGTATTCTAAAAAAATTCGACAGCATCTCCCTTAAAAATTGACAATTTTTCACTTTTGTACATCCTGAAAAATTGTATTAAATAAAATAAAAATACATCCAACATGTGAACTGAGAGATGAAATTAGGAATCATGACATGAGGGATTAAACCATGGTAGTGACACCTTGGATGTGATGTTATAGAGGCCTTGCGCGGGCGGCGGTGGCGGAATGGCGATGGGCGGCCGAGGACGGCGGCTGCAGCGGTGCTGGACGGCAGCTGGTGGGTGGGTCCGACTAGAACAGCGGCCGGCTACCACGGCACGGCATCGGAGGGGCAGCGGTGCTCTGCTGGAGTGGCTGCAAGGGGGAGCGCGACGGTGGGCTAGCCGGCACTCACAGCGGTGCTGGTTCACGGAGGAGAGGGAGGGTGCGCAGGGCACCCGTGGGCACACGGGGACAAGGTGGCGATGGTCTGCGGCGAGGGGGGAAAAGCAAGGGATTGGGGAAAAATAAATGGCTTCTAAGGGTAAGAAATACGTCGTAAGGGTGACCAATAGGTCGTAAGGGTGACAAATGCTTCTAAGGGTAATAAATGGGTCATAAGGGTGACAAATAGCTTCTAAGGGTAACAAACGTATGTCTAAACGTGAAAAATAGTTGTAGTGGTGACAAATGAAAGAGAGAGAGAGACAGAGAGAGAGGGGGGGTATTAACAAACAGAAAAAATGGTGGCTCTTGGCACACGTCTCTCCCTCCTGCAGTCCCGCTGTCATACACTCTTGTTGCTGGTAAAGTATTCGTATTTGTTTACTAAAGTCGGTGGAAGACTTAAAGTCGGTGGAAGACGAAGGGTCTCTCCCAACTTATGCCAACTACTCATGACTCATGAGTTGAGGTTTTTAAAGACGAAGGGTCTCACTATGGCTGGTTTTAATTTTAGAAGTCAAATAGTTAAAATGAGATAGTTATTATAATTTCGGGAAGTGTAACAATCTTCTATCTTATCATATTTTTTATATTTTATATTTTATATTATATTATTTACATAAATATATATTATATGATATATATTATTACGAACGGATATTTTATGAAACGAATATTATAATATCAGTATCCGGTCAGATTCAAATTCTAATATTATCCATATCCAAAATAATAAATACGATTTAGAATATTATTCACTAATTAATACGGATTCGAATTCGAATATTATCCAGCTAAACTATTGTTATATTTATATTTATTTTTATTATTTATTACATATACGTATTACGGTTAAACATAAGCCATTCTAGGAGTTTCCGACGAAATCTTATTCAGTCGGAAATAAGTCAAAATTTACACACATATTTCTGTTCATTTATGATAATTATTACATAAATATATGTAAATATTAGTGATGGAAACTTACTTGTCGAAAATCAGTGGGTAATTACCAACGTAATTCCGACGAAATTTAAGCTGTCTCAAAGTTGTCTCTTTTTAGAGACAGATTTCCGCCCGAAATAATAGGTCGAAAATCAGTCAGTATTTACCGACGGATTTGCCACAGAATATTTTCCGTTGGAAAGTTATAATAGTTCCGACGTCGTTCCGATGGATACATTTCCGTCAAAAAAGTATGTCAATATTTCCCATCTTTCTTGTAGTGTCCCTCCCGTCGCCCCCCCCCCCCTCTCCTTCATGCTCGCCCTCCTTCCTCCCACTAAACCGCCCCCTCGCATGTTCGGCCCCCTCCCTACAATCTCCCACCTCCTGCGTGGACCCCCCTAAAAACCCCCCCTCCAGTCGAACCCCCCACCCCTGTCAAGCTTGCCCCCCTCCTTCCTGCCGGACCCCCATGCAAATCCCCTTCCCTCCGAGGCGCCGCCTCTTCTCTCTTTGCTCTCTCTCTCTCTATATATATGTGTGTGTGTGTGTGTGCGCGTGCGTGCGCGCTCACGCGAGCCAGTTGATCTCTCTAGGTATGTCTCCCTTCTCAACGAACCCTTTTTGATGAATCTCATTGATTAGGGTTTCTAAAAATTGGTGAGAGAGAGGACGAAGTTGGGAGAGAGAGAGAAGTCATTTTTTAACCCATGGGGTATTATTATCTTTTTTTAAGTCAAGTTAAGGTTAACCAGGTTAAGCTCACGGCTAATAACGGGGGTCACGGCGATATCATTTTTACACTATGATCAATGTAGTGATATCTTTACTAATATATTTATATATTTAACATTAATTTATATGAAAAAAATAAAAAAGAATTTCTCCAACGTCAACGCCCGACAAATCTCATATCTTTCTCCAACATCAACACCTGACAAATCTCATAAGAAAAATAAATGACGCTGTAACCAACAGCGGAAAGACAATGACAGTTGCGGATCGTGTCAGAGTACTTCCGCCCACACAGACTGCACTGTTCATTCTTCATGGTGACTTGGTTGCTGAGCGTTTTTGGCTCAAAAGCGACTTCTCCACGGGGACCCCAAGGAGACTAAACTGGCCAAAAGCTGAACCCTTCATGGCCAACAGACTGGGATCATCCTTTCTGGGACCTTTCCAAGTGACAGATACTGTTCTTGGATCCCCAAGCCACCCACAGCACATCACCACCATCCGTTGCATGTTCCTATTTCATCTCCAGTTTCAACGACCACAGGGTCCACACTGCTGCCCTGTCAGGGGGTGCCATGGAATGTCAGCAGAAACAAGAGGCAGGGATGAGAGACCCGGAAGGTCATAATGGGCTTGGAGCCCCACTAAATCACCGTTCATCCGGGTAGAAATTTTAAAGGAAGGGAATTATTCATGGAGGTCCGGTAGTTAAATAGCTGTGGGCAAGCTTACACCTTCACGTCCTCATCTTGTTTCTCTTCCAGGAAACAAATTGCCGTGTAAAAACATTGTACATACATGAAAGCGTATATGATTAGTCTAATGACGTTGGCTTCGAATGTGGCTTGTGAGTTATGATTAAATGAGGTGTCTTGGTTGATGCCCCGTTTGGTTGGAGTATTATTTCTGACACTCACACCTTTGTCCACGGAGAAGGAAAAACGAGTAAAAGTACAGCTTTAAGGTCTTTATTAAAGTTAATGACTTGACTCCGTCACGATCGATTATAAGTCCGGATGAGAAAAAAGAAGGGCGTGCATTAGATTGATCGTCATTACTTCATAAAATTTGTCACATCCTAAATTTGAATCGAACCAAATATATTGTATGCTTAATTATATGAATATATCATTTGATAGGATATAATCTTTTAACGAAACATGATTTACGTAGTCGATCTCAAATGGAACGAGATTACAGGACAATGATAGTGATTAAAGTTATTATTATTATTTTTTGAACGTGAGTATCAAGATCAAATGCCTACCATCCACAAGTATCCATGATAATATCAAAACTTGAAACAAGCACCCACGTAGTTGTGACCGAAAATCAGTTTGATAACTTCTCTCCAAGACTAGTCGTCTCAGCTCCTTTGTCATATCGATCTCAACAAATAATCGGAACCATCTCTCTCTCTCTCTCGTGCATCAAATCTTTGCTTAACTTTCACTCGATCGGCATGTTCAACTTGTGATTTCTACATCTCCTTTTGAAAGCTTCCTCGATCAAGTTGTGATATGACGTCTCATGTCTTCTTATTTGGACAGCATCATCTGATTTAAGCTTTTCCATGTCTCTGGGAAGTGTTATTTGTCCATGTAATTTCATGTTTCTTTTGTCGCCTCTCCCCAAATGCTGTACTGTTCGGTGTATCGGGGAGCACGTCCTCCATGCCTAATTGGAAGTGTGTCGTTTTAAGTCGAAGAACATGAGCCTTGTTTTCCTAACATAAACATTTATGTCAGATTAGCTGAATGAAAAAAATTACATCTAGTAAATTGTGCACCCGTACCTATAAAAATTATGCTCCAAACAAGATCAAGAGATAAGTAAGGTGGATCCTAAATACAATATGATGAAGAGAAAATTACTGAAAAATACATAAAAACTTTATAAATTACCAATAGGGGCCGACATCTCCCTTCGAAATAACCAGAAAGGTCACTCCCTTAATTAGACTTCGTATCTTTTCAGAACAAAAGCAACATTTTGTTGAACATAATACCATGGTTTGACAACCCGGTGCGTCTCGCACCGACTCGCACGACCCGACCCGACCCAGGCCGGGACCGGGTCGGTCGGGCCGTGGGTCGTGGCCGGGACGCACTGGACCGCATGGTCCCGTGCGTCCCGCCGCGTACCAGAGCGGGTCGAGGCGGGCCCGGTCTGGTTCGTGCGGGACGGCGCGTACGTGCCGGGTCGCCCTTATAGCGGGCCGGGTGCGGGCGGGTCTGGCATCCGCAGCGGTGGAAGGCGGTGCAGCGGTGGAAGGCGGTGGCCGGCGGTGTGGGCGGTGCATAGCGGCGGCGGACGGCGGCGGACGGCACCGGACGGCAGCGACGACCGGCAATCAGAGGTAGGTGCCCTAAATTTTTGTTTTAGGGTGAGGAGGGGGGTGGGGGGTGACGACCGACGATCGCACTGGCACCGCCGCCGGTGGGGGGCGGGGAGGGGGGGGCGTCTGCACCTCCGGTGGGGGGCGGTGAGGGTGAGGGGAGGGGGGCGTCTGCACGGAGGTGGGGGGCGGTGAGGGGAGGGGGGCGTCTGCACGGAGGGGGGGCGGTGAGGGTGAGGGGGGGGGGGCGTCTGCACGGAGGTGGGGGCGGTGAGGGGAGGGGGGCGTCTGCACGGAGGGGGGCCGGTGAGGGTGAGGGGAGGGGGGCGTCTGCACGGAGGGGGGGCGTCTGCAAGGAGGTGGGGGGCGGTGAGGGTGAGGGGAGGGGGGCGTCTGCACGGAGGGGGGGCGGTGAGGGTGAGGGGGGGGGGCATCTGCACCGCCGCCCCCACCTCCGGTGGGGGGCGGTGAGGGTGAGGGGGGGAGTGTTTATTTTTTTTAGTTTTTAAATTAAAAAATCTAGAAAAATATTTTATTATATTATTTAATATTAATAATAATATATTATTTAATTCATGTTATATAAGTAATATAATTTTTGTTTAATTGATGTTGTATAAATATCATATATTTGATGTATTATTTAATTCATTTTGTAGAATTAATATAAATAATATTTAATTCATGTTGTAGATATAAATTTATTTTTTGATGTGTTATTCAATTCATGTTTAAATATTAGATTTAATTTAGATGTATTAAATTTTAAATTTAATCTTGTATGTTGTAGAAGTAATGATATTAATATCATTATTAGTTGTAGATGTAAAATATTTTTAAATATTTAATGTATATTAGTTAATTTAATTGCATAATGTAAAAATATAATGTGTATGGATATATTTTTAATGTAAATATAAATTTAGTGTTTACTATTTTCTAAATAATTTTAAAGTTAATTTATATATATAATGTAAATTATTTAGAGATGTTTATAATTTATATGTGTCATGTAATTTAATTAGAGATGTAATTTTAAATATCTAATTAGTTATATTTTAAATATCTAATTATGTCATGTAAGTTAATGTATATGTATTAATTATAAATATTAACCTTAGTTGTATGTTATAGAAATAATGATATTATTTTGAACTAAATTATATGAAGATGTATTAAATATTGAATTTAGTCTTGCATGGTACGTAAATAATAAAATTCTGTTCATTGTTAGTTGTAGATGGGAAATAATATAATTTCATATTTTGAATTTCTTAATTTTAGGAGATAACACTCTATGGCTCCTAAGGAACGAACAAATGATATTGGGTGGTCACACGGAGTTTTGTTGGATGGCAACCGTAAGTGTTGGCGTTGTAACTATTGTAAAATAGAACACCAGGGAGGAGGGGTGTCTCGGTTGAAGAAGCATTTGGCAGGAGGAGCCGGGGCAGGATACTCTGAGGTTGCTGGGTGTACCCATGTGCCTAGAGATGTGAAACTTGCAATGGCTAGGCACCTGCGGGAGAAGAGAGCTAAGATGCAAGAAAAGGAAAAAAAGAAGAAAAGGGATCAAGCGGCAGTGAGCGGGCGCCCAAGTGGCAGCAACGAGGAGGAATGTGCATGGACACCCAGTGACGAAGACGAACAAGCACGTACTGAGCAGCCTGATGTGTATGTCACTGTGAACGATCCATACGAAGCCCAGTTTCGTGAGGCAGTACGTCAGAGCAGGGAAGAGTCAAGACATCCCGAGGAGACTGTAGTCCGTAGTCGCGAGGCGGCGAGGACCGGAGCATCAGGGAGTGGTGGTTCATCTACGACTCGACAATCACGAGGCATAAGGAGTTTATTGACTGGTGACTCGGGGACACAAAGAAAAAGGACACAATCGATCAACATTGAAGATGTGGAGCCCGGTGCACTATCCCGAGAGCATGGTAAGCAAACGAGGATGGACGATGCGTATGGCCAGAAGGGACCTAAATGGAAACTTGGTCAAGCTGTTGCAAAATGGTGGCACCACGCGGGTCTGCCTTTCAATGCAGCCAATAGCCCTTACTACAAGCCAATGTTTCAGGAAGCACAGGTCCTTGGGCTACACGTGCAGCCACCTACAGCGAGAGAATTGGCTGGCGTATACCTTGATGAACAAGTTGCTGAGATCAAGAGTTACATTGACTCATTCAAGCAGAAATGGACAAAGTACGGAGTCACACTGATGTGTGATGGATGGTCAGGTACCACAAAATCTAACCTGATCAACTTCCTTGTTTATTGTGACAGACAGGTATTCTTTCACAAATCAGTGGATGCGTCTGGTCAAATTCACAGTCACCAATATATTTTGTCATTGATGGAGCAAGTGGTGACTGAGATTGGGGAGGAGTACATTGTACAAGTGGTGACTGATAATGGGTCGAACTATAAGAAGGCTGGGGAGGAGCTAATGAAGAAAAAACAGCATATTTTCTGGACCCCTTGTGCAGCACATTGTGTAGATCTGATGCTGAAGGAGATTGGGCAGCTTCGTATGGTAAAATCTGTGGTCGAGGTGGCACAAAAAATCACGAAATATATCTACAACCACACACTTGTATTGGCATGGATGAGGGAGCACTGTGGCGTCGAACTGTTGAGGCCTGGCATCACACGATTTGCCACCAACTACATCGCATTGCAGAGCCTATTGAAGCACAAAGATGGGTTGAAGCAAATGTTTAGAGGTGAGACCTGGCTGAGTTCCTCTTTTGCTGCTTCACGTGAAGGGGCGGAGGTCGAGGGGATTGTCAACACCTCGAATTTTTGGGATAGAGTGAAGGTATTAGTGTCATTGATAGAGCCACTGTATGAGGTTCTACGATGCGTGGATGGGGATAGAGTACCAACCATGGGGTTGGTGTACAGCAAAATAGAAGCAGCCAAGCGGAAGATCCTTACAACGTCCAAAAAATATGGACCCACCATTCTAGAGATTGTGGAGGACAGATGGGACAGACAAATGAGCCGCGATCTTCACATGGCAGGTAAACACTTACATTCTCGTCCAATCAATGAGCTGTGATTTTCAGTTGATACTAATATGTAATTCATTGTCTTACGATTGCAGCGTACTATCTACATCCGGCCTTCCAATATGCTCGGGCCCTTGCTTATGACGATACGTTGATAAAATCGGTCAACATTGTGATAGACCGATTGCCTTTCACCCCAACTGATGCTGCTGATGCGTTGAATGAGGTATAATTGGATATTTTAACATTGACAATATTAAATGAAATATACACTTCATATTTTTTGATAATGTAGATGAAAACATTTAGAGAGGGAATTAGTTCATTTGCGACACCTAATGCCATGGCCAGTCGTGATAGACTCGACCCAGGTAATGTGTCTTCACAATGTACCTTCTATATTTCGAGAAGTAATTTTTACATCTAATTATTATATTGTACGTGATCTGTCTTAAACGCAGCTGAGTGGTGGCTAAATTACGGCACAAGTGCACCCGTATTAAGGAAGATCGCAATGAGAGTTCTATCGCAAACATCCTCGTCGAGTGGGTGTGAGCGGAATTGGTCGACGTTCTCCTTCTTGCATACTAAGCTGAGGAATAGGCTAACACACCGCAGGCTAGACAAAATGGTGTATGTTCATTACAACATGAGGCTAAAGATCCGGCATGTACAAATGGATACAAGGAGAGGAGAGGGAGATTACGACCCAACGGATGCTGTGTACTTGCGAGACGATGATGACCCTATGGTAGCATGGGTTGCAAGAGCCACAACAGAGCGTGGTGAGGCAGAATTGGACGAGGAGGCTGAAGAACCTGGCGAGACACCACGGCCTAATACTTTTCTCGCATCGGCTGTACAAGAGGCAGTGGGGGAGGGAGATGACACCCATGTGCATTTGGGTGGTGACGAGTCAGCAACGGGACGTGATGATGAAGTTAATTTAGATGAAGACCTCGTCATTGGTGGTGGAGACACATCGTATGCGTACGATGATACAGCATGGGAGCGATTGATACAACCTCCAATTTTTGAGCGTCAAGCGCCACCTCAGGTGAATTAATACATGAAAATCGAATCGCAAATTTCATTAGATAGCGTGGTCATAGATTGATGTATGATGATGTAAGAAATATATTGCAGGTCGGTCCGACAAATGACAACATTGCGGGAGAACAGTGGTCCCGAGTTGCTGCACCGCGGCATTCAATATCTGCGGAACCAAGAAGGTTATCTACTTCAAGAGAGGCTAGGGGAAGTTCCTCATTTAGAGAGGTGAAATTATATTGCCATTTCTACATTTGTTAATATATAATTCATTGGTAATTGAATATATTCTTCTTTCAATTGTGTAGTCTTCGGTAGCATCGAAACAACCATCTCAGTCTGCTGCGCCCCGACGCTCAACATCTAAGGCTAAGGCACCCAATCAGTCTTCTCAGGTATACGTACAGATTTACACAATAGAAAGTAAATTGAAAAATTATCTAAGCAGGCTTCTGCTTCTCAGGCATCTAGAGGGACACAACATGCAGCATGTATGCCGCCCCCTGCTCCACAGAAGAAAAAATCATCATGGACCACATTATTCACCAGCAAGAAGAACAAGGGACCACCATTAAATCCGATAGATATTGCAGACATTGAGACATTAGATCCCAATGCAGATGACGACACTCCCGAGCCCTCTGTTGAGCCCCGCATTAGTGGGAGTCATGACTCCGATGCTGATAGTACACCCACAGGGTCTTCATCCCATGGAGGTGGTGGTTCTCAAGGTGACCAACGTAGTCCTCGTGAGAATACTAGTGCTGGTGGTAGAGAGTACAGCAGTGGTCATAGTAGAGGTCGTGGGGGCCGTCAACATGGCGCATGGACAGAGGAGCAGCACTTCACACATGCCACGCAAGATGAGGACCACGGTGCTCCACCGGCAGGGACGAGACGGGCAGCTGATCATTGGGATCCCTACTATGGAAGTTCGGTTGCAGACAGTACAAACTATCAAGGCATGTTGTCTGATTTTGAGAGGATGAGCACACATGACTCCCAGGGATCTGGAAGCTCGTATGGACGGTCATGGCCGCAGCAGCCGATGTATCATGGCGACTCAGATAACAGTAGTTCATTTTTCCCATCGTATCCATATCCTTATGCCACAGCTACGTCAGTAGAGGTCGTGTACGCACAATGTAATGCCCCGGATTTTTTGGATCCTTGTTCATGGGTCCCGGATCTGGTTTCTTGGAGTGTCCGACTCCGTTGTGTCCGAAATTTCGTTTCGGACATCTTTCGTGTTCGGATCGGCGCGATCCGGAGTTGTTTCGAAGGCCCGGAAGCGTTCCGCGGCTTTTCCGCGTGTGTTTTCCGATTTCCGGTGTGTGTTTCGGTAATTCCTTCGGAACCTCGTTACGGGTGAACCGGGCTGTTCACCAGGGCGCGAGTGGTACCGTTGCGATCGGTGTGTTCCGAGGATCGCAGAAATGTGATTTTCTATTTTTCGGTATTTTCGGGAATTTCCAGATTTTCTATATAATAACCTCCTTTTTCTCTCTCCCCATCTCATTTTCTCTCTTCCCTCCCTCTCTCTTCTCTCACGTTCTCTCCTCTCCCCCTCTCACTCCGGGCGGCCGACGGAGGCGGCGAGGGCGGGGCGGCGTGGCTCGTGGGGCGTGGAGCGACGGGTACGGGATGAGGATCGCGGTGGTGGAGGCGGTTCGTGGGATCGTGAACCGGCGAGGGTTTAAACGGCGTTTTCTTCGTGGATCGGCATCCACGGTGCGTCGAATCTTCGGTGGAGGTAGGGAGATGGACCCTCAACCCGTGTACTTCAATTCCCACGAGTTTCGTAGGCCGTGGTGAGCCGAGCGGGCTAAACGGGGTGATTTGGGAAAAATGCATGTTTTTGGGGTGTGAGCCGAATCTTGTGTTTTGATCGTGTTTTTGGGGTTCAAATGGGTCCTCTCGATGCCAGAGGGGTTGGGGAATGTTTCCCCCTTTGTTTCCCCATCACCTGGGGGTGATCGGGGCGTGGAATGGGTTTTCCCGCCGTTTCTACCGTTTTTCGGGCGCGGACTGAGAACGCGCTAGCTTCCAGTAGCGCGTTCTTGAGTGTCGCGCTGCCCCGACGGGGCGCGTTCATCGGAGAAGATGAACAGTAAGGCGGTTCTTGTCGCGCTCTAGGGTCCCAGCGCATTTTTGGTTGTCGCGCTATAGGATCATAGTGCGACCTGGTCTGGTCGCGCTATGGACCTATAGCGCGTTCTTGCTTAACGCGCTATGCATGTGTAGCGCGTTCTTGGGGTGGCCTGCCGGGCTGCCCGAGACGGACGGTCTGCGGCTGATCGTGCTCCCCTTGGGCCGTGTGTGTCCTGGACACCCCGTGGAGTTCCGTGACCGTGTCTTTGGGTGTCCAGAGGTTTGGTTTACCTCGATTAGCGTTCCTGTGAGTTTAAGGGTCCGAGTGACCTTCTAGTGTTCCGATTGTGTTGTGTTGGTCTCCGGTCGACCCGGTTGTGACCCAGTGGTCGACCTTTGGCCTTGTGAATGTCCCGGGCACCCCGTGGGTTTTGTTACCGTGTTTTAGGGTGTCTGGAGGTGCCGTGTTACCTCGATAAGCGTGCCCGTGGGCTTGGTGAGTCCGGGTGACCCCAGGCGTTTCGGGTTTTCGTATTCTTGCTCGATCGAGTCACCGTGTATCGGTATGTGTGCGGTGGGGTTCCCCCGCATGTCGTGAGTCTTCCTGGAAGATGATTCCCGAGTGGGTTATGTGTTTGGCCGTGGACTGTGCGTCCCGTTTCTTCTCCGATCGTGGTCACCGTGCGATGGTGCTGCTACGTGGGATGGTCCCCGTACTTCGTTAGGTTCGGACGTCGTTTTCTGTTGTTTTGAGAGTCTACTCTCTCAGTGATCCTCCACTAGTCGTAGCTTCCTGCGCACGCGTGTGCGGACCCACCTGGGAGTGGTGGAGAGCGCGACCCGGTGAGACGCGGTTTTTAGGCTGGTTTCCGTCGGCCCCTTGCCTTTGCCACCAGAGTCCGGTGGGGGGGAAAGCCAGCTAGAGGACCCGACCTAGAGCAGATGGTCTGTGTGTGCACACGTAGTTGGGGGCTTAGGACACGCGCTGACGAGCGTGACCCCAGCTAGTCCTTGTTGTGGTACTGGTTACTGTGTGTGTCTGAGTCTCACGCCTAGGGCGTCGTAGCTAGACACTTGTGACGCGGTGTAAGACGTCAGCGGACGCATCCGGTCGTTCTTCTAGTGGGAGGTACTCCTGTTCTGGACAGAGAGTGACAGACTGTCAGTCGTGTGACTTCGACCTTCGGGTTTCGGTCGTGTTGACCGTTGAGTTTTCGATTGTTTCGCCGTGGCGCGTGTCGGTTTTCGTGCTGTGAGGCTAGTGCTAGTGACTTTACCGAGGTTGCGTCTTGTCGTGCGGTACCCGTGACCAGGTGTCCGGGTTGCACTTTTGACAGCGTGTCCAGGTTGGCCGTGTTCTGGGAGACAGGCCTCTACGGCGTGGTTGCCGTGGGTTTTTCACTTCGATAAGCGATACTAGTGTAGTTCGGTAGCCCTTGACCGTGAGTCTGGGGTGTGTTTCTGGTACAGTAGGAGTAGCTGTAGTGCCGAGTTTTGACCGGCCACCGGTTTGTTGTTCCTGCTGTAGTTGTAGCGTTCCTTTCCGCTACCGCCGTCGTTTCCGGTTGGGGTTCCGCGGGATCCCTGCTGAGTCTCTGTTTTGGAGACTCATTCCCTGCTTTTCAGGTGTGGCGGTTCTTCCTCGTGGTTCGAGGGTGCGGAGCAGAGGTTCTTAGTTGCCAGCTTGCCGGGCCGAGTGTTCACTTGGCATGTGGTACGTTTTACTGCTTTAGACTGTACTTTCTGTTGGACTGGACTCTGTTGTAGCTGTAGTTGTTCTTTCTTTCAGCTTGTTGTTGTTGGTTGTCCTGCTCTATTTCCTATTTCTTTGTGCCTCACACTCCTTTTAGCCCTTCCGAGCCCTCCCGGCTCGTGGGCGGCGGTTCGAGTCTCGGGTTATCGGGCCTTCCCGGTAATCGGATTCTCGGGTCGTCACACACAAGGTTCGCAGGAGTATGAATACTACGTACGCATGTACTGGGAGAACTATTCAGGTTCAATGCGCTATGAAGACTATCTGTCCTATCTGCGGACCACATTTAATGTCAGATTGTTTGGAGATGGGCACTGGCCCAGTTTGGGTCCATAGTCTTTATTAGTATGTATCATTTGGTTACATTTATAACTAACTAATAATTAATTACAGATTTCTTCATATATAGAGTTCTGTACTTGTCATTGAAAGCACTAATGTAAACTTTTACATCATTTGCAGGTCATCATGGACGGACGGCGTCACCCTGCGTGGGAGCATGGATACTCTGTTGAGGGTGATGGACATGTGCACTGTAGATACTGCGAACATCGCGTCACCGACATACACAGGTTTGCGGAGCACCTTGCGGGAGTGGGACGCGATGTTCGTGCATGCGACCGAGTTCTGGGAGATGTTCGACATTCCTTTCGGACACAGTTACAGGATAGATACGGTTCTCGTAGCACACCGAGGACATCTTCTTCTACGTCCCGGGTACCTCCACCACGAGCACAGGGCGGAGCAGGATCTTCCTCCACGTCCAGAGTTCGAGCAGCACCAGCACCAGCACCAGCATAAGTCGCACATGATAGAATTGAAGCTATAGATGTAGTGAGGACTTTTTTTACAGATTTTCATGTACCCTCCACCGCAGCACACGACCCATCATTTGTGCAGATGGTTACATATTTTCAGTCCCACCCACATGTACCTCCACCCACTAGGATAGAGTTAGATTATACGGGTGATCAGTCTCATGTATCTGATGATGAGTTTTGGGATTCGGGCTTCACTGATGATGAGGATTAGTGAGTTTTGAGATTCGGGTTACACAGATGAGGAGGATGAGTGAGTTTTGGGATTCGGGCTTCACACATGGACGAGGATTAGTGAGTTTTTGTATTTTATACTTCATGAATGAATGCCATTATTATATCACTGTTTCCTTTTACATATTTAGTAATTGAAATAAATTTTTATGTATTATATATAATAGGATGTTTAATTAAGCAGTGTAATATGTAATTTTTATATAATTTATTATGTATAATGTAGCATGGATCTATTATCATAAATAAACTCTACATTCTAATATTTTTAAATATATATAACATTTAATCTTTCAAAATCAATTTATTAAAAATTTTAAAAAAATTTCGCAAAAAATCGCGTCGAGACTCGAGAGCAAAAGGGGCGGATCGGGTCGCTGTGCGACCCGCCCCGCGCCGAGACCGGGTCGGGCGGGTCGGCAAACCCTGCATAATACCTAAAATGCTCCAGAAAATGACACCCTTGCTCCAAATCGTATGTAATATGGCTTTATACTGTTTATGATAGAATATTATAATTACGAAAAGAGATGCTAATATTTTAAGACATGAACAAATTAAGATTGTTCTTCAAAAAGAAAGGTGTGGTCTGAGTTATGCATAATATTGTCTTTGTTAGATCCTGATGACTTAAAGCTCTGAGTTATGCATAATTATTGGAGAGGAAAAAAAAACTTATATCATAGCCATCTTTCCTGCAGCATTTAAAGCTATGATAGTGTGATATATACTTCTCGAACACGACGTAGGACGTCGAGTAGGGATGTCAAAAATATCCGTAAACTCGATTACTCGTATCACTCGACCCGTGATAGGTCAGGTAATATCTGAATAAATCGATATGACTTCGAATTTAGATATATTTAAAATACCCGTTTCATATTCGAATAAGGTATGAATTTAGTACACCTAAATTCATATCCGATCTGAACTCGCTCTTAATAGCTCATTGTACATGTTAGGCCTATGATTTTGATATGAACTCAACCTATTATCCATCTTGTTGAGTTTGTGAGTTTGAACTTTTTACTAAAATTATAAGGACATTTTTATAAAATATAAAAAATATTTTGAAAAAGAAAGAATTGACCATATTTTTGTAATTCTCATAAATCTCACATTTTCTTAGACGTGGACGTGCACTCATATTTTATAGACGGATACAGATATTCGCGGGACGAATATACCCGTAGTCGTATCTGTCAAAATAATAAAATATTATCCGAGTATGATATTTATAAAATTTTTACAAATAAAATATGATATTAATCTATCCTGGTTGAATTCGATCTATTTATACGGCCCACGTCGGATTCTTGTGACCCAAACCGCATGCGTACGGTACCTAAAAAATTGAAGTGACCTAATAAATTAAATGTGAGTTAATTGTACATGCAGTAACCATTCGGAAAATGCGCATGCATCAAGATAGTCCGTACGTAGTTACATATTTGACAACCTAGTAGGCGCCCAATACTTAATCCTGAAGCAAACGTGCCCGCGAGCGAACCTTTCAAAGCCTTCCCATGCACTGGATGGAAAGAAAAGCTAGGAATCTTGGCTACAGGCAATAGATAGGCAATACGATTCGAGATGCCCCCACCAATTAACTCCAAAATCATTCAAGTCTTTAAAAAAACGTTTGCAAACAAGAAAAGAAGAAAAAAAGGTTTTTGTAATCCTGTTTAAACATGAAGACATATCACAATCACGGATTAAGAAATCTTTGGTTTATAAGTTCCCCTTAGATATATATCAAAGGCCCATGGTTCCGCAAAACTATAATTATCATTACTTTAATTAACTCTCTCCAAGTTTAATTACAAAGTGAGATTCTTAACAATGTCATTTTGTTGTTTAGGTGTCCCTTTCTTTGTTAAGTTTTAATTAAGTTGTTGTTTTCCCCGAATTCCTTTAATGATAAGCAAAGCAAGATGCTCAGACCCCACGGCGTTTCCGGTGGATCCGCACGGTTGTTGTTTTCCCACAACGACCTAGCTAATCGGATCCTCTACTATAATGGGCAACAAGGCGACCCGCTCCTAGTGCACGGGATCCGAATGGTATAGTATTTCCAAATTCTCCACAGTACATAAATAACTCATTAAAAGTAAAAAATAGCATTATATATCAAAAGGAATATTGTTATATGTTCGACCAGTTCGATATAACTTGTTGTACATTATATTAACCATCTGTCTTGATTAGACGGGTCTAAAGAAATTGTAAATATTTTAAAAGGGGCATGTCACTCCTTCCTTTCTAGTCATGATCATTTGATCAAAGATCACTGTGTTTGTTACTATATTTTCAGGCAAAAACTTAGCAGCCATTTATATATATATATATATATATATATATAATACTAATAAAGAAGGCAAATTGTAATTGGAAGTTGAAGGGCATCAAATGTTGTGTTTTTCTAGTGGTGATGATTAGCTTAAGTTACGAGCACACTTCCCGCGAGGGCAGCGCATGTGAGGGGGACCTGTCGAATCGTACTCGCCCACAGCTGTCCACGGATCTAAACAGGGAGTCTGACGTTAACGCATGAGGACGGGCGAAACAGTAGCCGTTTAAAATAAGGAATTTTTATATTTATAGATCAATCCCTATAATCTAGACATTTATTTGTAACTCTTTAAAATGTCAGTCACTTAATTAAATGTCCCATATTATTACGAGAATAAGTCTCTCAGATGTTTATAAAAGGCCCCCAGAAAAGGTGTTTAGCAAAAAGATATGTAATTTGAAAAAAATCTTATAAATGAATATCTAAATTAAAGGGATTAATCTATAAATATAAAAAATTACGGAGATTTGATAATAGAATAAAAGACGAATAGGATGAATTATTATATTTACTCGTCCTTAATCGAGTTTGATAACAAGATTAAATTATTTAGAGTCAGTTAGAGTTAAGGCTCTTGTTCTAAGAATAACTCGTTATATTATTTTACATAGAGTGAGTTATTCTCAAAATAAAAATAAATATTAAATTTAAAAAGAAAAATTCAAGAATAACGCAATCGAACCTATCTCAGATAATTCAGTCTAATTTATTATCAAAGTGACCCTCAACTAATAGAATCCTGCAACAACAGGGTTGGAGTGGCCCCCTTCCAAATCCACATCCCCTAATCAGTTGGTAAAGAAAGGTTTTGCACAAGCTTAGAATAATCTACTAGCTGTAAGCACTTCAGGGTAGTGGGATTCTGCCATGGAAAGCGTGGATCTTGGACGCCGAGGTCCCCCGGCTGGCGACCCCGGTGTGGGGGAGGGATGTGGACCTCACCTGAGCGAGACCCTCAAACGGAGCCAATGAAAGGGAAATTAAGGCACCGGCTCTAACCCCACCTTCCCCCCCCCCCCCCCCCCAGCGCGCGCGCGTTTCCCTGGCTCCTGTTCAGATCTACCTTCCAAAACGGCACCAGTGTAACCTCGTCGACTTGGGTAATTTTACTCTTACGAGTATTGATTGGGAACGTGGAGCATGCTGTGAAGAAAAAAAGGCGGCAGGTTGGGAGAATCTTCTCACTGAATGGTTTGGAAAAGCATCACATAGGTTTAACGAGTGGGTTCTGGTGTTGCAAGATGATATGTTTATAACCCTGTCAGATCAAATTGCGGCGTATTACCCATTCCACCTGTTGATGAGAGGCCGGGGGTCTCCATCTTCCAGCCCTCCAAATTGCTTTCTCTCCTCTGTTACAAAGTTTTAATCTTTTGTTTAGTGTCTGTTTCCGTCTGCCTGGTTCTTTAAAGGTGGCGTCGGTCCGCACTGGGGTGTTGGGGAAAGCGGTTGGGAGGTTCGTCTCCCCCGTCCGTGTGCCTTCAGTATCACTTATTAGCCTCCTGGGCAGAGAGGGAGCAGCAGAATGGTGAAGGAGATGAGGCTGGATTGGAGCCCCTGGCCTCTGCACAAGCAGAACTACACCTGTGCCAAGTTCTTCGTCTGCATCCTCCTGATAGGGCTCTCGTTCCGCCTCCTGTTCTCGCATTCCGGGGGTTTCCTCCCCGTGTCGGAGCCCGCTGCCAACGCCCCGAGGGAGGAGCTTCCTGTCAATGTGAAGGGCGGTGAGCCGCAACAAGGTGAGTGTTTTGATTTCCACCACCCCCCACCCCCCACCCCCCGGGCTGTTCTGCTCGGGAAACTAGAGGCTCCCTTTCAATTGGCTGCATATAGCAAACTTTACCCAGTTAAATGGAAGGGAAAATTTTAGCGTTTTCACGAATCATCTAACTGATTGTCGTCTATATTTGTTTGTGGTAGAGAATTATAATGCTGCGGTGTCTTTTGTTATTTTTTTCTCTCGAATCAAAGGGAAATTTTCCTAGGTCTTTTGTAATGCATAGGGATATTTTTGATTCATGTATATACATGCCTTTATGTATATCTGAGGACATCAAGTTCTTGGATTAGGTAAGGGACGCCTAATGTAAGTGTCATTTTTCATTTCGGGGATCTCAGAAATCGTTATGGTCATTTGAAGACATTTAAATTAATGAAAACAGGAAAACATAAAGCAGAATTTGACCTGTGTAATTCTGTGTAGGAGTGATGGAAGAGATAATAAGTTCCTTAAAACTCTCTTCTTGATGCTTAGAGCATTTGATAAATCATGTGGCACCTATCTTTCTTCAAATGCCGCACCTTTTTCCTTTAAACTTTTTCAGGCTTGTGAATATGTTTCTCTCTTGGAAATGAAACCAAGCTACTGTTTGTTGGATGAGTTCGTCAATATTTGATTGGATAACACATCAAAGTAGTTTCTTGAAGATAACTGAACTCAAAAGCAATGCCCAATTCAATGAGTGCAAGTTTTGGGGGTCTCATTGAAAGACAAATAAAAAGGCCTTAAGCATTTAAAGGAAATCTGCCTCCTATATACTAAAACTGAAATATACATATATATAATCTAGTTTGAATGGTTGGATTACTTTTTATCACATGAAGTTTATGTGGTTGTTCCAGACTCATCATCTCCACAGAAAAGTGATGGAGTACGGACATCAATTCCTGAGATGGCATTGGATGTAGAAGATGGAGCATCCAAGAAAGGTAGACAAATCCATTTGTTTTTTTTTGTCTTTTTTCTCATATCCAAAGAAAGTAACGTAAATGGAAGAGAGAACTTCTGGTTTCTCTCCTTTATTCCTTTTGTTTTTCTCTGAAAATGCGCCTATCTTTCTTTCCTTTTATAAGAAATTAAATTAGTCGATTCTGTTCAAGGGATTTGCAAGCACTTAACATACTTGATAAATTGGTGGAGTTTTGATTTGAAATGGATATCATCAAGAGGTTAAGATTCATAGAACAAGGATCATCCTTTTGGAGTTAATCTCACAGTAAAACATTAAATGCAGATGACAGTGATTTAAGTTATTACCTGTATTTTTGTCCCTCCCAACTTGTGCCATTTGTTGAACTTTTAGGTTGAACATGAGGCGTGTTATTGAATTTGAGATTGTCAAGACGAACCCAAAGTTTCACTAAATTCAGGAATATGGGTGATTAACATTTTTTAACTCAAGGTTGCTTAGAAGTTAGAACTTTGGATACAGTTAGAAGTCAACATTTTTCCCCATCTTTTCTTAGGCTGCGTTTGGAACGGATTGAGGAGAGGGATTTTGGGCCCTCCAATCATTGGAATCTTTCCTCCTCCAAAAGCATTTTCAAATGTCCCAATGTCCCATCAGCTTTTACTTTATAGCGGATTTCGAGGTTAGAGAGAGAGATAGGGAGAAAGGGAAGAGAATTGGAAAATCTCCAAAATCTACCCAAAAGGTGCTTCTTCTCTCTCTACGGGATTTTGAAAAAATCCCCCCACCCTCAATCCGTTCCGAACGCACCCTTAGTCTTTTGAACATTTTCATTCTATATGAAAAACAGTGCATATATAAATCTTACATACAGAGACATACAACTACATGCTACTGTGTTAAACATTTGTTGACAATGGCATGCAGAAAAATGTGATCTGTTTACTGGAGAGTGGATACGAAAACCATCTGGGCCAGCTTACACCAACAAGAGTTGCCTTGTGATTGAAGGTCATCAAAACTGTATGAAAAATGGACGACCTGATACAGGTTTCCTTTATTGGAGATGGAAACCATTGGGCTGTGATTTGCCTCTGTTTGATGCAGAGAGATTTCTTGATGCCATGCAGAACAAAGCCTGGGCATTCATTGGTGACTCAATTTCACGTAATCACATCCAATCGCTTGTTTGTCTTCTTTCAAAGGTATGTTTCATGCCTCCTCTTGACCCTTACTGTATTATAGATTTTATCATGATGCATCTCAAAACAGCACTTGAGGGACGATGTTTGGGGAAGTTGCAGCTTTTCTATTAACCCAATCCTTGCCCCTACATTTTGTTCTGATTGCAGTCCATCCTCTTCCACTTTGACAATCATTGGAATAATTATTCCAACAATTGATGAGTTGCATAAGTATTGAATATGGTGATAATGTACTAAATTCTTTTTGGTTCATGAATTTTCTGTGAGAGTGGATTGAATTCCAATATTTTTCTGCATCTGAATTCCAAGTGGTTGAATGCAAATACCCTACTTAGGTTAGGCTGGATAGCTGAATCGTATACATGGAATTTCACTGCCAGGAATGGGTTCTTGAATTTACATGCTTTTAGGTATCATTCATGGAAAGGGTTTGCAGGTATATGTGGACACCTAATGTTTCAATGTTCAACTGAAGTTTTGGAAAATGCAAAACATATAGTTGCAATGGATGATGCGTAAGTCACTGGAGAAAATGTTTCAGTTGAATTACCTGTGAATATGGTTATGTCAAAGTAGAATAAGAATGCATAAGTTCACCAGCATCATCATCAAGCCTTTCCATCAAGTCGGTAGGATAGGGGATTGCCCTTTACAAAATTTCACCAAGAAGGTACTCAAAAGATAATTGAAAATTTTCTCAATGAGGATGCATAGATTTCATATAAAAGATCAGTACATGGTTTTGAGATGGATGAACATAGTGACCATGCAGAGAATGAGTCCATAACTGATGCGGTGATGGCCATGAATGTGTTGACTTTGAGTGAATCTTAATGAAGGTGAGCCATGTGCCTTCAGTTTATCTGTTTTGGATAAGGGCTCAAATGGTTGGTAGCCTGCCAGATACTTTGTGAAGTAGAGGGGAAAGATTGGAGAAAGAAAAAATGAGGACAGCAACTAGGGGAATTTTTGTTTTGAATGTTATATTCTGAACTGTAGGTGTTGGGTGGTGGTATAGCATATAGGGCTTTAGAGTGGAGGGAACACCAAGTTTTTGGGAAGTTGGAAGCTGCTTTCTAATGGCAGTGATGCCGAGTAACAAAATAGAGCCGAAGGATTAGCAAATGGAAAGTGGGTTGGAATGGTGTAGCCGCTGGAAGTATCGAACGGGTTTGGGAGCACACAATTGAGGAAACTGCTATGATGATTCCTTTTTTAAGGATATTGGTGACAATGGAGTCTCAAATACCAGGATCTTGCAGCAGTGTCCACAAGTTTGGGAGTTATAAGAGATTTGGTGATTAGCATTTGGCCAACCCATGGCTCAGGCTACCAGTGATTGGGGGATGAACCTGGGAGTGCGGGATTACTCTTAGACCTGCAAGTTCCAGTCGTCTTCTAATATTTAGGTACATACAAGGATAGTGTGGCAGTGTTGGCAAATGTCTCCGATATTATATCTGATAGGAACATCTCAACTGGATTAAAAGTTCAATAAAAGTAGCAAGATAATGGCCTATTATGCTCTGTGTATTAGTATTTGAGGCTATGAAGAAGGCATATGAGAATAAGGTAAGATTTGTGGAGATTAAAATGCTAAGATAAATGTGGGTAAACATTTTAGGCTGGAATAAATTTGTACTATCAGAAATACCCTGGAGTGACACTGGCTGGGTGAGATATGATACATTTGATTGAAATGGCTTGTAAACACAAACTTTGCTTGGCAGCTGCTACAAGGGGTATGACAGTGCTGGGGTGGGAGAAGTGGGAGATAGAAAGATGCGGCGTGAATGAAGGTATTAGAGAGGGCTTGGAGAGGCAAGAATTGCTAGAGGAAATAATAGGAGAGAGAAATGAATGGAAGAAGCAAGATTGTGCCTATAGCTCTTCTTACACACTTGCTTGTCTAATGTTGCCCCATGTGTTAGACTCTTGCTATCCTTGACTGTTTGCTTTATTGCTCCATACCTGTTATATTTCCACAGCACCAATACTTTATTAGATATGTTGCAGACAATTTTGCATGCATATTATACTTGAATGAAGAAACACTTTGCTTTATAAGATCCAAATGATATGATCTGATCACATTAGAAGCATGGCGAAGAGTAATTTCAGATAAAATGGTGAGAAAGATCAAGGGCATGCAAGAGAGTGTTGCAATAAAAATACGAGAGTACATCATGTGAGGTGCACTCTCTTGTCACATTTCACACATTAGAAGAATCAGAAGCATCCGGTAACACCAAGGTCACAGGTTTGGCAGAGATAGACAATAATGTTAGTTTGGCACTGGCTAATAATAGCTCTGGGAATAATGGGCTTTTGGGGTTTGGGGTCCATGTTTCGCCACCGCTCGCCGGAGCTCAGCTCAGGTGGAGGTGCTCGTCGTGAGGGGGGACGGGTCGCCGGCAACCCTCCCACCTGCTTCAATTGTGGCCGCCGAGTCCACATTAAGTGATTCTGCCAACGGTAGGGTCGCAGTTGGACTCCGGCGGCCATGGGGGGTAGTGTTCGTATCAGGATGCTATCAGGGCTTCCCACCAATGTTGGGGCCGGCTAGCTGGAGATGGTATGATGTTGGAGAACTTTCGGCGGAGGTCTTGCAGGGCAAGCGAGATTGGCTACGGAGGTGCTTATGTATCTCCATGCTCGAAGGCCAGGCGATCGTAGATGAGTTCTAGAGGCTTTTGGTAGAGGCATCTGGAGGCAGATGGGTGGTCATTAGGGTCACTTCCTCCACTTTTCTGGCGGTGGGGGAGGAGGACGTCGTGGATAAGATGGTGGTGGTGGGTTGCCTGTCCGTCGGAGCCCTAGTTCGGTTCCTGCGGTGGTCAGAGGCAAGAGGCACCTTCCCTAAACCGCCAGTGAGAAGGTGCCATGTTGTCTTTGAGGGGGTCCCGCTCTACCTTTGCGATGACGGAGGCTTGGCATTTCTGGCCAGGGGGTTCAGACAGGTGGAGGTCGTCAACTTGGGATTCTATCCCATGAGTTCTTGAATGGCAGTGGTCGCTGTGGTGCAAGTGGCTAGCCCCTCGGACATCCCATCAGTCATCTTTGTTGTCCTCAACGAAGTCGCGATTGTCATTAGGTTGTGGTTGCTAGAGGAAGAGGCGGCAGCGTCGGCGTCACAGTTAGGGCACCAGGAGCTGCGTCGGGAGGAAGGTGATGTACGGTCCGGGCAGCATTTGGCGGTCGATTCAATTTTCAATTGATCACCCTATAGTGCCCAACTGGAGCGGGTTGTTGTGGAGTGGGCCGGTCGGGGATCGGTACTAGATGTTGGGTTGGGTGCCGTAGTGGAGTGGGCGGGTGGGTATGGCGTGGAGACCCATAACTTACTTGACAACCCATTTTGTAATAGGTCGTCGGTGATAAGTGGTATGAGTGGATCTAGAGGGGTGGTGAATAGATCCCACACTCAATTCTTGGTCACTTCGAAAATCAAACAAAGAGTGCAAGGTAGAAGGAGCGATTTCAGGTGCTATTCTATGCTAATACACGAGATGTTTGAATCACAAACACATGAAACATCTTGATCGAATTACGACACCTGTGAAAGGGGTAGATGAAAGGGAGTCGACACAGCAAACCACAACACACAAGTTTTAAGGTGGTTCGGCTGCTATCTAGTAGGCCTACGTCCACTCCTCATCAACTCGGTGAGGCTTTCACTTCTGGCCAAGAAGAACACACACACACCCTGTCAAACAGCTTGCACGAGGAAAGCGTTCCTCCACACACACGGCTGCTCAGTAGCCAACACACACTCCGGTCCCTGAAATAGGGTACTGGAAACACGCTGAGGAGACTCAGCAAGACACACCGAAAGGTTAAGAAAAGATGTGAAAAACAACGAAGAAAAACTCCAAACAAGAAGGCTAAAATGTAGCTTCTGATAGAAATCAGGAAGTTGAACAAAGAAGATGTAAACTACGATCTGAAACTTCAACGTGACTGGACTGGCTAGAATTGGTCTCTGGGCTGCAAACCTCTCTTCTCTTCTCTTTCTTTCGATTTTTTTCTTCTGAAGGCTCAGGCTCTCTCTAACTCTTTTCCCGCTCAGGTTTTCTCTAGGTAAGTTCTTCTTTCTCTCTTTTTCGTTCAACTCTCCTTCAGGCAGCTTCTCCGGCAACAGCAACTCTTCAATCAAAGAGCTTTGTATTTATAAGAGAAGGGAGCAGAAGGTTTTTCCCTCCCAGATCCTATTATCTGATTGGTCAGAGTAAAAGCAAGATTCTTGGTTATAGAGCTCTTCCAGATCTCTTCCTTCATTGGCTTGTGACAGAAAAGGACGGTCCTCTATCCTAGGTGCTTTTCAGGGACGCATTCTGATTGGCTTATTGTAAAAAGGAGGGTACCATGAAAAGAGACATTTCTCAAATGTGTTAACTGACAAATGTTTCTTCACAAAAAGATATTCTGACTGCCTTATGATGAAAAGGACAGTTCTCTGTCCTAGGAACTTTTTCAAACCTTGATTCGCGAGATCTAGAAGCTTGCGTCGTTGACTTCAGAAGAGGTTGCGTGTTTGAATCGAACGGGCTTAGGTTAGACGAAGGTCTTCATGTGCGTTGACGCGCTTAACTCCCTGCGTCGACGTAGCTTCCATTCTTCTTGAACGGTCACGAGCGAGACTGTAAGTTAAGTGCGTATGCGTCGACGCAGCCTGAGGTGTGCATCGACGTAGATCCTCGTCTGCTCTGGTTGCTGCAGGCTCAGCCAGTGTGCGTCGACGCAGTTGGGAGGGTGCGTCGACGCATCCGTTGAAGATGCATCTAAGGCAGTTTCTGTGAGGCGGCCTGATGTCGACATACTGTAAAAAACAGTGTCGACCTACTTGAGGAGTCTCGCCCGTTTGACAGGGGCTAGTGCTGACGTTGTGTCGACGCAGCGAAATGCTTGCGTCGACGCACTAGTTGATGTGTGTTTGAAGGCTGCTTCTGGAGACTGTCCGGAGTCGACGCATCCAAGGATATGAAGATGCTGGAGTCGACTCATTCTCATAGAGTTTCCTGGTAAGCGGTGTTCGAACAGAAGATGCGTCGACGCAATATGGTGCTTGAGTCGACGCAGCCTGAAGAGAAATCTGGCAGTTCTTCTTGTAAGAGAGCGGGTCGACGCCTTCTTTAGATTTTTAGGGGTTGACGCAACCTCTTTTTGTAAGAGAAATCTGGCAGTCCTCGTCAAGCGCGAGAGGGTGGCCGTCCTGCTCAGCCTACACAGGGGGGCAGTGGCGGCAACTGGCATATGTTGACGGGAAAGGAAAAGAGGTTGTTGTCTCTATCTCGCCAAAAAAGGGGAATAGGGGAGTTGGTCTCCTCCGTCGGACACTATCTTTTCTGAAATTGGCCTGCGCATATGGGCTTCACAAGAGGTCGATGCTGCTCGCCGCTTTGCTGACTACTGCTTGTCTGCTACAGCTACTGGGGCCCTGGCGGCAGTGTCTTCAGAGGATGCGGACTCCAGGAGGCTGCGGAAATGGAGCAGGTCGTCAGTGATGACCCAGAAGACCCTGTCCAGGGGTCTCAAGTGCAGGACTTTGAGGACAACGACTTCTCTGATGAAGAATCTGCTCTGTCGGCTTTGCCAAGGGGGCTGGTGGCCCTAATCACTGAAGGTGGGGAGCAGAAGAAGTACCACATGACTAGGGAGGAGGTGAGGGAGATGATGGCGGCTGCCCAAAATGATGGAGGACTAGGTGAGGGAGATGACCGATCAAGTGAATATCTCCTTTGAAGTAGGGGCTGAGAAAGATGTGAGAGGGGCATGTAACAATATCTGTGAAAGGTGTTGTGCAGCTATCTAGGTAGCGGATAGGGCTCAACAGAGAGGGGCGAGGGAGTAAAGAGAAGGGAGGAGAGGGATACCATTGTGTCTCCACGAGGATAGTCTCCTAGAATGTGAGAGGTTTAGGGGGGGTGGCGAAGAAGAGGGTGATTAATTGATATTCTTTGTATTCAATAAACCAAATGTAAGGGGGATAAGGAGCTTCTTATGAGAGAGTTAGGAGGTGTTAGACTGTCTAAAGGTGTTGTTTCTCCGAAGGAAGGGAGGTCAGGGGGCATCATGATTCTATGGAACCCTTATGAGGTTGATGAAGTGATGGTGGACAGACACATTAGTCGATGGGCCATCTCCCTTCATTTCACTTTGGTGAAAGATGACTTCTCATGGGACTTCACCGGGGTGTATGGGCCGCAGAGGAGAGAGGATAAGTAGCTCGTATGAGAGGAATTGATTAGCCTACACCTTTCTTTGGGTAGGCTGTGGTGTGTTGGAGGGGATTTTAATGCCGTGGCGGCCCCGTGGGAGAGGTCGGGAGATAGTGTTTGTTAGGTGCAAGATGGGATTTAGAAGGGGGGAGTGAATAGATCCCCTATTAAAAATATACTCAATTAAAGCTCGCCCTACTCAAATCAAATATGAAGGAAATGAGACAGCAAAAATACTTGCGCAGAACTAAATTGGGATGCATATGACCAATTGAGTGTTCAGATAGAACTAACAACAATCACTTGGCAGTGTGCCAGTGTTGAACTGAAATGCGTAAATCCTTATAAATGTAGATCGATAAAACTAAGACAATCACACCAGAAGCAATCACATTGCACATAGATTTTTAGGTGGTTCGGTCTGCTACCCACAGACCTACATCCACCCCCCACTCAACCCGAGTGAGGATTCCGCTAACTCACAGCTTGAATCGCTGATCCACAGCTTCGGGGAACAAATCCCTACACTCGCTGAGCAACACAGCTTGTTGTACGAGGAACAAGTCCTCACGAGGCAGCTAACTAATAGCTTGACCCGACCTCCAAATAGAGCATCGGAAGAACCAAGAAGAAAATGAAAAACAAGACAAAACAACGAAAGAAAGACAAGACAAGATATAGCTCCGCAGAGCAAATTGACTCAGGATTTGATCCTCGAGCCAATATACAAACAGGTCTTCAAATAATCTCTGGCTGCACACCAATGCTTCATCTCACGAATTCACTATCTCTCTTCTTCTTCTTCTTCTTCTCACGAACTCTCTCTCAGATTCCCTTCGAACTCATATGCTCTCTCTCTTTTCTCTTCAGCTCTCTCCGTTTTTCTCTTCGTAGCTCTCTCTCTCTTTTCTTCTCTTAATTCTCGCAGCCCTTCTTTGATGCAGATCTTCTCTTCTTCTCTACTCTTTTTCTCTTCTGACTTTGCTACTCTCTCTTCTATTCAGCTTTCGATGCAGCTTCACTTCACTTCACAAAGAAGATAGGTTTATATTTATAGATCAGGAACACCAAATTTGAAATTCTTCTGCCTTTGAGCTTTTTTGGCGGAAATGTGTAGAACAGGGGCTCCGGAATTCTTCTGGATAATGGAACTTGATTTTCCCATTTTTCCATTTATCCACGTGACAGAGGGGAACATTCTTCTCACCAGGAACCTCTAGGAACTTGCCAGGTGTCCTAGGATTAAGTGCCAAATGATTGGCCTTCGAACACAAAGTGTGAAGCTTCCTTTTCTCACAAGCCTGGCTATATGTCAGCCTTACCAAGCTATTATTCACCCTTAACGGCTATTTGTCAGCCGTATCACTCATTTGTCACTCTTACCGCTGGGAGCCATCGCCTTAGCCCTTTTCCAGTTAGACTTGAGCCGTCGCGATAAGCCATTTGTCACCACTAGCTTCTGTTATTCAGCCTTGTGACCCATTTGTCACCGCTAGCTGACCATTTATCACCCCTGTAAGTTATTCTTCACTATTAGTGTTATTTGTCAGCCTTATTAATTCTTTCTCATCCTTATGTCTTGAACTGCCTGAAGCGAAGTTGACTAAGGTCAACTTGACTAGAATTGACCTCGACTGGAGTTGGTCTAGACATGATCAACTTTGACTGGATTACTGTAGCAGGTTGACTTTGACTTGTGGTAGCTTGACTTGAGTCAGCATGAATTTGAACTTGGCTGGTCTCCCTTTGACTGGTGTTGACTTTGACTAAGTCGACTTTGACCATTGTTGACTCCTTCAAACAGAGTTGACTCTTCTTCATCCTCTTCCAGCTTCGTTCTTCATTTTTCAATGTTGTAACTCATTTGTTACCCCTCCGGGCCATTTGTCACCCTTGTATGACTATGAATCACCCTTGAAGCCCTTTCATCAAATGCTTTTGGTCTTTCTTTGTAAGATAGCTGGTGGAGTCGACTCTCCTATCGATTTTCCTTTTCAGCTCTTCTTCTTTCGTCCGATCTATTTGTCATCACTAAGGAGCTATTTGTCACCCTTAGCTCCACCTTTGTCACCCGTAGAAGGCTATTTGTCACCTTTATTTACTTGTGCTGGCGGGTGGCTTCTGGCTGACCTTGAGTCGACTCGAAGGGCTTCTGGAGTCGACTCCAAATAATATTTTCTGCTTGCAGCGTTAGACAGCCTGTAAGCTAGAGTCGACTCTAACCTCGACTCCTCTTCTTGAAAGCTTCTTCTTCTATTATTCTTCTATAGCTGCTGCGCTGCTGCTGCTTGATTGCTACTATGTACAAGGCTTCTTCTTCTGAACCTTTTCTTGGGAATGTGAGGTCGACTTCTGGCAGTTGATTGCAGTTGATTTCTCCTTAACATTGCTTCTGAAGACACTGGCTTGGAGCTTAACGATATAAGGCTTTCCTGTCAGCCTGTTCTTCAAATATGCAGCTACCTGTCAGCCTGTTCTTCAGATAGACTGTTCTGTAAACATACATACCCTAGCCTTCATCTGTCAGCCTGTTCTTCAAAAGTTCATGTATAACATCAAAGCATAACAAGGCATGACATTATCAAAATATTAACAAGCATATATCAAAAAATCATGATATCAGAACCATGACATCATAAATGAGTTATAGTGTTTGACATCATCAAAATCACAGGGCACAATATTCTCCCCCTTTTTGATGATGGCAACACTGTGAGTCATTATGATCAGAACACTATGAATTCATCAGATTAACAACATTGTGAACACTATGATATCCTCAACTTTCTCCCCCAAGCTCTCTCTCTCCCCCTTTGATCAACTCTCTCCCCCTTGGAGAGTGACTAAATGAGTCATCAAACTTTCTCCCTCTTTGACATCATCAAAGAAAAAAAAACAATTTGATATTAGGAGTATAATCAGTAGGAGTGTTCTTCTCCTTAGATATTGGCAAAAAGCAATTTAAAGCTCAGACACCAATTAAAGAAATGTGCAGAATTGAATGGGGTCACATTGAACACAGAAGGTTCAGATACCAGTTGAGATTTTCACTAGCAGCAGACAAGAAATCCAGTGTGAAAATGCAGTGCAGTCTTGTATGAACAAGGAGATACACAGGAGTTTATGCAGTACAAACATATCATCAACTCCCCCTTAATTATGCTGATCAGATGATACATGCTATGCAACTTATCAGCAAGAAAGTTATTGCAATTGTGTGAAAATGGTTCAGTCAAGAAATTATTTTGGGTAACCAGTCAGAGCAAAAATTGTGAAATAAGCATAGCAGCAGTATTGAAATTCCAAGAAGTTTAGAAAGCCAGCAGAGTTCTGTAATGACAGTTTCATGGAGTAGAAAGATTGCTTCAAGGAGTTCAAGAAAAACATTTGATCATAAGAGTCATAGGCTGAACAACATTCATTAGTCAAACTTTTAATTTTCAGATTCTCTTGTTATAAGGTTTTCTATAACACCACCCTTATTTTCTACTTGGTTTAAGTGAAATAAATTAAAAGTTTGTCAATCAAACTTTTGAAGCATTTTGCAGTTAGGCTTAATAGAAATAAACCAAAGCTACATGTTTAAATCTTGTTTAACCTCCTTTTGCCTTATTCAAAATTAATGACTCCCTTAGGAGTAACTAAAGACTAGTATTGAGATTAAACAAATTCAACATTTCTGATTTTTACCTCAGGGTTACAACACTTTTTCTGACTTTTTGTCATATTTTCAGATTTTTCTTTTTGCTCATTAATTTTTTAAGAGCATTCAAGTTTAGTCCACACCTTTTGACTTAAGATTGCACGTTGATCAGACGTCAGCACCCTTAGTTACTCAGTGAGACTAACTATCTTGCTTCATTTTGAACATAGATAGCAAAGGCACTTCATGACTGAGTCACCTTCATTTCTTTGATAAAGGGCTTAGTTTCTATGAGAACTCTTAGCCATTGCTCTGCCTTGAGCATAGATTCAAAAAATTTTATCATGTGCTGCCCTTTGAAATTTTTAGATTGTTTTATGTTTAAGAATAATATTTAATCTAAGTTTCTCAACCAAGGTTGCCATAACCTTAAAATTTTCAGGTTCTAGGAGATTGCACAAGGACACAACATGTGAGAGTTGGTTGAGATTTATTAAGCTCCGAATACAACTTTTTTCAGTGAATTCAATTTTTAAACTCTTGAATTCATTAGACTTAAACCAACAGTTTAATTCAAGGGTTAAAACAGATCCTCATACAAGAAGATTCCTCGATAGGTTTGCTCAGATTAATGAATTGGTGAACAAATTGGAAATATTCTAAACACAATGAAGTTCAATGAATTTCAGCAAGACTTAACAGTGACAACAGTTTTTCAGAAGAAATGCTCATGCAGACCAGTTTCAGAGAGAATTGACAGAGATGTCAGTTTTTGATGAAGTCTGATACCAATTGGAAAAGACTTCTCTTGAGAAAATGTAAGTTAAAGACCTTAGAGACTTAATCTAAGTATCTCAACCAAAGATAGCAATGATTTCAGAACTTTCAGATTTTAGAAGATTTTACAGGACATAATATGTGAAATTCTAAAGGGCAGCACATGATAAAAATTGTGATTCGATGCTCAAGGCAGAGCAATGGCTAAGGTTTCACTGAGAAACTAAGCCCTTCATCAAAGAAATGAAGTGGACTTAGTCATGAAGTGTCCTTGCTATTTCTGTTCTAATTGAAACAGGATAGTTAGTCTCATTGAGTAACTAGGGGTACTGGTGTCTAATCAACGTGTACCTTTAAGTCAAAGGTGTGGACTATACTTGAATATTCTTAAAAATTATGAGCCAAAAAGAAAAATATGAAAATATGACCAAAAAGGTCAGAAAAAGTGCTGTAACCCTAAAGACTAAATCAGAAATGTCAAATATGTTTAACCTCAATACTAATTTTAGTAACTCCTAGAGAAGTCTTTGGCTTTGAATAAGTAAGATAAAAGGAGGTTAAACAGGCTTCTAATATGGAAAATTGGTTCATTTCTATTAACCATGAATGCAGAAATTTTTCAAAAGCAATTTCATTGATAAACTCCGAACTTATTAGATTTGAACCGTGCAGTTAAATAAGGGACAAATCATAAGCCATTTATAATGGAAGAGTATGAAAATTAATCATTTCTGATTTATGAAATTAGTATCAGATTGAGAATTTTTTCTTGCAAAATTGACTGACTTCATCTCTTCAAATTCCTTGTTGCATCTCTTCTCTATTGTCTGCTGAAATCAACATTGGTATCATTTCTGACTATTGCTTTTTGAAGTTCACCCTGTCACTTAAACAATTTCTGTCTGAAATCATTTGTTATCAAGGTCACCCTTGGATGCTGTGTTTTTTGCTTTAATCATATATCAAGGGGGAGAAAGTTCAAACTCTGACACTCTACCTAAATTTTACACTATACATGACCCTTCCGAGCTTTCTTGTTTAAACCATCTCCAAAATTCTATATGTGATGTCAAATTATTTTTTTTGCTGATGTCAAAGGGGGAGAATAGTTTGATGAGTCATTATATGGGAGATGCATGTTTTAAAAAGGGAGAATAGTTTGTCATTCACTATGTCAATTTGATCACAATGACTCAAAGTGTTGCCATCATCAAAAAGGGAGAAAATGTTGTGTCCCTGTGTTTTGATGATGTCAAAACTATGATTCATGTGATTTTGATAAGTTTGTGTTTGAATGCTGAAAAGAACTGGTCTCAAAGGATTCGGCAGATTCAGTAGAATTCATGCAAGCAGTGCAGCAACAACTGTGACACAAGCTCTATGACTCAGACTCACTGATGAACAAGTGTTTACTGTTTTGATGATTTTCATCTTCTACACTTAATTTGGCAGAAAGATCATGTTAGAAGTGTTTATGAAGCTCTGCGGCATGAGCCAACTTAAGCTGAAGCTTGTAGTTCAAAGCCCAAAGTTTTATGTCAATTGAGTCACCAGGAAGAGCCCTACAGGTAAGGGTGAAAAATATCCTCTACCGTCGACAAATGTGCCTTTACGGGTGACAAATAGCTGGACAAAGGTGACAAATAGGTCACATGGGAACAAAGGAGCTTAAGGCTGAAGAATGTCTTCATACGGGTGACAAATGCCATGCAGAAGTGACAAATAGTCTGTAAGGGAGATAAATGAAGGATAGTGGTGACAAATGGATGGATATGGGTGACAAATACGTGTTAAGGCTGACAAATGCAGAATAACGGTGACAAATAGATGGGTAACGCTGACAAATGAATGATAAGGCTGAGAGGCATGAAGAAGAAGAAGGGTTGACTCAGAAAAAGGGTTGACTCTATTTGCAAAGGGAGTTGACTCCCGTCAAAGCAACGTCAGTCAAGTTGACTTTAGTCAAAATCAACTTAGGTCAAAGTACCTCCAGTCAATTTCATCTGCAGTCAAGTTGACACCAGTAGTCAAAGTCAAACTACAGTCAAAGTCCAATTCCTGCCAAGGTCAAATAAAGTCAAAGGTCAATGCAGCTAATGGTAACAAATAGATAGCAATGTTGAAGAATGGCTCGCTGGGGTGAAAAGGAAGATAAAGGCGACGGCTTACCTGTGCCTAAGGGTGACAAATACATAGTTAAGGCCGACAAATGTGAGCTAAGAGTGAAAAATAAAGAACAAGGTTGAAAAATGAGCGTTGAGGCTTGAAGTGTGAAAAATGCTGAAGCGAAGCTGACTCTAAAGGAGTTTGGAGTCGACTCCAGTCACCTTGAAGTTCATAAGGGTGAATAAAGGAGCAAGGGCGACGGCTAGTGTGAACTAAGGGTGAAAAATAGATGGTTAAGGGAAACAAATGGACGTTAAGGGTGAATAATGTGCAATAAGGCTGACAAATACCTTGGATGGCTGAAATTCTTATATCTGCCATGAGTAGTCCACGGAAGCTTCACACTTAAGCTCGTAAGCAAGTTTGTGGGCACGTGATCCAAGGACATCTGACGTGGCAACTCCCAAGAGCACCCTCTCTGACAGATGGACAAATGGCGGGAAGTTGATTTGGAAAAATGTTATTTCAATTTGTTTTTGTTTGCTCTATAAATAGAGGACTTCTTCGTAAGGGAAGGTGTGTAGAAAAGAAGAGAAGATCTGCATAAAAGAAGGGCTGCGAGAATTAAGAGAAGAAAAGAGAGAGAGAGCTACGATGAGAAAAACGGTGAGAGCTGAAGAGAAAAGAGAGAGAGCAGATGAGTTCGAAGGGAATCTGAGAGAGAGTTCGTGAGAAGAAGAAGAAGAAGAGAGAGAGTGAATTCGTGAGATGAAGCATTGGTGTACAGCCAGAGATTATCTGAAGATCTGTTTGTATACTGACTCGAGGATCAAATCCTGAGTCAATTTGCCTTGCGGAGCTATATCTTGTCTTGTCTTTCTTTCGTTGTTTTGTCTTGTTTTTCATTTTCTTCTTGGTTCTTTCGATGCTCTGTTTGAAGGTCGGGTCAAGCTGTTAGTCAGCGGAGGTAGTGCCTCGTGAGGACTTGTTCCTCGTACAGCAAGCTGTGTTGCTCAACGGGTGTAGGGATTTGTTCCCCGAAGCTGTGGATCAGCGATTCAAGCTGTGAGTCAACGGAATCCTCACTCAGGTTGAGTGGGGGGTGGATGTAGGTCTGTGGGTAGCAGACCGAACCACCTAAAAATCTCTGTGCAATGTGATTGCTTCTGGTGTGATTGTCTTAGTTTTATCGATCTGCATTTACAGGGATTTACACATTTCAGTTCAGCATTGGCACACTGCCAAGTGCTTGTTGTTAGTTCTATCTGGACACTCAATTGGTCATATACATCCCAATTTAGTTCTGCCCAAGTATTTTTGCTGTCTCATTTCCTTCATATTTGATTTGAGTAGGGCGAGCTTTAATTGAGTATATTTTTAATAGGGGATCTATTCACCCCTCCTCTAGATCCCACCTTGCAAAACCACAGGGCACAACAGTGTTCATACTTGGGAGGGACATGGAGGACTTTTCTGATTTCATTGAGGAGACAGCTCTTGTCACGTCCCGACGCAGAATATCGAGGTGCGACGAGTCGTAACACTCATGTCGATCAGAGCATGTATATAAAAGGGAACCAATTACAAAGGAGATAACGACAAAGGGACATTATTATTTCATCGAAGTAAAGTTTACAACATCATTAACCCTTAAGAGGTATAATACAACTTCAAAATACACTTAATTCTTGTAAGAGCAACTGATTTAAAACCTAGATTTCTAAGATAATCTTGGTCCCTCTTTTCACTCTTGCCCGTCCCCATTTGTTTGGGGTTCATCATCGGAACTATCTGAAATGTTAACCGAAAATGCAGGGTAAGTGAAATGCTCAGTATGATTTATATCTATATACCAGGCAACTTTAAGTAATTAACATTTTAGATAAAGTTGATGTGTTATGCCGAGAACGAAACTAAAACATGGAACATGAATAAGAGAGAGACTAAAGGAATGCAAGTAATTAGAATCATAAGTAGGCAAGATATCAAGAGAAAAATTCAAGTAGAGAACGATCGTGTAGCAAGTAATATCATGGAATTGGCCATTTCACGCAAGCATGTACAAGTCAAGTATTTCATGTAATTCAAGTACTTTCAAGCAAGTCAAGTATTTCACAAATTGTGGAATGTCATAAACGAATCTTGCACGCATGTTTCGGTGCAATGTCACACCAGGTCAATAATAGCTCCCATGGGCACAAGTACTTTCGGGCGCTCCCTCTAGGACCAGACCGGGCCCCATGCCAGACATTGTGGTTATGGATCAAAGATCTCAAGTATATTTAGACATCCACATAGTATGTATGGCCAATGAATTTCAAGGTAAAGCTCATGAAATAAAGTACAGATCTAGCAAAAATTTTCATTCAAGGAACGAGTAGTACAGGAGCACAAGTATTTGTAAGAGAAGTTCAAAAATTATTTAAGACATAATGTTTAACGACATTCAGCCGATAAGAAGGCATCATGTTCAACGACATTAAGTCGGTAAAGGATTTGGTTTGACGGACACAGCACGATCGGTTTACACGGAAAATCTTGTTAAACCGCTTAGATCAAGTTTTTCACAGTGGGGTGCTTAGCTAGAAAATCGAAGAATCACGGCCAGGTAAGAGGTGGGACAGTGGGGTGCTTAGCTAGAAAATCGAAGAATCACGGCCAGGTAAGAGGTGGGACAGTGGGAGGCTCCCCTCGTATTCACGAGGACCTAATTAAGTAACTACTTATCCACTTAAAGCGTTTGCCTGTAGATCTCTTTCCTTAGACACCGTTCTTCCTTGGAAATCTAGCGAGCTACGCAACTTTGTCGAAAACACGGTAACACGATAACACGGAAATCGTTAAAACTCGTATCGATCACGATTATGTAACTAATCTTATATAATTTTGACAGATAATATCTACTCCATTTAACATGCCTGAAAGATTATATAATCATGGAGATCCAAGATATCATGAAGGTAATAAGAACTAGGACGGAAATATAAGCTCATGGAATGGAATTATTATCTTCCATATCTTTAACTTAATAGTGTGTGAATTTAGATGATATGCAACTTAACATGACATATCTAACATGCTAGATGATATATTGGTTCAATTAGAACCTGAAAATATCACGATCGGGGCGGACATCGCACATCTGGAACACGGTCTTAGAAAGACACCGTGATCCGAGAAGGATCTTCCGGCAGTTAAAAATCTCGGTTAAAATCTTATGTCCAGTTGTATGGACATTCCCAGGGCCTGTGTTATCGTCAAAAACATCAGGAAACAGCACACGGTGAATTTTTCCCTCTTTTTTTTTTTTTGAAGCCCGGAAGAAATCGGGCTCTTTCCTGAGAATGCGGTCGGTCGGGCGACCACGTTCAGGTAGCGATCTCTGTGATGACCACGTTCAAAAATCGACCCCTTTCTCACGAACACAATGATAACCTTCAATAAAACACTTATAGCATGCTTAATACTCAATAGAAATTGGGAAAAATGGTATAGAATCAAAGTATACATGCATCTACATTTAATTCATGATCAATTTGAGTTTAGCCTGAGAGAATACCTACCTAGTGGAAGATCGAAGAGGAAGAAGAACAAGAACGAAGAACACTTCGAACACTCCTCCAAACTTCAAGATCTCCTCCTTCTACAACTAGCACTTCCCCAATGGATTTATGCTTTGAGTAGGGAAGATCCCAGCCCTATTTATAGGTCAAGTATCATAATTATTTTATTGCTAATTTAATTCTATTTTCCACCTAATTTTCTATTTCACCCACCCATGTTACTATTACACCAACTTATGTTGACAATAAATTCCAACATGTGAATGTTGAAATAAATCTCCCTTTGTGACATAATCAATTACCTCATTTATTCAATGATGTTTTACTGCTAATTTAATTCTAAGTTAATTTTTCACTTAATTTTTCTATTTCACCAACTCATGTTACTATTACACCAATTTATGTTGACAATTAAATTCCAACATGTAAATGTTGAAATAAATCCCCCTTTATGACATAATCAATTACATCATTTATTCAATGATGTAAGAAATAATATCATCCACTAATTAGGATTTAATTAGAGCTAATAATTCTCTCTTAAATCGGATGCTACAGTACTGCTACAGTACAGACGTCTTCGCCTTCTCAGAATCATGACGCGAATCTCGCCGTTCATGTTAACACGTGGGATAGGGTTCACGTTTATATATTCTACACTTTAAAGACATAAAGAAAAAATTTATCATTTATTTTATTTTCATCTTTCATTATTTTTTCTTCGCATATAAATGCATATATACAATTTCGAGTTGCTACATCCTCCCCCACTTAAAAGAATTTGGTCCTCCAAATTCACATAACGTAATAGTAATTTAAAATTCAAATGGAGGGTTCAAAATTTTAACCTGAGATCAAATCTGGATATTTCTTCTTGATTGACTTTTCTAATTCCCAGGTAGCCTCCTCGAATCCACGCTTACTCCATTGGACTTTTACCATCGGTATAGCCCTATTCCTTTGCTGGTGTAATTTCCGATCTAAGATCTTGATCGGTCTTTCTTCATAAGACAAATCCTTCTGTAGCTTCAAGTCATCGAATTGAATCACATGCGAAGGATCATACACATATTTTCTTAGCATGGATACATGAAATACATCATGGACACCAGCCAATTGTGGAGGCAGAGCCAGCTTGTATGCCACTTTGCCGATTCTTTCCAGAATCTCAAAAGGGCCAATAAATCTTAGACTCAGTTTTCCTTTGATATCGAACCTTTTGATTCCTCGTGTAGGTGAGATCTTCAAGAAGACATGCTCCCCCACTTGGAATTCGAGGTCTCTTCTTCTATAGTCGGCATAAGTCTTTTGTCGTGATTGAGCAACTTTTAGCCTTTCTCGGATCAACTGGATATTGTGAGTTGTATCTTGAATAATATCGGGACCCATCAATCCCTTCTCTCCAACCTCACTCCAGCATAGAGGTGATCTACAACTGCCATACAGTGCTTCAAAAGATGCCATTTGAGTGCTAGACTGATAACTGTTGTTATATGCAAATTCAATCAATGGCAAGTACTCATGCCAACTTCCATCAAAATCTATCATACAGGCCCTCAACATGTCTTCGATAATCTGATTCGTCCTCTTGGTTTGTCTATCTGTCTGAGGGTGAAAAGTTGAGCTAAAGTTCAGTCTAGTATCCAAAGATGTTTGCAACCCCTTCCAGAAATGAGAGGTGAATCTCGAATCTCCGTCCGAAACAATTGAAGTTGGAATTCCATGCAGTCTTACAACCTCCTTGATATATAGGGCAGCTAGAACATCCACGGTCCATCTGTTTTTAATGGGCAAGAAGTGAGCGGACTTAGTGAGTCGGTCCACAATCACCTATATAGCATCAAATCCACTTCGGGTCTTTGGCAATCCAACAATAAAATCCATACCAATAATATCTCATTTCCACTCCAGTATTTCGAGAGGTTTAAGCTTCCTAGCCAGTTTGAGATGTTCGGCTTTAACTTGTTGGCAGACCAAATATCGGCTCACAAATTCGGCTACCTCTCTTTTCATGTTAGGCCACCAGAAGGTTCTTTTGAGATCTCGGTACATTTTTGTGGCACCAAGATGAATAGTGTACCTCGATCGATGTGTCTCCTCCAAGATTTTGTTCTTGATGGTAGAACAATCGGGCACACAGGTTCTTTCTCGGAAAAGTAACCTTCCATCATCCGCCAAAAGGAAATCTTTCCGTTGATCTAATTTCTCTTTAATTTCAACAATCAACGGATCATCATCTTGTAACTCTTTAATTTCTGAGAGTAACTTGGGTTGGAGTCTAATATTTGCAATCAAGACTCCTTCTCCCTTCTCCTCCACATTGAGGTCTAAGTTTGTCATTTGCTCTAACAATTGTCATTCTTTAATCATTAGGTTCGATAATAATGCCATCGACTTCCGACTAAGAGCATCTGCTACGGCATTACCTTTTCCTGGATGGTACTGTATAGAGAAATCAAAATCCTTCAAGTATTCCGGCCACCTTCTTTGTCTCATATTGAGTTCTTTTTTGAGAGAATAAGTACTTAAGGCTCTTGTGGTCGGAATACACAATGAAAGCCTCACCATAGAGATAATGCCGCCAAATCTTCAAGGCAAAGACTACAACCGCCAGTTCTAAGTCATGCACGGGATAATTCTTCTCGTACTTTTTCAATTGCCTTGAGGAATAAGCGATTACCTTGCCATGTTGCATCAATACATAGCCTAAGCCAATTCTAGATGTGTCACGCCCCGAGCGCGGAAGATACCCGGAGATGCGCGACGTGTCTATATCAATCATGTCAATCAGAGTGGTCGTGTACTCGACACAAAGACAGAGATGCGCAAAATAGCAAGATAACCCAATCCTTTATTTCATAATGGATAGACTATTACAAATCCAATACTCTGTTTAACAAAAAGGAAAAGAATACATATTTGACTCAAGAAACTATAGAAAAGACTAGACGACACTTGTAGAAGCTCTATCACTTTCACTCTTGACCATTCCCATCCGATTGACTTCCATCGTCGTCGGACTTACCTGAAAAGTAGAAAGGGACAAACGGAATGAGCGAACGCTCAGTAGGAAATTATATCTCAAGTACTAGCAAGGGGTTTAAATAATTACATTTTCATGAATGCAATAAAGCTATGCATGCTCGCGTGAAAACGACAAGATAGAGAGAATGTAATATCAAAGAAATAAGATGAACTTAATCATGAACTTCCAACAAGATGACAAGTATATTCAAGGTATTCAAGCAAGCACGTTTAACAAGTCATGTCAAGAACTTTGGCTATCATGTATCAAGCAAGTAAATTACCTTTTTTTTCGGGCCACGCATTTCATGTAAAGTCAAGTACGATTCAAGTACAAGATGTGTGTGGAATGTCCAATCAAGCAAGTCAAGTACTCGGTATAATGCCAGATACCTTATCATTTTAACTCCCATGGGCACAAGTACTTTCGGGTGCTCCTCCCAGGACCAGATCGGGCCCTATATGCGCAGGCATTTATCATGTGTTTTGACATCCACTCTTGTTTATATAGCCAATATAGAATTTCAATAATCAAGCTTGTAGACACGTATGACAACTTTGATAGAATAGAGTCCAAAATATGACAAAGGACATAGAATGGCGATAATAACGGTATAATCACGATGTCGATAAAACTAGGTAGAATATGGTTCCCTTAACTTAGGTACCATGACAAATCAATATGGACATTCTTTATATAGAATTGAGGTCCACATGAACATAAGATCAAGCAAGATACCCTCATTCTTATCATAGAATTGGGGTTTACAAGAATGACACGATATGGCATGATATCATCATCCCATCAAGAATTTCTTATGATATACTCTTTGTATAATCATAAGGGCCGGTATACCATGTTTCTTTAGATTGACATGGCAAGAACTGTGTAATGGGTTTTTAGGGTACAACCAGCTCAGTCGGCCTTGAGGGAATCCAAGGCTACGAGGAGTCTTACGGAGGTCTCTATGACTAACTCGCTAGTCCAAAGGAACGGAATGTCCAATGGAGAGCTTGTATGTCAATGAGAGTTGAGTGTGATCGATAAATCAACATGAAACGTGGGACTATACTCACGGAGTGGAGAATAGTGCCGATATATATATATATATGTATAATATGAAACCATCGGTAATAGAATCAGGATAAAATCAGTTTACAGTAAAATAACGACTTAAGTAAAGTCGTGTATTGAATAATTAACGCCTAACAGAAGGGCGTTTACATATATTGCCAATTTGCAGAATTTCCATTATTTCATTAATTTATCAAAAACACGCCTTTCCTCGGGGCGTTTCTTCAAAGTTGACGACTGCAGAGGCAGGCGTCTCATCATTTACATATTCGACAGGATATAATTATTCTCAGAAATTTATCAAAAACGCGCCCTTGGAAGGGGCGTTACTTTCTAATTCCATTTTACAGAATATGTGAATTTCAGGATTTTAACAGATACACGCCCTAGGAAGGGGCGTTTCTTTTCAGATTCACGCCTTGTACTGGGGCGTTAGAATATGGAAAACGACTTTGTCCAAGTCGTGAATTTCAAGGGATTTACGATATTTTAATAAATAATATTTCGAGAGACAGGAGACATGTCATGGCAGTAAAATTTAACAGGAATTCACAGAGTCATGCAAGATATTAAAAATCAATATTTCATATGTATTGTAATTTTTAAACAGGATCAATTATTAATCACATGCGATTCTTATGAAATTAACGCCTGCGTAGAGGGCGTCAAATATTAAATTGACGACCACTAGCATGGTCGTTTCTTTTAAATTAGCGCCCTAATCAAGGGCGTTTCTTTCAAAATTTTGCAGAAAACGTAATAAAACCTTATAAACAGTCTGCATGCCATGCTCATATACGTATGTATAGATATCTTGCATTAATTCTTATTTGGGCTACAATAACTTGAGAAAATCCTACCTTAACAATGGATTTGAAGGTGACAGTCACGTGAAGACGTTGATAAGGATAAACTGAATCAGCAGTAGGCAGAGAACCTTTGTTCTTTGGTCGATCCCTAGAGTTTTCCTACAGAGGAATATGAAGAGATATTAGAAATTTCTTCATAAGCTTGGCTGAAGATGGAAGTTTAGAAGAACTTACCCTTGTTCTTCACGATGTCTAGGCTTCCTCAACCTGTAAGAAGAAAAGAGAGTGAAGAATCATTAGTTCTTCGTGTAGGCAAAGCAGAGATCAAAGGAATAGTTTGTTCTTCACGTACCTAGCAGCAGACGTTCGATCAAATGGGTTTTAGGGTTCGATCGAACATGTTATTTATAGGATTTTGAAGTCCTAACAAGAGTAGTGTTTGATTGAGGGTAATATATCCTTAATAGAGTCCTTACTCTAATAGACACTTACTAGATTAGGTTAATCTTTCCTTGGATAAGTTCTGGGTTCGATCGGTTCTCGAACTGAATTAACGACTTTGGTCAGGGCGTCTATTCTTTAATTGACGCCTTACTTTAGGGCGTTTCTTAAAAAGCGCCTTGACAAAGGGCGTTTCGTGTTTTAAAACACGCCCAAGATAGGGGCGTTTCTTTTACTTACCCATTTGGTCGCGTGAGAACTGACGACCGATAGTGTGGGCGTCCTTTCTTTAGTCACGCCATGGATAGAGGCGTTTCTTTATAAATTAACGCCTTAATAAGAGGCGTTATTTTTAATTTGTTTTATTTCGTCCAATTAACCCTATTCCTTTTATATATTACTTCTGTAATATATATGTTTTAATTCATTTCAATTATTCATTTATTAGGGTTGCTACACCCTCCCCCACTTAAAAAGAATTTGGTCCCCAAATTCAATATATATATAATTATACACGCGGAGAGTGTAGGACATATACCTCTTAGAATAACTCGGGAAATCGTTTCTTCATAGATTCCTCGGTCTCCCATGTCGCTTCGCGTTCAGGATTCTTATTCCATTGCACCTTGAGCATGGGAATAACCTTATTCCTTAGAGCTCGTATTTCTCGATCTAATATCTTCAAGGGCCTCTGTTCATATGTGAGATCTTTCTGGATCACCAGATCTCCATACTCAATAATATGTGACGGATCGTGCACATACTTCTTCAACATAGATATGTGAAATACATTGTGTACCTCGGACAACTGAGGAGGCAACGCGATGCGATAAGCAACCTCGCCAACTCTTTCGAGTACCTCAAATGGTCCGATGAATCTTGGCGTAAGCTTGCCCTTAACACCAAATCTTCGTATGCCACGTCCAGGGGATATTTTGAGAAATACATGATCTCCGATTTGGAATTCAAGATCTCTTCTTCTTGTATCTGCATAAGTCTTTTGTCTGGTCTGAGCAACTTGTAATCTTTCCCTGATTACTTGTATCTTCTCGGTTGTATCCCTTACCATGTCTGGACCTAATAGTTGTTTTTCTCCAACTTCGTTCCAACATATGGGAGATCGGCAACTCCTTCCGTATAAGGCTTCGAAAGGTGCCATTTGGATACTAGCTTGGTAGCTATTATTATATGCAAATTCAACTAAAGGTAAGTGGTCATGCCAGCTTCCTCCAAAGTCAATAATGCATGCTCTCAGCATATCTTCAACAACTTGATTAGTTCGCTCGGTCTGACCATCCGTTTGTGGGTGAAAAGCAGTACTAAAGTTGAGCCTTGTCCCCAACGAATGTTGTAATCCCTTCCAAAAATGAGAAGTAAAACGGGGATCTCTATCAGACACGATTGAGACAGGAATTCCATGTATCCTGACTATTTCTTTATGTATAGTGCAGCTAGCACATCAATTGACCATCGGCTTTTGATTGGCAAGAAATGTGCCGATTTAGTCAATCGGTCAATGATAACCCAGATTCCATCATGTCCTCCTTTAGATTTAGACAAACCCATGATGAAGTCCATACCAATATCCTCCCATTTCCACTTAGGAATATCTAGAGGATGTAGTTTTCCCGCAGGCTTTTGGTGTTCCGCCTTGACCTGTTGGCATGTGAGACAGCGTGATACATAGTCCGCTATTTCTCTTTTCATATTAGGCCACCAAAAGTTCCTCTTTACATCTTGGTACATTTTGGTTGATCCTGGATGAATAGTGTACCTGGATCGGTGAGCTTCATCTAAGATCTTCTTCTTTAATTCCGGACAATCGGGTATACAAGTTCTATCTTTGAACGATAATCTTCCATCAGAAGTTAGTTGAAAATCAGATTGTCCTTCTAATCTGCCTTTGATTTCTACTAACATAGGATCATCATCCTGAAGTGTTTGTATTTCAGATAATAAGTCTGACTGTATGCTTACATGAGATAATGTGATAAATTTGGATTCCGTGTCCAAGCTTATATTGAGCTCGGAGAATTGTTCAAGTAACCTCCATTCTTGTATCATACAATTTGCTATCCTTGCTCTCGGCTTTCGACTAAGGGCATCAGCCACATAATTACCCTTTCCGGGATGGTATTGTATACTGAAGTCGAAGTCCTTGAGATATTCTAGCCAGCGTCTTTGTCTCATGTTCAGCTCCTTTTGTGAAAATAGATATTTGAGACTTTTGTGATCGGAGTATACAGTGAACTGTACCCCATAGAGATAGTGTCTCCATATCTTTAGGGCAAATACTACCGCGGCCAGTTCCAAGTCATGGACGGGGTAATTCTCCTCATGCTTCTTCAGTTGACGAGAAGAGTATGCTATGACCTTCCCTTGTTGCATTAGAACACATCCGAGGCCAATGCCAGAAGCATCAGTGTAGACCTCGAATTTCTCTCCTTCAATTGGTAGGGCTAAGACCGGAGCTGTGGTGAGATGATCCTTGAGAGTTTGAAAACTGCTTTCACATTCCTCACTCCATTCATATCGGATCTCCTTACGAGTTAATCTTGTAAGTGGTACGGCGATCTTAGAGAAATCTTTGATAAATCGCCGATAATAGCCTGCAAGACCTAAGAAACTTCTGATCTCGCTTGCATTAGTGGGTCTCTCCCAGTTTCTCACAGCTTCAACTTTTGACGGATCCACAGATAAACCGTCCTTGGATATGACATGTCCGAGAAAAGCCACTTCTTCAAGCCAGAACTCGCATTTGCTGAGTTTAGCATATAATTGATTTGTCCTCAAGACTTGCAATGCAATCCTCAAATGCTCTTCATGTTCTTCCTTAGTCTTAGAATATATCAATATATCATCAATGAAGACTACTATGAATTGATCCAAGTAAGGCCTGAATATGCTATTCATTAACTGCATAAAGGCAGCAGGGGCATTTGTTAGTCCAAAAGGCATAACAACAAATTCGTAATGGCCATACCTGCTTCTGAATGCAGTCTTGTGAATGTCATCGTCCTTGATTCTTAATTGATGATATCCCGACCTGAGATCAATCTTGGAGAAATATTTGGATCCTGAAATCTGATCAAATAACTCATCGATTCTCGGCAGTGGATACTTGTTCTTGATAGTAAGATGATTCAACTGTCGATAGTCGATACACAATCTCATGGACCCATCCTTCTTCTTTACAAATAAGACTGGTGCTCCCCACGGGGAAGTACTTGGTCTAATAAACCCTTTTCGGATTAGTTCCATCAACTGCTCCTTCAACTCCTTGAGTTCAGCAGGGGACATTCTATATGGTGCCTTGGAAACAGGACCGGCACCAGGGACTAAGTCAATGGTGAAGGCCACTTCTCTTTGAGGGGGTAATCCCGGCAATTCTTCCGGAAATACGTCTGGAAATTCTCGCACTACCTGAATGTCTTCTATCTCGGTTTCCTTAGCTTCTTTAATAGTGACAAAAGCAAGGAAGGATACACATCCTTTCTTGACGAGCTTGCTTGCTCGAAGAGCCGAGATAAGAGGGGATTTGCTTCGACTCTTAGGACTAGTATAAGTCAGTTCCGGAAATTCCTTGAAAACAATCTTGCTATCACGGCAATCAACCGTTGCCTGGTATTTGGATAACCAATCTGCCCCTAGTATAACATCATATTCTTTTAGATCTAAGCAGATAAGATCAATAGGAAAATTCTTTCCTCGAACCAATACCTCACAATTTTGGTAATGATGTGTGATATCCGTCTCGTTTCCGAGAGGAGTAGACAATATTATCTTCATCCATTCTGGTTCTAGAGGTAATGGGTCAGCAAACTTCTTGGAAATAATGGAATGCGATGCACCCGTATCAAATAAAACATGTGCATATTTAGAACAAATTTTTAATGTACCTTCCACCAATCCGCCTTCTTCTTCTGGTTCGGTCCCTTGGATTGCATGAAGACGAGCATTCTTTGTCACTGGACGTTTACCCTCACCGGCTTGGTCATTCATTAATGGACAATCGGGAATCCGATGTTCACGACTCCCACAACGGAGACATGCTCCTAGTTTCCTCCAGCATTCTTCTGTTTTGTGACCAGCCTTGTCACAATGCTTGCATACTACGTTTGAAGGGGTAGTGGTGATAGAGAAAGGCTTGGATTTCTTGTACTTCTGATCTTGAGAGGAAGAACCTCCATTATTGAGCCTCTTCTTAAAGTTGGGTTTAAAAGAACCCGAACTTGTGACTTGCTCCTTTTTGTCTTTCCCACGGATCCTATCAGATAGTTCCGTGGCATCTTCAAGCAACTGAGCTCGGCGCACTATTTCAGTATAAACTTGAATATCCATAGGCGCCAGTTGAGTAATGTAGTGGGGCCTAAGCCCATTAAGAAATCTACGGGCTTTCATCTTTTCCGTGCTAATCAAATGCTTAGCATATCTAGACAGTCTAGAGAACTGTGCTTCATAATCAGCCACCGATAAAGATCTTTGCTTTAATGCGGCAAATTCGGCGGCCTTCTTTTCCTGGACCCTATCAGAGAAATATTTGGCGTTGAAATATTCAACGAATTCACCCCATGTAACTTGAGTTGGGTCAATAGTAGCTTCAATCGACTCCCACCAGCATCTAGCATCCTTTTCTAACTGGAAAGTAGCTAATAAGACTTTGTCCTGATCCGTGCATTGCATAACACGGAATATACGTTCAATCTCCCGAACCCAATGCTCGGCATCGTCTGGATCGGTCGATCCCATGAACTTCGGGGGATTCATATTCTTGAATGCTTGGTGTAAGCTTCCAGCTCGTGGAGCACCACCTTGTGCTACCTGTTGTAGCACTTGGGTCATCCCTTGAAGGGTACGCTGCATGTTGCGCCATTGAGCACGTTCGGCAGCCATTATCCTACAATTACGATAGCTACGTTAGTATTATATCACTATGATCTTATAAAGGACTCATTGATCATTTAACCCTTGGTTCTACCCACTCTCACTTGGTTAAAGGTTTTGAAACCTATCCTTGGACTTGGGTTTCCTAGGAATTGAATACCTTAGGCTCTGATACCACAAAGACTGTCACGCCCCGAGCGCGGAAGATACCCGGAGATGCGCGACGTGTCTATATCAATCATGTCAATCAGAGTGGTCGTGTACTCGACACAAAGACAGAGATGCGCAAAATAGCAAGATAACCCAATCCTTTATTTCATAATGGATAGACTATTACAAATCCAATACTCTGTTTAACAAAAAGGAAAAGAATACATATTTGACTCAAGAAACTATAGAAAAGACTAGACGACACTTGTAGAAGCTCTATCACTTTCACTCTTGACCATTCCCATCCGATTGACTTCCATCGTCGTCGGACTTACCTGAAAAGTAGAAAGGGACAAACGGAATGAGCGAACGCTCAGTAGGAAATTATATCTCAAGTACTAGCAAGGGGTTTAAATAATTACATTTTCATGAATGCAATAAAGCTATGCATGCTCGCGTGAAAACGACAAGATAGAGAGAATGTAATATCAAAGAAATAAGATGAACTTAATCATGAACTTCCAACAAGATGACAAGTATATTCAAGGTATTCAAGCAAGCACGTTTAACAAGTCATGTCAAGAACTTTGGCTATCATGTATCAAGCAAGTAAATTACTTTTTTTTTCGGGCCACGCATTTCATGTAAAGTCAAGTACGATTCAAGTACAAGATGTGTGTGGAATGTCCAATCAAGCAAGTCAAGTACTCGGTATAATGCCAGATACCTTATCATTTTAACTCCCATGGGCACAAGTACTTTCGGGTGCTCCTCCCAGGACCAGATCGGGCCCTATATGCGCAGGCATTTATCATGTGTTTTGACATCCACTCTTGTTTATATAGCCAATATAGAATTTCAATAATCAAGCTTGTAGACACGTATGACAACTTTGATAGAATAGAGTCCAAAATATGACAAAGGACATAGAATGGCGATAATAACGGTATAATCACGATGTCGATAAAACTAGGTAGAATATGGTTCCCTTAACTTAGGTACCATGACAAATCAATATGGACATTCTTTATATAGAATTGAGGTCCACATGAACATAAGATCAAGCAAGATACCCTCATTCTTATCATAGAATTGGGGTTTACAAGAATGACACGATATGGCATGATATCATCATCCCATCAAGAATTTCTTATGATATACTCTTTGTATAATCATAAGGGCCGGTATACCATGTTTCTTTAGATTGACATGGCAAAAACTGTGTAATGGGTTTTTAGGGTACAACCAGCTCAGTCGGCCTTGAGGGAATCCAAGGCTACGAGGAGTCTTACGGAGGTCTCTATGACTAACTCGCTAGTCCAAAGGAACGGAATGTCCAATGGAGAGCTTGTATGTCAATGAGAGTTGAGTGTGATCGATAAATCAACATGAAACGTGGGACTATACTCACGGAGTGGAGAATAGTGCCGATATATATATATATATGTATAATATGAAACCATCGGTAATAGAATCAGGATAAAATCAGTTTACAGTAAAATAACGACTTAAGTAAAGTCGTGTATTGAATAATTAACGCCTAACAGAAGGGCGTTTACATATATTGCCAATTTGCAGAATTTCCATTATTTCATTAATTTATCAAAAACACGCCTTTCCTCGGGGCGTTTCTTCAAAGTTGACGACTGCAGAGGCAGGCGTCTCATCATTTACATATTCGACAGGATATAATTATTCTCAGAAATTTATCAAAAACGCGCCCTTGGAAGGGGCGTTACTTTCTAATTCCATTTTACAGAATATGTGAATTTCAGGATTTTAACAGATACACGCCCTAGGAAGGGGCGTTTCTTTTCAGATTCACGCCTTGTACTGGGGCGTTAGAATATGGAAAACGACTTTGTCCAAGTCGTGAATTTCAAGGGATTTACGATATTTTAATAAATAATATTTCGAGAGACAGGAGACATGTCATGGCAGTAAAATTTAACAGGAATTCACAGAGTCATGCAAGATATTAAAAATCAATATTTCATATGTATTGTAATTTTTAAACAGGATCAATTATTAATCACATGCGATTCTTATGAAATTAACGCCTGCGTAGAGGGCGTCAAATATTAAATTGACGACCACTAGAATGGTCGTTTCTTTTAAATTAGCGCCCTAATCAAGGGCGTTTCTTTCAAAATTTTGCAGAAAACGTAATAAAACCTTATAAACAGTCTGCATGCCATGCTCATATACGTATGTATAGATATCTTGCATTAATTCTTATTTGGGCTACAATAACTTGAGAAAATCCTACCTTAACAATGGATTTGAAGGTGACAGTCACGTGAAGACGTTGATAAGGATAAACTGAATCAGCAGTAGGCAGAGAACCTTTGTTCTTTGGTCGATCCCTAGAGTTTTCCTACAGAGGAATATGAAGAGATATTAGAAATTTCTTCATAAGCTTGGCTGAAGATGGAAGTTTAGAAGAACTTACCCTTGTTCTTCACGATGTCTAGGCTTCCTCAACCTGTAAGAAGAAAAGAGAGTGAAGAATCATTAGTTCTTCGTGTAGGCAAAGCAGAGATCAAAGGAATAGTTTGTTCTTCACGTACCTAGCAGCAGACGTTCGATCAAATGGGTTTTAGGGTTCGATCGAACATGTTATTTATAGGATTTTGAAGTCCTAACAAGAGTAGTGTTTGATTGAGGGTAATATATCCTTAATAGAGTCCTTACTCTAATAGACACTTACTAGATTAGGTTAATCTTTCCTTGGATAAGTTCTGGGTTCGATCGGTTCTCGAACTGAATTAACGACTTTGGTCAGGGCGTCTATTCTTTAATTGACGCCTTACTTTAGGGCGTTTCTTAAAAAGCGCCTTGACAAAGGGCGTTTCGTGTTTTAAAACACGCCCAAGATAGAGGCGTTTCTTTTACTTACCCATTTGGTCGCGTGAGAACTGACGACCGTAGGTGTGGGCGTCCTTTCTTTATTCACGCCATGGATAGAGGCGTTTCTTTATAAATTAACGCCTTAATAAGAGGCGTTATTTTTAATTTGTTTTATTTCGTCCAATTAACCCTATTCCTTTTATATATATATTACTTCTGTAATATATATGTTTTAATCCATTTCAATTATTCATTTATTAGGGTTGCTACAAGATGCATTAATATAAACTTCAAATCTTCCTCCTTCCGTAGGCAACGTGAGTATAGGGGCAGTTGTCAGACAATCTTTTAGAGTCTGAAAGTTTTTCTCACATTCCTCGGACCATATATAAGGGGTCTCCTTCCTTGTTAATCTTGTCAAAGATACCGCGATCTTGGAGAAGTCCTTAATAAATCTTCTATAATATCCTACCAATCCCAAGAAGCTTCGAATTTCGGTCACGCTAGTAGGTCTCTCCCAGTTCTTTATAGCTTCGACCTTTGAAGGATCGACCGCAATACCCTTCTGGGAAATTATGTGACCTAAAAAAGAAACTTCTTCTAGCCAGAAATCACACTTGTTAAGCTTAGCATATAGTTTGTGATCTCTTAATAACTGGTAGGCTTTCTTGAGATGTTCTTCATGCTCCATCTTTGACTTGGAATAGATCAAAATGTCGTCAATAAAGACCACAACAAATTGATCAAGGTATGACCTTAATACACTGTTCATCAATTGCATAAATGCGGCAGGCGTATTGGTTAGGCCAAAAGGCATAACAGTGAACTCAGTGTCTATACCTGCTCCTGAATGCCGTTTTATGAATATCCCCTTCCTTGATCTTCAATTGATGATAACTAGATTTGAGATCAATTTTTGAAAAATATCGAGCTCCCGAAATCTGGTCAAATAGTCCATCAATCCTTGGCAATGGATATTTATTCTTGATTGTGAGTTGGTTCAATTGCCGGTAGTCAACACAATCTCGTTGACCCATCTTTCTTTTTGACAAATAAGACTCCCCATGGTGAAGTACTCGGTCGGATGAATCCCTTCTCCAATAACTCCATCAGTTGTTCTTTCAACTCCTTCATTTCGATAGGAGACATCTGATACGGAACCTTAGAAATAGGTGCAGCTCCTGAAATCAAATCAATAGAGAAGACCACTTTTCTCTTCGGAGGAATACCAGGCAACTCGTCCGGGAATACATCAGAATAATCTCGAACAATAGAATATCCTCCAGATTGGGTTCCTTATGCTCGGCCAAAGTAATAGAAACTAAGAAAGTCGCACAACCCTTCTTCAATAATTTATCGGCTTTAAGGGCCGAAATAAGGGATATGTGTCTAGAATGCCTGACACCAGAAAATAAGAGGTTGGGGTACCCACTAAAGGTTACCGTACCCAATTTGCAGTTAACACTAGCACCATATGTAGATAACTAGTCAGCTCCCAACATAATATCATATCCTTCCATCTCCATGCATACTAAGTCAGCCGGTAGGTTACAACCGTTGACTAGAACTTCACTAGTACGGTAGAAATATTTAATCTTCGATCTCGCTCCAATAGGAGTAGTAATAGTAAGTTTGGATTCTAACGGAACGGGCCTCATCGGTAAAGTATCAGCAAAGCTCTTAGATATAAATGAATGCGTAGCTCCAGTGTCAAATAAAACAGAGGCGGGCTTTGAACAAACAGAAAGAGTACCTTCCACAACGCCTCCTTCTTCGATAAGTTTCGTATCCCTAAGAGCTTGAAGTCTTCCTTACTTTTTGACAGCAACTGGAAGTTTTTCCGGCAGAGCTTGTTCGTTGAGGAGTGGACAATTCGGGATTCTATGATCCCGACTCCCACAGCGAAGACAAGCACTAAGTCTTCTCTAGCATTCTTCCGCCGTGTCTGGGCTTTTCGCAATGCTTGCATAGTTCCTTTGATGGTGTAACAACCGGGACAATTTATTTATCATTCCATCATGGCTTCTTATCCTTATTAAAGTTATGCCCATCTTTATGGAAGTTACGCCCGTCAGAATTGGGCCTCTTCTTTCCGAAAGAGGGCTTGAAGTTACCAGAGCTTGTGACTTGCTCCCTCTTGGCTTCTCTTCCCCGGATGCGATCGGATATCTCCGTTGCATCTTCTAGGAGTTAGGCTCTTCTCACCACATCGGCATATATTTGAATATCCATCGAGTCGAGTTGAGTAATATATTGGGGCTTTAAGCCATTTAAAAATCTTCTCGCCTTCATCTTTTCGGTACCCACAAGATGTGGTGCGTATCGGGATAACCTTGAGAATTGAGCCTCATACTCGGCCACCGTCAAGCTCCTTTGCTTCAATGAAGCAAATTCGGCCCCTTTCTTTTCTTGAACCCTGTCGGAGAAGTATTTATTGTTGAAGTGTTCCACAAACTCTTCCCACAACACCTGGTCATGTGGTAGAGTTGCTTCGACAGACTCCCACCAAGTACGAGCATCCTTTTCTAGCTGAAAAGTGGCCAATAGGACCTTTTCCTCATCCGCGCATTGCATAATGCGGAAGATCCTCTCGATCTCCTTTACCCAGTGTTCCGTCTCGTCTGGGTCCGTGGACCCTGCGAATTTGGGAGGGTTCATACTTTTGAAGTTCCTATGTAAATCTCCCGCTCTACAGTTAACTCCTCCTTGAGCTACTTGTTGCAGCACTTGGGTTAGTCCTTGCACCGTCTGCTGCATCTCGCGTCATTGTGCTCTCTCGGCAGGCATTGGCGAGAATTAAGTCTGCAATAACAACTACAAAACTTAAGTGTTTGTTTTATGTTCCTGATTTATCCTACTTTAAAGCTTAGCCCGTGGCTCTACCCATTCTCACCGATAAGGTTCAAGATTCTATCAAAGGTTATTGATCAACCCTTAGAACCTATATTAAGGGAAACCTAGGGTTTATGAAACCTAGGCTCTGATACTACAAAGACTGTCATGTCCCGACGCGGAATATCAAGGTGCGACGAGTCGTAACACTCATGTCGATCAGAGCATGTATATAAAAGGGTACCCATTACAAAGGAGATAACGACAAAGGGACACTATTATTTCATCGAAGTAAAGTTTACAACATCATTAAGCCTTAAGAGGCATAATACAATTTCAAAATACACTTAATTCTTGCAAGAGCAACTAATTTAAAACCTAGATATCTAAGATAATCTTGGTCCCTCTTTTCACTCTTGTCCGTCCCCATTTGTTTTGGGTTTATCATCGGAACTACCTGAAATGTTAACCGAAAACGTAGGGTGAGCGAAACGCTCAATAGGATTTGTATCTCTATACCAGGCAACTTTAAGTAATTAACATTTTAGATAAAGTTGCTGTGTTATACTGAGAACGAAACTAAAACATAGAACATGAATAAGAGAGAGAGTAAAGGAATGCAAGTAATTGGAATCACAAGTAGGTAAGATATCAAGAGAAAAATTCAAGTAGAGAACGATCGTGTAGCAAGTAATATCATAGAATTGGCCATTTCATGTAAGCATGTATAAGTCAAGTATTTCATGTAATTCAAGTACTTTCAAGCAAGTCAAGTATTTCACGAATTGTGTAATGTCATAAATGAATCTTGCACGCATGTTTCGAAGCAATGCCACACCAGGTCAATAATATCTCCCATGGGCACAAGTATTTTCGGGCGCTTCCCTCAAGACCAGACCGGGCCCCATTAACGTCAGACATTATGGTTATGGATCAAAAATCCCAAGTATATTTAGACATCCACATAGTATGTATGGCCAATGAATTTAAAGGTAAAGCTCATGAAATAAAGTACAGATCTAGCAAAAATTTTCATTCAAGGAACGAGTAGTACAAGAGCACAAGTAAGAGAAGTTCAAGAATGATTTAAGGCATAATGTTTAACGACATTCAGCCGATAAGAAGTCATCATGTTCAACGACATTAAGTTGGTAAAGGAATTGGTTTGACGGACACAGCACGATCGGTTCACACGGAAAATCTTGTTAAACGGCTTAGATCAAGTTTTTCACAGTCGGGTGCTTAGCTAGAAAATCGAAGAATCACGGTCAGGTAAGAGGTGGGACAGTGGGAGGCTCCCCTCGTATTCACGAGGATCTAATTAAATAACCACTTATCCACTTAAAGCGTTTGCCCGTAGACCTCTTTTCTTAGACACCGTTCTTCCTTGGAAATCTAGCGAGCTACGCGACTTTGTCGAAAACACGGTAACATGATAACACGGAAATCGTTAAAACTCGTATCGATCACGATTATGTAACTAATCCCATGTAATTTTGACAGATAATATCTACTCCATTTAACATGCCTGAAAGATTATATAATCATGGAGATCCAAGATATCATGAAGGTAATAAGAACTAGGACGGAAATATAAGCTCATGGAATGGAATTATTATCTTCCATATCCTTAACTTAATCGTGTGTGAATTTAGATGATATGCAACTTAACATGACATATCTAACATGCTAGATGATATATTGGTTTAATTAGAACCTGAAAACATCACGATCGGGGCAGACATCGCATATCTGGAACGCGGTCTTAGAAAGACACCGTGATCCGAGAAGGATCTTTCGGCGGTTAAAAATCTCGGTTAAAATCTTATGTCCAGTTGTATGGACATTCCCAGGGCCTGTGTTATCGTCAAAAACATCAGGAAACAACACGGTAAATTTTTCCCTTTTTTTTTTTTTGAAGCCCGGAAGAAATCGGGCTCTTTCCTGAGAACGCGGTCGGTCGGGCGACCGTGTTCAGGTAGCGGTCTCTGTGATGACCGCTGTTGGCACCGGCTTATTTTCTCGAATTAATTGAGGATTAAGCATCAGGAAATACTCCCTAAATAGAGCAAAACGGCACATCGCCAAAGCTGCTCTACCAATCGAGTTGAGCTCGAAAATCGACACACTTCGTCGGGTCAAGCGGCGCAACATAACAGCCGGGGATCGGCCCCGAGCAAACGGCACTGTGCCAGCCAGTTTCTCGACAATCGGGTCAGTTTCGGGATTCAGGACAACCTGCCGTACCTTACGGCACTCTGTGAAGATTTGGGGATCACCCCCGGACACTCTGCATACGGTATCACACTGCCGACGCTTCAACAACCGAGTTAACTCGGGACTCAAAACGGCCTGCCGCTTCGTACGGCTCCTCGCCAGGGAGCGAGGGTCACCCCGATCACCAGACCAACTGCATCGTCATGTCGACGCCCCAGTCACCGGGCCCAAGCGAGGGTCCTAACCAGCTAGCCGTGACCCACGGCAACATCAACGATCGATCGGGTCCACCCCCGATCACTCAGTTTGCGGGTTTGCCCGCGTTCAACATAACTACCCGAGCCGACCCGGGGGCACTCTGACTACAAGCCACGCCACGTGGCGCCCAGCAATGAGGCCGGGGTCTACCCTCGAGTCGCCTCCCTCTACCCCTCTGAAGTCAAAGGAAGACCCGTCAAGGCCAACCGCAAGCTTCAGGAGCTCACAGCACCCTTACACGGCCCGCACACGCGTGTCGGGAACTTCCCCCTAGCACCTGGTGGGCGCGTATGATCCAGCCACTCTACAGCAAGTCGGAGCTCAACTCGGGACTCCCCGCAACCCATCGCGTCATGCACCACCATCGTGCGCCCTCGCATGCGGATCGACCTGCTCGGTCAGGTCGCGGGGGTCAAGGGGGCAACGCCCCTTGCGGGGGTTTCCGGGGGCGGAGCTCCCGAAAGAAAAATTCCTATTTATAAACCCAGTCAAATCCCAGTCTAACCCTCAGTCAAATCCCAGTTTAACCCTTAGTCAAACCCCAGTCAAACCTGCGGGTTTACGCGGACCAGCTCACCCCCCCTGATTGGTCTGTGTAAACCCCCATTCAATTAACAAAAAAAACAAATATTTTTCAAAAAGAAAAAGACCGGAACCGGCCCGCCTAAACCCCCCCTGGGTGGGGTTTAGGCGGACCAGCCTGGGCCACCAGGCTGGTCTGCCTAAACCCCCTAGGGGGGGGGGGGTTTACGCGGACCAGCCCAGCCCCCTGGGCTGTCGCGTAAACCCCATCCAAGGGGGGTTTACGCGGACCAGCTCAGCCCCCTGGGCTGGTCCGCGTAAACCCCTTCCCCCTCTCTCAACCCGTGCAACCCCAAGCAGCACTATTCACTTGGGTTTACGCGGACCAGCTCACCCCCCTTAGCTGGTCCGCATAAACCCCCCCATGACCCTTCATCTTCCCCTATAAAATCCCCCTAGGGGCTCAATGGAGAGAGGATACATGCATCAAGGCTTCCGGTGATCTCCAAGCTTCAAACGGCTCCAGGCAACGAGCAAGGAGAATTGTGTGTGGGTGACTTGGTCGTCGGCTAAGGACGCCGAGGGTATGTCGCTTGTACTTCCCTCACACAGTGTTCCGCCATGACACACAAGTCTACCCCCGACACGTGTGCGACGTTATGACAAGGGTGAACGCCCCCTCGTGCCAGGACTTCCCCTCGCGTGCCCGCCGACTGCAACTATGCACGCACTATGATGTCACGCTTCCCCGTAGTCACGAGGTCACGTCCGATCGCTCGACTCGAGCCGTGATTGACCCTCGCCCAGACACCAGCCCGATGCTTTCTCCAGCTATCCAGTCATAGCCCCTCGTTTGGCGAAGCAAACATGGCCCGTGCCACGAGAGGGACCCTCTGTAAAACACGCGGATATCCGCCTTATCTAGCATTGACCCGGGGACCGACTTGCGCGTCGGAATTGTCCCGTGACTTGCGCCAGTTGTGCCTTGGCCCATTTGTAAAGCCCACGCGGCTCTCGTACAACATGAAACAAGTTGAGCATATGTACATGTACTCGGGTCTCAGCCTCTTCATAGCGCCTGCCTCCTTCAGTCACAACGGTGCCCCCGGCACCCGACTGCCAGTCACACTTCGCCCCGAGCACGACCATCGGGGTCTCCCGGCGCTCGCCTCCTTCAGTCACAACGGTGCCGCCGGCACCAGACTACCCAGCTACTCCAGTCACAACGGTGCCCCCGGCACCCGACTGTCAGCTACTCCGGTCACATCGGGGCCCGCGGCACCCGATCACTCAACAACTCCAGTCACAACGGTGCCTCCGGCACCCGACTGCCAGCTACCCCAGTCACAACGGTGCCCCCGGCACCCGACTGTCAGCTATCCCAGTCACAACGGTGCCGCCGGCACCCGACTACCCAGCTACTTCAGTCACAACGGTGCCCCCGGCACCCGACTGCCAACAACTCCAGTCACAACGGTGCCCCCGGCACCCGACTGCCAGCTACCCCAGTCACATCGGGACCCGCGGCACTCGAACACTCAACTTCCCCCGCACAATGGTGCCTACGGCACCCCTTCTGCCTCGACCGTAACATTGTCTCATGCCGGGAATACATTATAACGCCCCTCGGGCGGTATCCTGCTGAGTCACAGGTCCTCTGACGGACACTATGTGCAGATACGAGACTACCCACACAATAATGCAATGACCTGGGGACCGTTGGCATGCTCAACGGAATTGTCCCGTGGCTTGCAAGCAATTATAATCGGGCTCTCATGCCCCCATATAAATGCCTTTCATGGTATATAAGTCATGTAATCCAGTCAGGGAGCAGATCCCCCTCCTTGTCGGAACCAGTCTCTCTGCCTCCAGTTATCCCTGTTGCGTTGCTGTTGTCCTGTCGCTGTTGCACGGACTAAACCCTCCCGACGTTGCGGCTACCAAGGTCCCTGACTCTCTCTTTGGCAGAAGAAACAAAGGTATTCGGATTCAATCCGATGTAAAATAAACACCGGTTGCTTGCGGCCGGTGGAGAAAGTCGTCCAGTACACGAATCCCCATAATTGCCTGCGCACTCGCACCCGTGGAACCCCTTCTATCCACGTGTCGCCCGATCTCTCGAGCCACGTGCCGCGTCCTGGCGACGCTTCCCCGGTCAATCCTTGGTTCCATAGGTGATTGTCGAGAAATCGACTGGCACGCCCGCAGCATTCCACCCAGCCATCCCTGTCCCAATCTCCCAGAATGATGAACCATACGCCATCCCTTCCAGTGCGTTCCCATCGTTCTCTCTGCCTTCCTCTCAATACCCCCGGAATCCCCGCGTGCCCAGTCAACCTATCTCGGCCTTCCGTAAAAGGCGAGTGTACACCCCCGCCGCGAGGACAAAACAACAAGTGACTCCCCGCGGTCGCAAACAACCGCGTTCAAAAATCGACCCCTTTTTCGCGAACACGATGTTAACCTTCAATAAAATACTTATAGCATGCTTAATACTCAATAAAAATTGGGAAAAATGATATAGAATCAAAGTACACATATACCTACATTTAATTCATGCATCAATTTAAGTTTAGCCTGAGAGAATACCTACCCAGTGGAAGATCGAAGAGGAAGAACAAGAACTCCTCCAAACTTCAAGATCTCCTCCTCTCTACAATTAGCACTTCCCCAATGGATTTGTGCTTTGAGTAAGGAAGATCCCAGCCCTATTTATATGTCAAGTATCATAATTATTTTATTGCTAATTTAATTCCATTTTTCACCTAATCTCCTATTTCACCTACCCATGTTACTATTACACCAACTTATGTTGACAATAATTTTCAACATGTGAATGTTGAAATAAATCTCCCTTTGTGACATAATCAATTACCTCATTTATTCAATGATGTTTTACTGCTAATTTAATTCCAAGTCAATTTTTCACTTAATTTTTCTATTTCACCAACTCATGTTACTATTACACCAACTTATGTGGACAATTAAATTCCAACATGTAAATGTTGAAATAAACCCCCCTTTATGACATAATCAATTACATCATTTATTCAATGATGTAAGAAATAACATCATCCACTAATTAAGATTTAATTAGAGTTAATAATTCTCTCTTAAATCAGATGCTACAGTACTGCTACAGTACTGACGCCTTCGCCTTCTCAGAATCAAGATGCGAATCTCATCATTCGTGTTAACACGTGGGATAGGGTTCGCATTTATATATTCTACACTTTAAAGACATAAAGAAAAATATTTATCATTTATTTTATTTTCATCTTTTATTATTTTTTCTTTGCATATAAATACATATATAAAATTTCGAGTTGCTACAGCTCTTGTGGATATTGGCTTGACACATGGTCATTTTACCTGGTCAATATGTAAGCTGATACTTCGTGTTCGAAGTTGGATAGATTCTTGATTTCTGTTGATTAGGAGGATCATTATCCACATGTACAAGTGCTTCTTTTGGCTAGATTTGTGTCGGATCTCAAGCCAATCCTCTTGAAGATCAGTTGTCGGCAGGACAGGGGGCTCACTTTTACATTAGAGAAGTTTTGATTCTGGGAGGTAGACTTCATAGATACTGTCAGGGGAGCTTGGTCGGAATAGGATATTGGCACGCATGTTGTGGCTACTCTTGTCTCTAAATTGCGGCATACTGCTCATGTTCTCAAGACTTGGGGGGTGGATGAAACTCTCCCGAGAAGGGTAGATAAGGTCAAAATTCTTCAACATATTGAGGAGTTTGATAGCTTGGAGGAGACATGAATTATGGATGTAGAGGACAGGAGGCTGAGAGACACTCTGAGATGCCAGTACGATGAGATCCTCTCCAAGGAGGAGATTTATTGGAGGCAGAGATCGAATGATAGATGGATCAAAGAGAGCCAAAAATACTGTTTACTTTCAGCGCATGGCGTCTGGGAGGAGAAGAGTGCATACCATTACCTGCACTCAGGAGGGTGAACTCTCCATTTCGTCGGATGAGCAAATTAGGGATCTGGCGAGGGGCTACTATTCCAAGTTATTTTCAGAGGAGGACCACTTCAGACCGAGGATTGCAGAAGATCTCGCAGGAGGAGAGGGATGACATATTGCAGAGCTTCACTGAGGATGAGATTAGATAGGCAGTGTTTTCTCTAGTAGGGGATAGAGCTCTAAGTCCAGATGGTTTCTCTTTGGGCTTCTTTCAACAGTGTTGGGATGTTATCAAATCTAATCTTCTGGCAGCAATTAAGGAATTTCACGAGAGGAGGACATACTTGAGGGGAAGTAACAAAACCTTCATTGTTCTCATCCCCAAGAAACACGGTGCTCAAGACTTCTGTGACTGCAGACCTATTGGTTTGTTGAATGGTGCTTACAAGATCATCGTTAAGTTGTTGGCATGGAGATTGAAAAGAGTTATGGACATGATGGTCACTTGCTTCCAGGGAGACTTTATTAGGGGGCGTCATATACATGATAATTTTTTGGTGGCTCATGAGTGCTTGTATGCTATGATGACTCGAAGAAAGATAGGTGCTGTCTTGAAGCTAGATTTTGAAAAGGCATATGATATGGTCAACTGATTTTGTATGTTTGATGTCATGGGGAAGATGGGTTTTGGGGATACTTGGATCGGCTAGATCAGGTCTTGCATCTCTTTTGTTTCATTTGCGATTCTTGTTAACGGGAAGCCTATTTCATTTTTTTACAATAGTAGGGGACATAGATAAGGAGATTCTATGTCACCTCACCTCTTTGTACTTGTGGGTAATGTTCTTAGTAAGGTATGGCAGAGAGCTAGTCTATAGGTTTGATCAGGGGATTCCAAGTTGAGAGAGATGGTCTCTCGGTCACCCATTTGCCGGTATGCTGATGATACCATACTGCTCTTGGCAGAGGATGAGAGGTAGATATATGTGGCGAGAATTTTGCTTGAGTTGCTAGAGGAGACTACTGGTTTGAAGGTTAACTTCAACAAGAGTTTGATTGTTGGGGTTAATATGTAGGCCAGGCCACTTCAAACGGCTGCTCGTATCTTGGGATGTTAGATAGGGGATTTTCCTACCTCATATTTCGGTCTCCCTCTCACCTTTGGGGCTCTTCAGTGTGTTGACTGGCTTTCTATTATCCAGAGGTATGAGGCAAGACTAGTTAGCTAGAAGGTGAGGTTGCTATCCTATGGGGGCAGATTAGTCCTTTGCAGATCGGTCTTAGACAGCTTACCTATCTATTTTCTCTCTGTGTTCCGCATCCCGAGAAAGATTGAAGCCATTCAGGAGAGGTTCTTTTGGCATGGGAGTGGGGGAAGGTGTAGGGGTTGGCATGACATCAGATGGGGGAGGGTGGCTGCTCCCAGGTATAAGGAGGTATTGGGATCAAAAATGTGGGTGACTTAAACTTGGCCCTCTTGATTAAGTGGTTATGGAGGCTGGGAGCAGGGGATGATTGTCTTTGGGCTCAGCTCATTAGGCAGAGATAGTTCGACAGGAGGAGGATTTGGGACTTGGACTTTCCAGTCCCAGCCTAGACGTCTCCTATTTGGCATGACATCTTCTCTTCCAGGGATTTCATCTCTTCTGCCATTTGGGTCCGTCTAAGGAAAGACAACCATTGCCTTTTCTAGAAGGACATATGGTGCGGCAACTTCACTTTGGAGGCTTCCTTTTCTAGTCCATTCTCGATCGCGGTTGACCCTTTGGGTCCGTTGACCGGGCTTTTGATCCCCACCTCTTTGGGGGCACTTAGGCGTTGACCTTCAAGAGAGACCTCAGGAGTGTCGAGATGGAGCAGTTTCAGGATCTCCTCCTTGACTTCGCCCCACACCCCCTCAGGGACGATGCGTGGAGTTGGAGGTGGGGTAAAGAGAGGACCTTCTCTATTAGGTCTGTCTATTCTATCATCTTTAACGGCGGGGTGCGACACAGCCTCACTTCTCACATCTGAAGACCGAGGAGCCCATTGAAGGTGAAGCTTCTCATTTGGAGGATCTCCCATGGGGGGCTTCCCATCCGAGGAAGGCTCCTTCGCTTCCTACCGGATATTCAGATGACTTGTTGCTTGTGTGGCCTGGACGACGAGACCGTGGACCACCTGTTTGTAGGCTGCTCCTACTCGTAGGCAGTGTTGGAGGGTGTGGCTACGAGAGCCCAGTGTGTACTCAGCCGACAGACTGACGTGCAACACTTTATCGGGGCTTGGGGTAGGAGTTTGCCCTTCAGAGGTGATCGTGTGGTTTGGTGGCTCATCTTGTATGTCACTCTTTAGTCCCTATTGTGTGAAAAGAACTACAAGATCTTTAGGCGGGAGGATAAAGTGAAGGATTCTCTTATTTCTTTTATTAGTACTAGAGTGAAGGAATAGATAGAATTGCTAAGTAATGTGAATACTCTCAACTCACCTCTTTTTGTTTTGTTGGGGGGTAGACTGCATCACACCGCCTTGGTGTCATTTTTTGTATAGGGCATCTTTTTGGGAGGTTTTTGGCTACACTTGTACATCTTCTTTTTCATTTAATACATACAGTGGGACCACCCACTTTCAAAACAATATCGTATCAAATCTTTGGGGTCCATACTAGCTCCAATAGAACAAAAAAGTGCAGGCAAAGGATCATTGATTAACTGAGCTGGCAGAGGGATTTTCGGTTCTTTCAGAGGCATGGCACGAGGGGTGGGGGGTTGGCCTACATGCATTTGTTTGTCCTTGTTCATGGGGATCTAGCATACTTAATGAAATCTTGTAATCATTGTGGGTGAGGAATGCTATTAGACCACACCTTTTGCCACTCTTTTTATCCACTCAATAATAGCCATCCAATCAAAGAATCAAAGGGCTCTTGTTAAAGACATGTTTAACCCATCTTTTTATGTAAATGACACAGTTCATAAAAGCCTTCTGATCAAATGTCCAGATGGCTCTAAACGTGTGTGATGAAAAGGGATGCAAGAAGTGTATACTAGCTAGAGTTTGTTGACTCGAACTATACAGTACTAGTTGGCCGACACCTACCATACTTGGGGAAACCCGGTTCCCCGGTATGGGATTGAGTTAGGCCAGCTGCCCAAGTCATGGTGAAGGCTGGCTGAGGAGAGGGAGGAGGGGGAAGGTGTGGCGGAGGCTGGCAGAGGAGAGGGAACAGGGGGAGGCCGGAGGGGAGGGAGGAGGTCGCGACGGTGAGGGAGGACGGCATAGGAGGGGGAGGCCGGAGGAGAGGGAGGAGGCCAATAGAGGAGGGGTGGCCTGGTCTGGTCGGTGCGAGTTGGTCCGACTCATACCATACCAGGCCGAGCTCGGCATGGGCTGACCCGATAGGTCAGCTAACCCTGATATTAGTGCTCCTTGTTGTGTGTTTATGCTTTATATGTTTAAATATGATTTCTACCTGAAGTGAAGCTTATCATTTTGTAGAGTCAATCATTGGACCTGGAGGTTGTTATTTTTGCAATTAAAAATTTTATTTTATGACTAAAATTGTATTTTTATTCTCAACATGTTCTTTTGGGGTCCCATCACCATGCTTCATTCTAGGCCCTTTATGGACATTGATAAGGAAGTGAATTGAAAACATTGATTAAGAAACACTGTAAATATAAACGCAGTTCTCTTTCTGGCTGACAAGTTTATTTGATATCTATTAGTTTCTGAGGTTGGGAATTGAATGAACAACTGGAAGTAGAAGTAGACTACATGACTCTCTAGAATATGAGCAGGGAGTACTTGATTTATTACTTTTAAGCCCAGAACACCTAAAAAAATTAAATGCATCTCCCTTGATTTTTAGAAAAACTTGTGTCATTATCCTTTTCTGACAATTAAATTATTGGTTTTTTCTTCAAATCATTTAATGGTTGTGTCTGGACTAAGAAACATAATTTGACATCACGCTATAAGGATATGATCATACAATAGGGTGTTGGACATCAAGAGTGCACTTTTTTATCCATTTCAGGCACCCGGAAGCAAGGGTTTCAATAGGTTAGCCAGGGAAGCATATGCAATATTCATTTTGCTGGATTTTGTCCAGGGTGACAGGCCTGCAGACTGGGAACTGAAACTATGGCCTGTTTAGAGAAAAACATTGGCTGTGACTCGTGGATGCTGGAGTTTAGGCATTTGTAGTAGCGGCTAGAAATCTATTTTTTAATTTATTAGATTCTAATATACTAGACTTGAGGCTAGACATTTGGTGGAGCTGTTTTCATTCCCAATGTTGGCATTTTTTTTAACATTCTTCATGAGAACAGGAGATCGACAAGTATCTGGGTCAGTCTGACTGTCCACAGGTGTTTCTACATAATATGGGCTTTTCCGAGGTCCATTCTGCTTGACCTTTCGTAGTCTGGAGTCTGGACCTGCGTTCCTAGGCTCAAGGCATGTGTTTTCACCATTTCTACACTATCCTTTCTTGTTTTTTTGTGGATTTCTGCCATAGTGGCAGAGACAGTTCATAGCATTACAAGAAAACCCAGACCACCAAGGTTTGAACCTGGGTGGTTCTCTTCCTAGCCTTCTATCCATACCAACTGGGCCACAACCTGCCGGTACAGTTTTGGGTGGTTCCCCTTCTTGTTAGCAGCCTGCTACCTTGAACTCTGCCTGTCACCCATCATGTAGATGTGCTTTGCAACTGTTACATAAAAAATTCTCTCCATTTTCTTCTTTTTTGTTTTACATGCTTTAACAGTTACTGCATATTGTCCAAAAGAGATGGCATTCTGTATATATCTCTCATTTTGTTTTTCAGCTTGTCTATACAAGCATATTTGACTTCTTAAATCTGAGCATGGACTTCCTTACTTTCAGACAAGGAGTTCCTCCTGCATTATGCAGGATCCTTCCTCATATTTATTTTTGAGTTTTAAGATTAGTCAGTACAAGAAATAGCTGCTTTGAACCTGTGGGCTCTATACGATGAAGATTCTCAAAACCATTTGTGAGAATGCCCTTCATGGAGCATTTTGGACCTATAGAATTTAAAGTGACTAAGCATGGATATTTCTGGTATTTACTAGGAATAATTTTCTCAGATCCTTGACAATTGTGTGCAGTATATGAAAAGTCACTTGCAAACTGCTTCCAGTTGGCATGGGGAATGACTTGTGCATGGTATATTTAGGTTTCTCTTGAGATATTATATTTTTTCATGTGCAAGTTGATCAGGGTTATGAAGATGTCTTGCATTAGAAAAAAATGAAATTTATTAAGGTAATATCTCCAATTGTAATGGCAAGACTAGCAAAAACGCTGCTAGAATAGCAAAAGGGTAAAGAACACTTTCCACGTGTTGTGTATTGTGGCTCAATTAAATAGCCACTTTTTTGGTCTGCCCCATAAGCTTTGGAACAAATGACTGTCATGAGTCCCATCAGACGGTTTTGCTCTAGGCCCCTGGTTTAGTCTGGAGGGCTACTTTATTTCTTGGCATCTCTGCCATTAGCTTAGCATTGCAAGGCCTGGGGAGACTTGTTTTTAATTCTCTATCTGAGATTCCGAGTGCTCAGTTGCATTTTTGTTCCCTTTCCTGTTTTTTTAGCAGCCATTCGACTGATTTCTTTTTGTCATCCGAGATAGCAACAGTTTGGTTCCTCTGTTATTTTTTTATTCAGGTATAGTTTATGTTTTAAACATTTTCTATGTTTTCTGTGTGTGATGAACACAGACACATTGCTTGAATTGTATCTCTTTAAAGTTAAAAGCATAAATGATAAGTGCCGTCGCATTTGAGGTTTAGTATTATTTTTGGTTAGAGCATTGCACCCTTTGAAAATTGCCGTGGACACTGGTATTTAACAAGTGCTGTCTCAAGGCGTAAACAACTTTTCATGAACTAAAGGAAATTAGCAAGTTTTTTTGCCATCAATTATTTTTCTGATGAACATTAATGACGAAGATACTCTGGGAGTGGAACATCATAAAATAGTTCTGTGAATTATCATTAGCCTCAGTTCTTGTAGCTGACAATCCCTATTTATCTTGCACAACAGGCGGACAAGGCTACTGAGGTCTATCATGATGCAGAATATAGATCCAAAAGATGGAGTTTCTCCTCCTACAACTTTACACTCTCCATTATCTGGTCCCCCTTCCTGGTTAAAGCTGAAATCTTTGAAGATATGAATGGTGTGTCCACTAAAGACATCCAGCTTCATCTTGACACCCTTGACAACAAATGGATCACTGAATTCAGGAAGTTTGACTACATAGTAATAGCCGGTGGAAAATGGTTTCTCAAAACTGCTATATACTGGGAGAATGGCACTATTGTGGGCTGCCATTATTGTCCAGGGAAGAATCTAACCGAACGTGGGTTCGAGTATGCATATCGCAAGGCACTTAATTTGGTGCTTCATCAGCTCACTTCATCTGGTTACAATGGAACTGTTCTTTTCAGGACATCCACACCAGACCACTTCGAAAATGGCGAGTGGTGGAGCGGGGGGACGTGCAACCGGACACGACCATTTAAAGAAGGAGAGGTAACAATAAGAGATGTGGACCAGGTAATGAGGACGATTGAGTTAGAGGAATTCATTAAAGCTTTGGCTGCAGCATCCAACAATGGCATGCGTCTGAAGCTTTTGGACACAACTCATCTTTCACTAATGAGGCCGGATGGACATCCTGGCCCTTACAGGCAGTTTCAACCATTTGCAAAGGATAAGAAAGCCAAAGTTCAGAATGACTGCCTCCACTGGTGCTTGCCTGGCCCCATAGACTCTTGGAATGATCTAATCATGGAGATGGCTTTAAGAGACTGAGACATAATGTTACATCTCCCAAGCCGAAGTTTACGACCCGTTGTGAGGCATCAATTGTGTTCTCTTTGGATCAAGAGAGAATTGCTGGAACAGTTGGGAGGGTCGGAAGATTTTCTGCTCTCAGTCTGGATGTTGCTTGGGTTTCTTCCCGTGATTTTACTTCTTTGCAACCAACATCGGTGGTTTAGCTTTCCCCTCATGGGGTTGCTAGGGTGGCGATCTGTGCTGCTGTTCGATGCTGTTGTATAGCAGCTAATGTTCTTAATTTTCGGCAGCCACGTTGTCTTTTTTTTTTTTTTTCGTTTTTGAAATTTAAAGCTCAATCAGCTAGATGTGGCAAATGTAATGTGCTCCGGTGTTCTACAGCTCGATTAATCGTTGTTTGTTTGCTGTGAATCAGATATGACGGATATACGGTCATTCGTCTGTTCTTTCCCCCGCAACATTTGTTTATGAAGATTATGGTGTAGATAAGAACGAAAGGTTCTATAATAATCTGGGCCATTTTTGATCGGTGAACCATGTGCGAGTATGTACTCCAAATTAAAGTCTTCGTTGACTTTTTTTTTCTCTTTGTCCGACCAGAATCCAAACTCTCACTTTCTATGGTAGGTCCGAAACTGGTGGGGGGGATAAACAAAGTCCCACGAGTTGCTAACATTCAAGGAAGCAAGAACTAAAATGATCATGCCCGCTCCAAGCAAACTCGAAGTAAAATATTCCACGCGACTAAGCATACAAATGCGCAGTTCTTGTGAAGAGTTTCACCTGCTGCACTGTGGGGTCCACATGCCGTGTAAAAAAATAAAAAGCATTTTAAAAAAATGTTTATAAGTAACCTCTCATGTAGGTCACTCGTTCGTACTATCTGATCTTTAGATGGAATGACTAAAAAAATAAAAAAAAGACTTCTTTCTCCCCACAAAAATGCCAACTAAAATTGACCTATTTAAACACTTCCATTCTTTTTTTTGGATTTTTTTATAAATAAAAAAAATCAAAAATCAAATGGTACAGATGGCTAATTTAAATAAGTGGCTACCTCAAAAGATTAAAAATAAAATCTTGTTTTTTTGCACCACACGACAAGCACGGTTGACAGTGCAAGAGCGAATAGTCAAACTGTTAAAAAAGTGGTCATGGAATATGTATTTACTAAAGGATAAAAGAAGAAGCTAGATTCATGTCGCCAACCTTGGTTTAAATATTTTGACGAACCCCGAAACTCGTTGGCAAGGCATCAATTTTCTGCAGAACGCCGCTCTCATAATAACATGTTATGAAAGGTTTTTTTACGTATTAATTCCTATAAATTTAATGAATTGTTTATTAATCTCTCAAATTTAATTATTGTCTTAAAATTTCACATAATTTTCACCATTTTACAAATAAATCCACGTAACTGTCTCAAAAAAATATTCGATGGAATATTTCATCAACTCTTTAACCGACCATGAAAAATAGCAAAAACTTCTTTTCAACGCAATCTCTCTCTCTCTCTCTCTCTCTCTCTCAAGAAAGGATCAACGGCTATGGGGTTGGTGGCACAGGAGGTTTGCTCGCTGGAAAGGGAGGAGGGGGACGGAAGGGGATCCGCCGAAGGGGGAGGGGAGGCGGAGGGGGAAGGTGGAGGACCGTCAGGGGGGGTGGGGGAGGCATACTGGAGGTGGAGAGGGAGACAGAGGAGGACAAGAGGATCAACGGAGGGGGAGGTGGAGGGGGGATGGGAGGACCGCCAGAGGGGGAGGCAGGAGTGGGGGACCGGAGGCAGAGGAGGAGGCAGAGGGGGATAGGAGAGGGACCGTCGTAGGGGGAGGTGGAGGGGGGGGGGGGGGCAAAGGCCGGGGGAGGCGGGGGGAGACGGGAGGACCTCCGGAGGGGGAGGCGGAGAGAGATTTTTTTTATTTTTTTCATCTTTAAATGTAAAGTCACTCCGTGTGAGAACGACTTTCATCTGAAGCCGCTCCCACACAGAACGACTTTTAAGTGTCTCTCTCTCACGTCCCCCCTGTCTCCCTCCCGCTCCCCCTGTCTGTCACCGTCAGAGGGAGGACGCCAGAGGGAGAGACGCCTCCCACGTCCCCCTCCCTCCTTCTCATCTCATCTCCTTCCTTCCTCCCTCCCTCACTCTCCCTCTCCCTCTCTCTGTCACCATCAAAGGGGATGTTTGAAGGGAGGTGTTTACGACGTCCCCCTCCCTCCCTTTCCTTCTCTCTCTCTCTCTCTTTCTCTCATCTCGTCTCCTCTCCCTCCCTCCCTCCCTCCACCTCCACCTCCACCTCCACCTCCACCTCCAGTGTCCCCCTCCCTCTCCCTCTCCCTCTCCCTCTCTCTCATCTTATCTCCTCCCCCCCTCTCTCTCACTCTCCCTCTCTTTGTCACCGTCAGAGAGGAGACGCCTTCGGCCTCTCTCTCTCTCTCTCTCTCTCTCTCTCTCTCTCTCTCTCTCTCACAACGTCGGAGGGGGGATGCCTCCGCCATCCCCCTCCCTCCCTCTCCCTCTCTCTCATCTCGTCTCCTCCTTCCCTCTCTATCTCTCTCTATGTCCCTCCCTCACTCTCCCTCTCTTTGTCACCATCGGAGGGGGACGTTGGAGGGGGAGATGTCTCCGGCGTCCCCCTCCCTCCCTCTCTCTCTCTCTCTCGGAGGGGAAGACGTCTCTGGCGCCCCCCCTCTCCCTCTCTCTCATCTCATCCTCTCCCTCCCTCTCTATCTCTCTCTCTCCCTCCCTCCCTCTCTCAGTGACCAATGGAGGGGGTACGTCGGAGGCCCTCCCTACACACATACTCTCTCTCATCCTATCCTCTCTCTCCCTCTCCGTCCGACATCCCCCCTCTGGAGTCCCCCCCCCCTTTGTGAAACCCCCCTCCCTCGCCCTAGAACCTCCCTCTATGTGTGTGGTGGCCCAACAGTATAGAGAATGGCTGTCGACCGCCAGAGTGTGGGAGGATGGGAAGGTTGGTGACGCGAGGGAGAGGGGGGAGAGGCCATCGGAGGACTCTCTCTCTCTCTCTCTCTCTCTCTCTCTTACACACACAACTAACCATGGGTAATATACTATTTTACTTACCTTGAGTCTAGATTAACTATAGTTTGATTAACTTTCTTCGAACATAATGAACAATAGGGACCTACATGTATAACGTTGAAGATTATTAAGACTTTTAAGATAATCATCAGATTTGAGAGACTAATCGATAATTCACTAGATTTGTAAAGATTAATGTATAGAAAATCCTAACATGAAATACTTCCGGACCGCAAACAACCCCTTTCTTTTCGTTTTCAAAAACTCACGAAGGGCGAGCATTCACTGTCCAGTACTTTACACATCACACTGGAACTCAGATGAGGTGAGACCGATAACCATCTCAATTTCCAAACTTCTCTTTGGCCTCAACTCGGATCAAACTTCAGAAGACAGCCTATCATCAATTCTCTAGACTTCTAACTCATCATCCATCTTAATCATCTAATTTGAACTCTACTACTACTACTGAAATAAACATGCCCAACACCAAAGCATGAATATCATCAACTCACTTTCCCCAAGGTTCGAGAGCAAATCCGCATGACAATGAGGATGGCAACATTAACGTGTTGAAGACAAGAAACCTCCCGTTTACACGAGAAAGGCGTTTTTGCTAAGCAAATCGACATCCACGTAGAGCCAGTGATTCTACAAGTTGGATGATAAGAACTCGGACCATTGCCACGGCCAAAAGAATACTTACCACAAACTAGACAAGTCGCATGCGTCATAAAATTAAAAGATCATCACTTGCACCAGAACTGCTGGAACAAACTGGGATGATATTCTAATACCTCTGTGGCTTCTTTGTCAGTATATACATGCAGAGTCGACAGTAACGGCACCCATTTATGCTGCCAAGCGTAATGTGTACATACTCTCTAAACTTTTACTACGATCTGAAAGACCCTCTCCACCAAGCTTTTGTTTGCCTTGATGCTGGCTGGTTCGTCCTCCCCACAAGTCTGCTCCCTTTCAGGTCAAGCACGCCTAATGTCACGGGCATGAAGATATGTCATCGAGTAAGGCCACCGAAGAACTCGGAAGAACTTTAACAAAACAACTGGATCATTTCCTATCAGCAAATGCAGCCAATTGGTAAAGAAAGTGATCAGCAAAGAGAATGTATTCCGAGCGTTTTGGTTTTAAGGCAAGGGCATACAGGAAGTATGACACTAAAGTTTATACGCCACCATTCACTGGTGAATGACCACTTCGGAGGCGCAATGTAATCCGTGTACTGATAATAATACCAGCTATCGAAGATAATAAAATTGCAGAAAACCGTAGACAAATGATGGCAATCTAGGTAATAAAATCATAACGTGCTATGAATGGCAATGGGTCTAATGTTGCTGGTGGTGTTCAGTATCTCCACCTTTATTTCCACCTTATAAATCCGCAGCTTGGGCAGCACCGTCCACCACGTTGAGATCCCTTCCTCATTGGTGTTCATCTGTCGGACTTGCTGTCATCTGTCCAGGGGGCAGTACAATGGTCTGATTTGAATTGCAAACATACAATAATATCTTTCCAGAACTCTTGAGCATGTTAAAGGTACATCAATGGCTAATTAATTACTAACTACTTTGACTTTTGCTTTGAGTAGTTACAATCAACTTTAGATTGCTATACATGTCAAACTTTACTAAGCAACCGATTCGTAGTCCAGTCCAGAGAAGCTCTATTGGTTGCAAGTGAAAAAAGAAAACAACAAAAGAACTAAATAAAGGCTCAAAATAACTGAGATGAAACAAATGAAGCCCAAAAAATGCTTCTTTGTAGAAGCCACCAAACACAGCTCAAGGCTGCAATTAGCTAATTAAGTCGGCTTTTAGCGACGGGAGGGGGGAAACCTTGTCTTCCGGTAAGTTCCTGCATCAAAATGGGAGAGCTTTTATCTTCCAATAGACTATATGCGTAGATTGACAAAGCATTCTTAGTCCAGTTTACGAAAGCTCTATTGGTTGGAAATTAAAAAAAAAACTAAATAAATGACACAAAATAGCTGAACTGGAAAATATGAAAGTCCGAAATGCTTCTAGGTGGAAGCCACACACGGCCGAGGCCGCAATTAGTTAAATCAAGTCCGCTTTTAGTGATGAGATGGGGAAAACCTTCTCTTCCGGTGTGTTTCTACATCATCATGGGGGAGCTCTTATCTTCCAAGAGACTGTATGGTTGATAAACCATAAATTTGCCTCCTTCCTTTGTTTTGGAGAGCATTAACAACAACACTTCACTCTTTATTTATGACATCAAAATATTTAAGTAGAAATCAAATAGAAGAAAATTCTAGAAAACTCTGAAAAATGAGTGAACATCTTCAAAAATAATATACTATTTGAGATTGGACCAATAATAACATAATTTAACTCCATTTACAGCTATTTGACACTAACGAAGGGGTTCAGATGTTGAGAAGTCAAATTTACTACTAAAAATATTGTAGTGAAGATTACCTTAACAAATAAACGAGCTGTTGTTACATGATGGAGGACAAAGTTGGAAAAAAAATATGATAACTGAATCATTTAACAAGTTTAAGCATCCGTTTCCCTGTAAGCATGTACAAACAATCCATTGGATCTCAAAGACCAGGGAATTGCTTGCAGTAAAACGTAGTTTCATATGATTGCTAGTAGGAAACCAACATAGATTTGCTCCCTGTTTAACTCACGGAATTTAACGGATAATTAATTTACGGGGGGAGGAGATAAAAGAGACAAAAATATTCAAGACATGCACGTTGGTTTATTGGCATGCATATAAGAGCCGATTACGGCATATAAGTTCAATATTCCGTGAATTGAGTTTATCAGACGATTAGGGTTCGGGTACTGGACAATTCTCCACCGACCGCAGTCGGTGTTTATTTACATCGATACGAGTCCGAATACCCTTGATTAACTGCCAAAGAAAATCCATCATTTCATAAAGTTAGTTGTGATGTTGAAGGCATTGCCCTGAGCGCTAAGTTGTGTGAGGCGATACCCAGTATTGAGAATATTTCAGAAATGACTATGGGCTTAACCGACGTAGTTATGAGGATCGAGGTAGATCCCCAAATTCGAGACCTCAGGGCTCGAGGCCACTATGTGTTGGCCATTCGACCTTTATGAGGTTAACTGAGCCTTGAAATTCCATAATTATCTTTGCAGGATGCGAAGTATGGTATTTCGCGACTCAAGCGTTCACAAGATTCTGTAGAATCATGATCAAATGACCACTAGTATATTTCATAAAATATTATAAAGTGCACAAGACATTGCAAGTACATTTCACGAGTACAGACTTGTCGACAAGTTTTTCCGATTACACATGACCCTTCGTTCATAGGCAATCAAGATTTTAGTTGTACATGACCCTTTGCTCACAGGCAATCAGGGCAATTTCGGACCTATCATGGGTATCTCTGCAATTCTCCACTTTTGGTGGTATTTCTGTAGTTTTCCTTCCCTTTCGGAACATTTCAGCAATTGTCCCGTCATTGGGGGTATTTATGCAATTTGTCCCGACCAAAGATATTTTGGTAACATCTAGACTGAACAGGAGTTTTGTATAATCTTGACAATAGGCGCAAGTCCCTCGTTGGGGAAGACCCGTTGACCACAGACTCTCGGGAGATTGCTTCCCCTTCTTAAGCTCTCATGAGTTGGGGCCCAACTTCGCGAGTCCATCAGGGCAATGCCGGGGGTCGACCTGCCCAGTCAGGTTGCCGGGGTCAAGGGGGCAGTGCCCCTTGCGGGGGTATTTATGCAATTTTATAATCCCTCTCTAAGGAGTGGCATGACCCCATGTTCATAGACAATTAAGATTTTGGTTGTATGGGACCCTTAGCTCGGAGGCTATCAGGGTTTTAATTGTACATGACTCTTAGCTCACAAGCGATTAGGGTTTTGATGGTACATGACCCTTTGCTCGCAGGCAATTAGGGTTTCGATTGTGCATGATCCCTTGGCTCATAAGCAATTAGGGTTTACACAAGTGTCTTGATCATATCTAGGGTGTTTACATAACCACATCGTCGGACTTTAAAGATTTCTCCATATAGGGAGATTTTCTCTAGATTACACAATTCATAAAAGGGTTGTGATGCACATGGAGTTTGTAGCATACCCTCACAACACAACCACAGCCACCACACGAGTACAAAACCTAGGGAGATGGACCTTCAAAAGAAACGCAAACACCAAACACTCTCTCTCTGTCTGCGTTCTTCTGTGTCTTTCTGTTCCTCCCTCAAATGGACCCCACTGGAGGTATTTATAGAGTCTCGAAGGACTAGCGGTTACATCCTCTCCCCGGGCCGAAACAAGAGAATTTGGGAGTGGATCCGGGGCAAAATCAGGGAAATTGGGAGTGGATCCGGGGCAAAATCTCATGTGGAGGTGGACCCGGTCCAAATCCCCCATATGGGGGTGGAACCGGGGCAAAACCCCATGTGGCGGGGTGGCCCCGGTCCAAACCCCCATATGAGGGTGGAACTAGGGCAAAACCCCATATGGGGGTTGGACCCAGTCCAAATCCCCCATTTGGGGGTGAACGGGGCAAAACCCCTATATGGGGGGTGGACCTGGTCCAAACCCCCCATATGGGGGTAGACCCATGCTGCCACTACCCTTTTTATTTTAAATTGGGTTAACTTTCCCCTTGATTAAAGGGTTGTTATTGCTGCTGCTAACAATTTTGTTTGCTGCCTAAATTTGGTCTGCTGCGGTTGCAGCTGTTGTGTGCTGCTATGGCAGCCAATTTTGTTACTGCTGTTGTTGCAGCTACTTTGTGTAGCTGTTGCAGATGTTGCGGTGCTGTTATTACAGTAATTTTGTGCTGCTGTTGCAGCTGATTTGGTTGCCATTGTGCTGCTAGAGCTTTACTGAAATGGCCAGACAAGCTATCTCAATATGGGATCTCCCAACAATTGTTGGTGTTGCTGTCAAACACTTTTGTTTGCTGCTGTTGCAGCATTTGTGTGCTGTTGTTGCATCTGTCTGATGCTGCTATGGCAGCTGTCGGGCTGCTGTTGCGGCTGTTCTTCTTAGCTGTTGATGTTGCTATTGTGTTGCTGTTGCTGTTGCTGCTACTCTTGTTAGCTGCTACTACTATTTTATTTGATGTGCTGTTGCAGCAATTGTTGTAGTGCTGCCATTGCAGCTGCTATTCTTGTAGTTGCTGCTACCATTGGACTGCTGCTAATGCTGCAGCTAGTGATGAAAACTTAGGCAGTTTTAAGTTAACATCTGATGCAACTTTAGCCAGGTATCCATCATTGGCCATCCAAACAAATTTGGGTATGTACGGGCTTTTACAGCCAATGACTCAATATTAGCATGAGGTATCAGGTCCTCACATGTCTGGAGTGTCATTAGTGAATTTTCCCCACCACGAAGACCACTTGATTTAGACTAAATGTCTGTTTGTGAAACCATGTTTTTTTTTTTTACCAGAGAAACAGGTAAAACATGCATTCTTGAGTAATACCAGTCACAAGATACAGCTGTGTTGCTATAATCTAGTGAAATAAATATACATGTTGTTCCATGGACCCATAGGCTATGCTGGTATCTTCACACAGCAAATGATATGTAAATGCCTGAAATGTCTCACTTTCAGTGGCCTTTAGTCTTTAAGCAGTTAAGAAAACAAAATTTTCATATTAAGCCCTTCTACTTTTTTTTAATATGCTAATGGGGTGGACCCGGGGCAAATAAACCCCCCTAGGGGGTTAGAACCGGGGCAAACCCCTTTGGGGGGGTTGACCCCGGGGCAAATCCCCCAAAGGGGGAGTGGACCCGGGGCAAAACCCCCAAAAGGGGGTGGACCCAGTCCTAAACCCCAAAAATGGGTGGAAAAAGGGTGGCTGCCCCCTATAAATGCTCCCCCACTGTTCATTTTTCACATGAGGAGAGGGAAATTGACATTTCCCACGTGTGTGGTAGTTTGGTGATTTTATGCTAGGTGGAGTTTTCAAATCAATGAATTCCCCTTGAACCCATTTCACTCACCATGTATAGTGGAATTTAACCACTTATGGATGTCTTTTCCCCTATCTACTTTGATGGGTTAACAAATTGGCTCAACACTCCCATACAGTCATAGAGCAGTGTTAGGATTAGAAATTTTCTCTGATGAGATGATAAGCACGATTCAAAACATCCCATATATAAGGTTTTTTTTTTGCCCATATTTGCTCTCAGGTGCATTTCAGTACCATCAAAGAGACCCATTTGTTTCTAGATCAGGTGAATTTTTGACAGGTTTCAGATGTGTTATCATAAAGTGTTCCAGAGATGTTGACCAGATTTTTGAGGTTGTGATTCAAGGTTGATGACGTGTCCCAACCATGATCTGACACAATCCATACTTAACATTAGTAGGAGAATCAGGTGGCATAAGCACCTTGCTCCACCGTGGTATGGAGTTTGCAGTAAAGAGCTCCAAATACATGGAAGAAACTTGGCAATGACTGCTAGGGCTGTACACGCAAGCTTCAACCCACAACAAAGGCCATATGCAGAGTAAATTATCTCAAGATGTGACTTCATATCATCCCTGAACGGGAGAACAAAGATGGCAAGACAGTACACCTCAAAGCTGATAAATGCATAAACACATTCAGCTCCCTTGAGTTCAGATCCTCATCCGAAGTGGTAATATTAAGGATCACATTTTGAGAGGGAACTTTTGACAACCATGAATCAGGGTTCTCAGCTCACAGACATCGAAGCAATTTCCAGAATATAATAATTGTTATGAAAGTAATCGACACTGTTTCCACCATATCAGAGCCAAAAGAGAATGGATGGTGGACCTCTCCCTCAGAAGTATCAATATCGACTATTTTGCCTTCTTCAACGGAAGAAATGAACCTAATAGAGGCATTTGCAATCATGTCCATAAAGAAGTTAAATCCTATACTTTCATCAGGCAATAATTGCAATATAAGAGGTAGTAATCCCCTACCCATCACCCATGCTCTGGCTCAAATCTTTCACTATGATCTCTTCATAAGGGAAGCCAATGATAGGATGCCCAGGGATTCAAGGGGAAAGCATGGCAATGATGTTTCATGACAGTTTATCCTCACAACTACTACATGCATGATGATGGAAAAGAATGGGTAATTATATTAAGTGGTCGATATAGTTTCAAGAAATGAGGAGGGTTTGCGTTAGGTTGACAGTTAGCAGTAAAATTTTGTCACATCTCCCACATGAATTCTAATCTAAATACATTTTGTGCTAATGCTAGGGCGTCCTCCGGAAGCAATGCGTTACATCGGAACCCGGATGGAATGATAAGTGAGCAAGGGCTAGTTAGGGCGTTCCCCATAAACGACGCGCCGCAATGGCGCCCGATTGTGGTGTCAAATAGGCAAGGATTCCCGTGTGGAGTTGGACGATCACGGGTAAAGAAGCTAGTCCAAAAATATAGGATCCGTCTAGTTACTTGGAATAACAATACTTTAACAAGTAAGGGTTTAGAATTGGTTAAGTTAATGAAAGAGAGGAGAGTTAGCATAACTTGTCTACAAGAAACTAGGTGAAAATGATATAAAGCTAAAGATATTGATGGATATAAAATTTGGTATACGGGTAATAGTAACTCTAGAAATAGTGTTGCTATAATAATAGATAAAAACTTAAAAGATAGAGTTGTAGAAATTAATAGATTGGGGGATAAAATTTTAATTAAACTTATCTTAGGTGAAAATATTTTGAATATAATTAGTGCATATGCACTTCAAGTAAGATTAGAAGAGAGCATTAAAAAGTAATTTTGAAAGGCTATTGATAGTTTAATCCAAAATATCCCTAATGAAGAGAGAATCTTTATTGGAAGGGATCTTAATGGTCATGTGGATAAAGATAATAGAGGTTATGAGAGGATTCATGGATGATTTAGTTTTGACAATAGAAATGATATGGGTTACACTATTCTTGATTTTGCCATGACCTATGATCTAGCAATTGCTAATACCTTCTTTAAGAAGAAGGGCGAACACTTAATAACATACAAGAGTGGAACATATTTAAGTCAAACTGACTATTTTCTTATTAGGAAGGTCGATCTGTGTAGTCAAAATCCCGCCTAGACGCTGAGTCGGGGCGACGGCAGCCCGCCTTGCGCCGTCGCAGTTCGCCGAGGTGAACGCCTCATGCGCGCCTCGCTCGCCGCTGCGGGCCTCGCTCGCCTCGCCTGCCCGCCCGCCCCCTCGAACCGGATCCGCGTATCAGGTATCATTACCCGTTAACTTCGACGAAGCAGAGCCTTTAAACCCGCGAGGGTTTCACTCGCTTCCCACCCCGCGGCCGCTTCCCTCTCCAACGGCAGCAACAGCTTGTGGCGAGCGACGAGCGGCGACCGACCGAGCGACGTCCGGTAACTCCCTCTCGCCGTCTCCATCTCCCTCTCTCTCTGTCTTCCACTCCCTCTTTCTCTCTCACGCAGGCACACATGGAGGGGGGCTCAGCCCCTCTCCCACAGTTCACTCTCTCTCCCCCTGCCACTCTCGCTCTCTCCCCTCTCTATATCCCTCACAATGAGAGGAGCTGAGCCGTCTCCATCTGCCACTCCCTCTTTCTCTCTCACGCAGGCACACACGGAGCTGTCCCCTCTCCTACCCTGCCACTCTCTCTCTCCCCTCTCTATCTCTCTCACAGTGAGAGGGAGGGGCCGAGCAATTCCAACAGATCTCCCACAGTCCCACCCTGCTACGCTCTCTCCCCCTGCCACTTCGCTCTCTCCCCTCTCTATCTCCCTCACAATGATAGGGTGGGGCCGAGCCCCTCTATGTCTCCCTCTCCCTCACTCAGTCTCCCTCTCTTACTCTCTCTCCCTCGCCTTCACTCTATCTCTCTCTGTTCTCTCACTCTCTGTCTCCCGCTCACTCTCTCTGTTCTCTTGCTCACTGTCTCCTGCTCTCTCTCTCACACAGACACACGCATGCACAGTTAGAGGGGCTAATCCCCTCTCTCACTAGTTGTTTAACTATTTTTATTTTGTTAACTTATTTGGTTGTTTAACTATTTTTGTTTTGTTATAATATTGCACTTGTTAGTTATTTTTCTTGTTTAGTGTATATGCAATTTTATGATATTTACTGTTAAAAAATATATATATATATATTTATGATATTTTGGCATATAATTTAATTTTTAAATTACATATAATTATTTAATAATATCTCGCCTCAAACGTCTCCGCCATCGCCTAGGCCTTTGAGGCGTGAGGCGACCCCCTGGTCGCCTCGCTCGCCTCAGACTACATAGAGGTCCATAAAGTTTTATGTAAAGATTACAAAATTATTCCTAGACAGAGTCTAACCCCTCAACATTGGTTGTTAGTAATAGATGTCATTATCCTTAAATTCAAAAGAAAGACCATTATAAATAACTGTTCTAAGATTAAATGGTGGAATTTAAAAAGTAAAAATTTAGAAACATTTAAAAACCATCTATAAAGCACAATATTTAGAATTTAGAACAAGAAACTAATGTAATGCGGAATAATATTACAAATTGTATAAAGAGTGTAGCAAAACGACTCTTAGGCGAATCTAAAGGTAAAAAGAATTTGTAAAAAGAGACTTGGTGGTAGAGTGAGGAAATCCAAAATACTATTAGAGTAAAAAAAAGTGAGGAAATCCAAAATACTATTAGAGTAAAAAAAGTGCTTTAAAATTTGGCAAATTAGCAAAAATAATCAAACCCTAGAAGCTTATAAAATCGCTAAAAAGAGGGTTAAGAAAATAGTTAATGAAGCTAAATCAAAGGCATTTGAAAATTTGTATAATAAATTAGGAATCCGAGAGGGTCAAAAAGATATATTTAAACTTGCTAAATTAAAAGAAAGGAAAACTAGAGATTTAGATCATGTTCATTGCATTAAAGGTGAAGATCAAAGAGTTTTAACTAAGGATCCTGAGATTAAAGAAAGGTGGCGTAGTTATTTTCAGAAGTTACTTAATAGAGATTGCGTCAAGGATTTCTCTTTAGAAGGTGCCCAAGAGTCAACAAGATTTGATAAATATCAACATTTCAGGCGTATTAAGATGTCAGAAGAGGAGGATACTTTAAGGAAAATGAAAGTCGGCAACGCCGTAGGACTAGATGGCATACTATTAAAGTATGGAAAGGCCTAGAAGGCATTGGTATTCAGTGGCTAACTAAAATTTTCAATAAAATTTTAAAGGAACGAAAAATGCCAGAAGATTGGAGAAAAAGTGTTGTAGTTCCTTTCTATAAAAATAAAGGAGATATTCAAAGGTACAATAATTATCATGGAATTAAGCTTATGAGTCATACTATGAAACTTTGGGAAAGAGTAATCGAAAAACGTCTTCGATGTATGACTATTGTATCATAAAATCAGTTTGATTTTATGCCGAATAGATCTGCTACAAAAGCTATTTTCTTACTACGACAGCTAATGGAGAAGTATAAAGAGATAAGAAAAGATTTATATATGATTTTTCTTGATTTGGAGAAGGCGTATGATCAAGTACCGAGAGAATTGATTTGGTGGACATTAAGAAAGAAAGGAGTCTCTCAAAGATATATTGATTTGGTTAAGAATATGTACGAATGTGCTATTATTAGTGTTCGAACTATTGTTGGAGAGACTTGTGAATTTTCAATTTCTATAGGTTTACATCAGGGTTCTACACTAAGTCTGTATCTCTTTGCCTTAGTTATGGATGAAGTAACAAAACAATTGCATGATGATATCCCTTGGTGTATTTTATTTGCATATGATATTGTCTTAATTGATGAGAGTATTGATGCTTTAAATACTAAGTTATAGCGTTGGAGGCATGTCTTGGAGTCTAAAAGTTTTAAAATTAGTAGGAGCAAGTCAGAATTTATGCATTGTAATTTTAGTAATGGGAGAGTGGTACAGGAAGACATGGTTCTAATTGATGGACACAATATTTCGAAGAGTAGTAGCTTTAGGTACTTAGGGTTTATCATACAAAAGAATGGAAAAATTTATGACGATGTTACACAGAGATTAAGGCAGACTAGTTAAAATGGAGAAGCTCATCAGGAGTCCTCTGTGATCGTTGTATGCCTGTGAAACTCAAAGGGAAGTTTTATAGAACGACTGTGAGACCTGCTTTGTTATATGGTACCGAGTGTTAGACAGTACGAAAGGAACATATTCACAAAATATGTATAGCAGAGATGATGATGCTGAGATGGATGTGTGGCAAGACTAAGAAAGACAAGTTAGGAATGAGCGTATCTGTAAAAACTTGGGATAACCCCAATTGATAGTAAAATGAAAGAAAATAGACTCAGGTGGTTTGGACATGTACTTTGTCGCCCTAACTCAACGCCGGTTAAAAGATGTGACCGAATCTTAGTGGATGCTAGTAAAAGAGCTAGGGGAAGGCCCAACATGAGATGCTGCGATGTTATTAGAAAGGACATTAGTTTCTTGGATTTAAATATGAATATAGTACTTGATAGAAATCTTTAGTGGAACATGATTCATATAGCCGACCCCAAATAATTGAGATAAGGCTCTGATGATGATGATGATGATAGCTTCAAGAAGACCTGTACACTTTAACAGAGAGGCATGATGATCTAATATGTTACGAGTCACTCACTTGACTCCATGCAAAGCATCTAGCGGTCATAATGTTAACCTTCTTGTATTAGCTTGGCACCTTCTAAATCACAATGTCAACGAGCATATAAATGTTATTATACCTTCTTTAAGGTGTTACCATTGACTGGGGCTAAAACGACCCAAGAATGGCATCTAGAAAAATAGACCTCCTGCTTGACTAACCCCACATGCCTGGGTGAAATTTCCTACTTAAAAACTATGAAGTCTCCTTCCTAGCAAAAAAACCCAACCACCTATCTTTTGGCATCTATAATTCCAAAGTAAAATGCTGTCATTGTCCTAGCACGTAATGGAAGTCTTTAATGTGTCATGGGCTTTTTTATCCAGGGTAGCAACACCAGGGAAATAAGCTGGTTGAAGCTGTTTGGGATCGTTTGGGACTTTGGACATAGAGAGGAAATCAACAGAGAAACGATGAAAAGTTATATAGCGACCATTTTTTTTAGGCTCCCAAAATGGAAGAGCAAGACCAAAAAAACAAGAGTTGAGTTAAAGAAATGTCAAAAATTAGGCACGTTGGATTTAAGTGTGACTATTGATTTCAAGGCCTTCAAGGCCCCGCCTAGGCGACAAAGCACTAGATGGTGCCCAAAGCGAGCAGGGGCCTAGGCGAGCAACCAATTAAGGCACTCATCTAGTTGCCTTGGTGCACACAGGCCACCTTGGGCCTGCCTAGTCTACCTTGGTAGGGCATCCACTTCCTTGTTTTGGGGTATGATTTAGTATTTGGGCAAAAGTGTAAAGGCAATTTTGAAAAATTGACAAATGATATGTCAAGATTGGAAGAGAAGATAGGACTTCCATTTCCCTTTCCCTTTTCTCTTAGATTATTCTCCTTGCCGGTACCTCTTCTCTCATCTTAAGGGTATTGATTCATATTTACATGGTGCACTTTCTTAAGCGAGTATCATTTTTGCGATTTTTTTGACAATTGACAAGTGAAAAATTATAAAATTGTTTTGTTGATGTGTCTATAATTTACCTAGAAATGTGCTATATTTATGTTTCTTTTTAATATAGAGCAAAACTATTCGAATACCAAATTCTAGATGACAATTTTCACATTGATTGGCAGGTATTCGCAAATTCTTATTGATTTTCTCCTTATTAATTTGTTATTGTTTGTCATTTATTCTATTTTTGCTTTTTAAATTTAGGTATATGTTGACGATTTGTGAATATCAAATTTTCCATTAACTAAAGATAGAACTTATATATAGAAAATATATAGCAGTAGTTCTCTTGAAATGCACTTAGTTATATAAACTAGGCTTCACCTTGTCGCCTGAGCGGCAAGACGGTGGGTAACCGCCTTGGTTGCCTTGGACGTCTTGACAACCATGAGTACGATATACGCCATGGATCTGAATGAACAATAGGACGGTGTTCTAGCCCTCATTGGTTAAGTTTTTGGTGTCTGGTGATGATGACAACAATATATGGACACCATTCCTTAACTTTTATATATGCAGTCCTTTATAATATGTCCCTATATCAACTGAAAAGATATGGTCAAGCCACTACTAATATCATTTAACCATGCCAAAGCAACGGCTGCTGGTATAAAGTCTTCAAAATACATTTGCAAGAATAGTTGAAAAATTACCATGATGGGCGAAGCAAGCCTCCTAACTCAAAAACTAAGAGGCCATTTCTTCATGCTCCGTGACCATGCAACATTTCCGTAAAAACCGTCATAGAAAAAGATAGCTTGCTAGACAATCAGCCATTAAATGTCCAAATTACCTCCTCACATTCAGATCCTAAGTGATGCCAAGGGTCTGTCTACTGTGGTTAATTTACCATTCGATAACTGACCCCTAAGTCCAAACACATTTTCTCGTGCATGCTATTCTTGTTAATCGCAAGTTCTCATGAAAGCATTCTAGTCCTCATACTTGCTCAGTTGGATGCATCTAGATATAAACGTTTTGACTAAACAAATTTATCCGGTTCTACAGGAGATCAACAATCGAAAGAAATGATCGACTTTTACGTGATACAGTTCCAATCGCCACATAATCGTCAACGAATTAGAGAAATTACTATTGAGGGGACGAGGAAAAACCATGCAGGCGCAAGAGAGAAAAGAAGAACTTACATGTCCCGCAGGTAAACCTAATCATAAATGTTCACAGAAATGGATTTACCTAGTTCATTGTCCAGTCGCAGGCGGGGAAGAGGAATCTCGGGAGCCCTCTTCCTCGTCGTGAGCCCTGGACGAGAGGGGGTTGTAGCCCTTGATGAACCAGCCGAGGGCGAAGAAGGAGACGCCGGCGAGGATGGCCGTGCCCCACGCCTGCGAGTACCACCTGCTATACTGCCGGATGGCATACCGCCACTGGTCCCGCAGGGTCGCCGCATCGGGATTAACCGCGTCCGGCGGATTGGGGTACGGGATCTTCTTCCACGTCGTCTCCCCGGCTGAAGAGATCGGAGGCGACGTCGAAGGTGGCGGGGGCGCGGGCGGCCGAGGGGCCGGTTCCACCGACGAGCTACGGCCGCTCTGCTGCTTGTGCTCCGCCATGGATACTCGATTGGACCCAACCAGACTGGGCTTCTCCAGTTCCGGTCTGCCAAGATTACCACTTTCTCCTCCTCCTCCTCCTCCAGCGAGAAGCGGCGGCCGGGGGATCACTGTCCCAGTCGACACGTCGGTCTCCCTTAAATGACATCTGGGCCGTCCACGTGGAACGGTCCTTATGGCGCCCTCGCAGATCTGCTGTTTTTGGAGGCGTTCGTCGAGGAAAAACGATTGTCCTATAAACCACGTTTGAAGATTGGACGGTGAAGAGAACTCCGTCAACTCAAGTTGTATTACTGACATGGTAAACGAAGAGAGGTGATCTCACGTTAGATTTTAAGTCGCATAATCTTGAACGAGTCCTTATCGTCGTTATCATGATTAGAGAATTTACGAGATAGGAAATAGATCAGAGGAGATCCGGAGTTGGAATCTTAGGAAAAATTCTTCGATATTTAAGTCAGCAAGATGATAGAACGCAGGTGGAAATAATACAGTAAGAGAAAAAGTGAGGGGTACGAGATCTCTCTCCATCAGTGAAGGTGGTGTTGAGTACTCAAGATCACCTTCCTCTTTTTAGAGGGTCTTCTAGAATTTATATAGCTGCTTACTCTCTTGGCCGAAGGTAAGGTAGCCGGAGGGATCCGGGGGTGTTATGTCTTGGAGGAGGGTTCTCCACAGTTAAAAGACTCTTGATCTCCCTTATCCTATTGAGTTTCCTACCTCCGAGCGGCAGCGAGATTTTCGCCGGGATAAATATCTCATTGAGAGAAATCGCGCCCATGGGAGGTCCGAGCGTGGGATACCGCCTGGTGAGACACTTGGACTTCCCCCGAGCGACGGTTACTCGATTTTCTTAGCCAGGAGGCCAGCTAGGAAGGTATGGTCAGAACGGTTTTTGGGCTTCGAGATAAGTAAGCCCGTTCGTGAGGCTATCACTTAGTGGAGTCGCCCTGGTAGGGTCAGGTTGGACCTGGTTCGGCCGCTCCGGGCCATATATTTATTGGGTAATAGATTTACCCCTCTCCAGAAAAATATGTGACAAGGATTTAAAAAAAGATTAAAAGTGTGAGATTTTAGGAAAGAATTATTAAAAAGCTTATTAATTTGAATATGATGAAATCCAAGCAAGTCATCGCCTTCAATCAGACGAGAAAATCTTACACATTGACTACTTTTGTTTAACTTTCACCCCCCCCCCCAACTAAGTTTGCAAGAGTTCGTAATTGATTGGGAGTCTCCCACTTGAATCTAAAGATTCCAACTAATTAATTACCCCAACGAGACCTGCCAAATTACAGCAAGTTCATAGGCAAGTACCGCGTATACCAGCCCTGGCTCGGCCGAATCTCTCTCTTAAGTTCAATCTCTCCTCTTATATTGTAGTTGATTTGAGCATCAGTCGAGAACTGTTTGACTGTTAACTTTTGAGTAATAACGAATTTTGCGGAGAAAAGTACACCTTAATGTGATCCGCGCGTTAAATATGTGAGTGCACTGGACAAAAAATATATAAATAAAATATTATATGAATGAAATATTTGTTATATAATTAAAATATTTTGTTAACTTTTATTATTATAATAAAAATAAAATATTTTATCATGTGAATGAAATATTTATTATAAAAGTAAAACATTTTATTAAAATTTATTATTCTAACAAAATATTTTATTTATGTAATATTTTATTCTTATAATAATAATTTCATTTCTATAATAAAATAATTTAATTTTTAAAAATATTTTATTAATTTATTTTTTATTAAAAAATTTAATTTTAATAATAAAATATTTTATTTTTATAAATATTTTATTTATGTGTGTTTTCACCTAATACACTTGTGTATTTAATGCGCTGGTATGCGAGTAATACTAGAGCATTCTTTTCTATGCAAAATTCATTTTGTCACATTTTTTTGAATTTATAAAATTGACTTTTGACATGTTTGATAAAATCTAAATAATATTTAAGAGAGTATGAGTTTCCTCGTTAGGAGGTGATCGAAGAGAGAGATAGGTGGTAATTGTGTGTGTGTGAGAGTGAGAGAGAGAGATGGTTACGAGAGAGAGAGAGAGAAAGAGGGATGACATATGTGTGTGAGAGAGAAAGAGGTGATTATAGGAGGAATAACTATTTTGAAAAAATATAAGAAAAGAGTTATTTTTTATTTGAAAAAATAATAGAGAGTTAACTCCCTCCTAAAAATTATGAGAGATACTCGAAATATGATTTAATCCAAGTTATTTTCTCAAAATAAACTTTGAGAGTGAAAATATCTAAAAAACCATAACCAAACACCCCGATACTCTTAACTTTTAGTTGCAGTTAGAACGTGACAGTGGCAGAATTTCTTGATCATCTTCTCCATTCTTACAAAGAGGTGCTAGAACAAGATCAACGGTTCACGTCTTCTGACCATTTTGTTTCCCCACGAAAGCTGGTTAATTTTTGCAAACTGTGGGATCATGTCAACGCGAAGTAAGCATCACATAAATATATACCCATGGGTTGGAAAGAAATAAGATTCGTCTTATGTACTTCAGCTCAAATACAGTACGATATGTTATTAGTTAGACCTGAAGTCTATTATTTGGATGCCTATCAAGAGTTGTCCACGAGAGTGTGACCCAAAGTCTCATCGGGATTTGGATGACCAGTGATCGACTCACACGGAGAATCTATCCGAGACTAGATTGCGGTGGATTAGAGAAGGAACGAGTTTCTTCTCTTACGGCAAGGTCGTCAATATGAATCGCATCGGTAAAACAAACTAAGGGTAAAAAAGTTACCCTCTATTCAACATCCATCTATGAGAACCAAGACGACATACGTGGCTTCACGTTTTTGTGTCATTAAGAATTTCTATCTTGTTGTCACGCGCGTGTAGTAGTCGTATTTGTTCCTGTTTCCACCCTTGTCAGGTTATTATTATTTCCCAGCTCATTTATGCACATGATATCTCTTCACAAGGAAAGCAGATTTTACTGTGCTCATTTAAAACGAGTGAAAATTTATTAGTACGTGCATAAAATTGTTAACGGAGGTTGGGAGAGTAGAATAAGAGGCATCGTGGGTAACCATAAGCCTCACTTTGGTTGAGATTTATTCTTAGGTTAATTGAAAGATAACCCAAAGTTAACTCCCATCGTACTTTGATATGTAGTTTACGTTGATCAGTTTAGAAAGTGAGATAATCCAAGACTATCCCTGGATTACTAAATCCACCTCCCCACCTTCGTTAGCTTTAACCTAACCATACCACTCTCATTTAATACATCATTTAATGTTACTTTTAACTTTTCTCTCTCTCATGTTTGTTTACTAATTGTTATAACTTTTATCGTATCCAAATTTTTAGTTCACATTATTAGTGATAGTTTTCTAAAAAAAATTTTATTATAATAATATAAATGTAATGTAAAATTTATTAAATTTTTTATAAAAGGTAAAAATAAAGATATTAAAATAAATAGTAACTTTTAAAAATATTTATGATTAATATATTAGCATATATGACACTACCAGAAAAGGCGAGATTTCAGACGGACGTTATCCGTCTCAAATCCGTCGCAAACCATATTTGTAACGGAATTCCGACGGATTTAAGACGGGAATCGACCGTCTGAAATTCTTAGTCACAAATTTGTGACAGTTAATTTATCTGTCTGAAATTCCGTCTGAAATTAAGACAGAATAAATTTCGGTCACAAATTCCGTCTAAATTTCATACGATAAAATTTCCATATGTAAATTTCCGTCTGCAATTATCCGTCTGTATTTCTTACGGTTTTTAAGACGGATTTATAATCCGTTTTAATTACCGTCAGTAATCCGTCTGAAATATTGTCTGAAATCCGTCGCTATATCTGCCGGATATTACGACGGATAACTTATTCGTCGTAACTACCGACGACGACTCCATATGCAAATTCGTCCTAAATCCGTCGGTGTTTGAAACGGATATAACGACGGATATTAATTTCCGTCTGAAATTACCGTCGCTATTCCAAACGGAAATAGCGACGGAGTGAAAATCCGTCTGAAATCAAAAATATATATTTTTTTAAATATTACGTTTATTTATCTAATAAACCTGTTACAAAAAATTATTAGGAACCTACTGATAACCACAAAAAGAAACTCAACATCAACGTACCCAAATAAATAACCACCACCGAAAAAAACTCAACATCAACATAGATGTTCAAATAAATAAACACCACCAATAAAAAAATTCCACCATGCTGATCAAATAAATACAAAAAAAAAAATACATTAACCCTGCTGATCCGTTTGAATAACATAAAACAAATATCATAAAACAAATATCATTAAACATCAAGAAATATCTGGTACATCGTCAATATCCTCATCATCCATATCGTCACTGCCCTACTCATCTCCTCTGTCGCTGCCCGCAGAAGGATCCCCCTACATTAAAAAAAATAATAACATTCATTTATAGATAAAAAAATTAGTGCGAAGAAATGAGCATAAATATAAATCAAACATATCAAATTGATAACTGCAGATTTTATAGATCAACTACTAGCTTGAAACAATATTTAGACCCCCGGACCCGACCTGGTAGTTCATTTAAACTAAGTGTATTTTAAAACTGAACTTTGAGCGCCGAGCTCAAACCGGACATCCGATTTGGATTCCGCCAGTTCTGACAAGTCACTTTCATCTCCCCGGTCGCGTTGGAATGATCGGAACGTCCGTCCGACCAGTATTTCCAATTTTAGACCCCCGGACCCGACCTGGTAGTTCATTTAAACTAAGTGTATTTTAAAACTGAACTTTGAGCGCCGAGCTCAAACCGGGCATCCGATTTGGATTCCGCCAGTTCTGACAAGTCACTTTCATCTCCCCGGTCGCGTTGGAATGATCGGCACGGCCGTCCGACCAGTATTTCCAATTTTAGACCCCCGGACCCGACCTGGTAGTTCATTTAAACTAAGTGTATTTTAAAACTGAACTTTGAGCGCCGAGCTCAAACCGGACATCCGATTTGGATTCCGCCAGTTTTGACAAGTCACTTTCATCTCCCCGGTCGCGTTGGAATGATCGGTACGGCCGTCCGACCGGTATTTCTAATTTTAGACCCCCGGACCCGACCTGATAGTTCATTTAAACTAAGTGTATTTTAAAACTGAACTTTGAGCGCCGAGCTCAAACCGGACATCCGATTTGGATTCCGTCAGTTCTGACAAGTCACTTTCATCTCCCTGGTCGTGTTGGAATGATCGGCACGGCCGTCCGACCGGTATTTCCAATTTTAGACCCCCGGACCCGACCTGGTAGTTCATTTAAACTAAGTGTATTTTAAAACTGAACTTTGAGCGCCGAGCTCAAACCGGACATCCGATTTGGATTCCGTCAGTTCTGACAAGTCACTTTCATCTCCCTGGTCGTGTTGGAATGATCGGCACGGCCGTCCGACCGGTATTTCTAATTTTAGACCCCCGGACCCGACCTGGTAGTTCATTTAAACTAAGTGTATTTTAAAACTGAACTTTGAGCGCCGAGCTCAAACCGGGCATCCGATTTGGATTCCGCCAGTTCTGACAAGTCACTTTCATCTCCCCGGTCGCGTTGGAATGATCGGCATGGCCGTCCGACCAGTATTTCCAATTTTAGACCCCCGGACCCGACCTGGTAGTTCATTTAAACTAAGTGTATTTTAAAACTGAACTTTGAGCGCCGAGCTCAAACCGGACATCCGATTTGGATTCCGTCAGTTCTGACAAGTCACTTTCATCTCCCCGGTATGGTTGGAATGATCGGCACGGCCGTCCGACCGGTATTTCCAATTTTAGACCCCCGGACCCGACCAGATAGTTCATTTAAACTAAGTGTATTTTAAAACTGAACTTTGAGCGCCGAGCTCAAACCGGACATCCGATTTAGATTCCGTCAGTTCTGACAAGTCACTTTCATCTCCCTGGTCGTGTTGGAATGATCGGCACGGCCGTCCGACCGGTATTTCCAATTTTAGACCCCCGGACCCGACCTGGTAGTTCATTTAAACTAAGTGTATTTTAAAACTGAACTTTGAGCACCGAGCTCAAACCGGACATCCGATTTAGATTCCGTCAGTTCTGACAAGTCACTTTCATCTCCCTGGTCGTGTTGGAATGATCGGCACGGCCGTCCGACCGGTATTTCCAATTTTAGACCCCCGGACCCGACCTGGTAGTTCATTTAAACTAAGTGTATTTTAAAACTGAACTTTGAGCGCCGAGCTCAAACAGGGCATCCGATTTGGATTCCGCCAGTTCTGATAAGTCACTTTCATCTCCCCGGTCGCGTTGGAATGATCGGCACGGCCGTCCGACCAGTATTTCCAATTTTAGACCCCCGGACCCGACCTGGTAGTTCATTTAAACTAAGTGTATTTTAAAACTGAACTTTGAGCGCCGAGCTCAAACCGGACATCCGATTTGGATTCCGCCAGTTCTGACAAGTCACTTTCATCTCCTCGGTCGCGTTGGAATGATCGGCACGGCCGTCCGACTGGTATTTCCAATTTTAGACCCCCGGACCCGACCTGATAGTTCATTTAAACTAAGTGTATTTTAAAACTGAACTTTGAGCGCCGAGCTCAAACCGGACATCCGATTTGGATTCCGTCAGTTCTGACAAGTCACTTTCATCTCCCTGGTCGTGTTGGAATGATCGGCACGGCCGTCCGACCGGTATTTCCAATTTTAGACCCCCGGACCCGACCTGGTAGTTCATTTAAACTAAGTGTATTTTAAAACTGAACTTTGAGCGCCGAGCTCAAACCGGACATCCGATTTGGATTCCGTCAGTTCTGACAAGTCACTTTCATCTCCCTAGTCGTGTTGGAATGATCGGCACGGCCGTCCGACCGGTATTTCCAATTTTAGACCCCCGGACCCGACCTGGTAGTTCATTTAAACTAAGTGTATTTTAAAACTGAACTTTGAGCGCCGAGCTCAAACCGGACATCCGATTTGGATTCTGTCAGTTCTGACAAGTCACTTTCATCTCCCTGGTCGTGTTGGAATGATCGGCACGGCCGTCCGACCGGTATTTCTAATTTTAGACCCCCGGACCCGACCTGGTAGTTCATTTAAACTAAGTGTATTTTAAAACTGAACTTTGAGCGCCGAGCTCAAACCGGACATCCGATTTGGATTCCGCCAGTTCTGACAAGTCACTTTCATCTCCCCGGTAGTGTTGGAATGATCGGCACGGCCGTCCAGCCGGTATTTCAAGTTTTAGATCCCCGGCCCCCGGATTTTCTCAATTCTTCAAAAGTAAATGAGTTTTAAAATTAATAATGAACATAATTGAGTAATTCCATCAAAATAAAAACATAGTAAACACTCACCTGTGCGGGCTGTGGTGTGGTGGTGGTTGATTTCTGAGGGACCATTCCGCTCTGGGAGAGGAGGCCACTAATTGCCTGCAAGAATACTGACACTTGGCTAGAGATCTCTTGCTGGAAATGCTGCTGCTGCCGCTGCATATCAGAAATCTGCGATCGGACCATGTCCATCATGTCGCTGGCAGAAGCGCTGGGGGCAACGGAAGGTATATTGAAGGCACTGCCACTGGAAGAAGTATAGCTAGAACTCGCACACGCTGATGTCACCGCGCTTGCGTCTAGGCTCTCCCCAAAACCATATAGTCGGCCTTTCTTCGGTACGCCAGTTGCTGCCACCCACTCCACCGGATCGAACTCCGGCTGCTGCGTGTCTCCCTCCCCGTACTTCTCTGTCACTGCTTTGCTATATGTTTCCTACAAATTGAATAAAATAACTAGTCAATTTCATATGAATTACATGCCAATTTAAATGAACGGTACAAGTTACATATGTAGATAAACTTACCGCTGCTGACTTAGCTGTGTCACTCACAAAATCATTAGTCCCCTTCTTTTTGTGTGTTCTGTCGAACACCTCGAGGAACGACGGAGGTCGATTAAGCTCCACAGCCTGTTATACAATTCATAGTAAAAAAAAAGTCAAATATTGGGATAAATTGTAAGAAGATAAATTGGTATATTACTTACCAATTTTTGTTTATGAGCCGCATAAGAGATGGACCCACTCGTATGCAAATTTGAACCTGGTTTTGACGTCCTGTTTGCTTTGGCTTTTTCGGACTTTTCTATCCACTTGGGGTCGGCAAAATGGTCACAAGATATCTCCCAATCCTCCTGCCTCATCCATAGAGGGCGATGCGCCTTCCACAATTGTCGGTCTTCACTCCCCCACTCAATTTTTTAGCGTGTGCTCGGGCCTCATGTATTCTCCTCTTGTAACTTGAGAGCATAGTAGACTCCCAGGCACGACGACATCTCGCCGCGTCATGTCCACATGTGAATTGAAAAGACCGCTGTAAATCAATTGCTTTTCACACTTAGTATAAAGTTGTAAATTGACTTTGGGAAATACTTGAATTAAATGACGTAATTACTTACTAAGAACATGTTGTACAATGAATCGCGGACGGACATCGGAAAATCTCTGAAAGTGGAAGCTGCCCCGGGCACATGTGCCAACATGAGTTCGGTGGAATGATGGACAGCGCTATGGGGTTCAAATTTCATACTGCAATTGCAAATGTCAAAATATTCATATTAGACAGTTGAGGGCTAATTAATGTAATATAACCTTATAGATTTACCCGGATACCCAACACGGGCGACGTCTATGATGGGTCGTGCCTCCCTCGTGACAACTGCCGACATCGTCAAGGGGCTGACTGGTGGGGGTGGGCCCTGTACAAGTGGGAGGTGGTGGGAGGGCACTGAGACCTGCAAGAATTTATTGTCATGTGGAGTGATACATATACTGTGAACATATAATTAAAATATACATACCTGCAGCGGGAGGTGGTGGGGTGGCGTATGCACAACAGGTGGGAGGGCACTGAGACCTGCAAGAATTTATTGTCATGTGGAGTGATACATATACTGCGAACATATAATTAAAATATACATACCTGCAGCGGGAGGTGGTGGGGGTGGCGTATGCACAACAGGTGGGAGGGCACTGAGACCTGCAAGAATTTATTGTCATGTGGAGTGATACATATACTGTGAACATATAATTAAAATATACATACCTGCAGCGGGAGGTGGTGGGGGTGGCGTATGCACAACAGGTGGGAGGGCACTGAGACCTGCAAGAATTTATTGTCATGTGGAGTGATACATATAATGCGAACATATAATTAAAATATACATACCTGCAGCGGGAGGTGGTGGGGGTGGCGTATGCACAACAGGTGGGAGGGCACTGAGACCTGCAAGAATTTATTGTCATGTGGAGTGATACATATAATGCGAACATATAATTAAAATATACATACCTGCAGCGGGAGGTGGTGGGGGTGGCCTATGCACAACAGGTGGGAGGCCACTGAGACCTGCAAGAATTTATTGTCATAAGTAGAACAAATATTGAAGAATTTAAATTAAAATATACATACATGATCCTCGAGTCTTTTTGCCACTGAGACCTGCAAGAATTTATTGTCATGTGGAGTGATACAAATATTGCGAACATATAATTAAAATATACATACCTGCAGCGGGAGGTGGTGGGAGTGGCGTATGCACAACAGGTGGGAGGCCACTGAGACCTGCAAGAACTTATTTTCATAAGTAGAACAAATGTTCAAGAATTTAAATTAAAATATACATACCTGTAGCGGGAGGTGGTGGCGTATGTACAAGTGGTGGTGAGCCGACACTTGCACCTATAAATAAATTCTTTTAAGTTTGTCAATAATTAAAATATTTATATAGCTAACTTATTGATCAAATATACCTGTGTCTGAAGAAGATGGTAGCGAGGAGGTAGTAGTGCCCCTCTCACTGCTAGATCTCCTCCCACCCCTAGTACGACCTCCTCGCACCATTTCCTTATGAATAACAAAACAATTAATACATATTAATCCACAATTATATAAGGCTAGACAAATGTTATTTAAAATTATGCTTAAAAGTAAGAATCTTCTTACTAAATTATCAAAACATGCCTCCCTCATGTTGATATATCTAGCTCAACTTCATCATCTTCGTCATCCATAGTAGTCTCATGAGATTCAAAATCTTCGTCTTCATCTGATTCTTCCTCCCCTCTAACATCAACATTTAGCTCCGTCGGATCGACTTCTTCCACGCCATCTCGCGTACGTAATGACAGTGGCTCATCAGATTCGTCCATATTAAACCTAGAGGAACCGACAACGCCAACTTCGTCTGATTGATAATATTCAGCACGAGCAACCTCTGAGACATCTCCACTCATAGTTAACTCATAAGTGGGAAAGAGTTTTGAATTAACCCTGCAAACTGCCCACCAATCTCTATTCTTGGATGATGGATAGCTTGAATAGTACACTTGCTGGGCTTGTGCGGCTAAAATGAACGGTTCATAGGTCTTAAGTTTAAACCTATGCTTGACATTGACAATCCCAGAATTTGTGTCATGTAGAACAGAATTAGGATCAAACCATTGACACTTAAATATGTATACATGATTGTCTTGTCCCAAATACTTAAGTTCTAAGACTTCTTCAAGAATACCATAGTAGTCCAATTCCATTTCATTGTATAAACTTCCCTTCACACATACGCCGCTGTTCATCGTAGACTTATTTCGCCCATAATCCCTTGTATGAAATTTGTATCCATTCACAATATATCCCGGATAGGCACGTGTCTGGTTCGAGGGGCCATAACTTATCTGTTGTACTCTTTCATCAGTAATGAGACCTTGTTCAACCTATATTCAAATTAGAGTAGTTAAAATAATAACAATTACCTCAACATACGTAAATACAAACATATATATTCAGAGTTCACACTAACTCGGTTTCTTAGCCATTTGGAAAAAAACTTCTCGCGTTCTTTTTCAATCTCCACATCCTGGATATTTGGACATTTTTCAGCTAATTCTGAATCAAATTGTCTGCAATATAAATGTAGCACCCCGTAAAAAAAATGATTAAAAAATTTGATAAAGCCAATGTATAGACTTTGTGAAGTCAATGTTGTATAGACTTTGAGGAAGCCAATGTATAGACTTTGAGGATGTATAGACTTATGGAGTTGCTGGAAATGTGAATTAAGATCTTACTCAACATAAGGTTCAATCTCGAGGCAATTCAAAAGAATATATATCTCAGCGGCGTGCAACTCTCTATCTTCGAGCGTGCGAGTCAAGCAACGTCCGAACGCACGTCCAGGATGTTTAAATATGGAGAGCCGATCGGACGAGACCTCCACTCCCCCATCATCATTACGTGGAGGTCGAGTACGACGAGTTTGAATCTCTGGCTCAAAGTACATAGAACAGAAGTTCGAAATTTCTTCAAGAATGTATGCCTCAGCAATCGAACCCTCCACCTGTGCCTTGTTGCGAACTTTCATTTTTAATTCATGCATGCACCTACAACAACAAGTCAGATGGCAACAATATGTAGCGGCTATGGACGACTTATAAGTTAACAAAAATTGTCACATACCTCTCAAATGGATACATCCATCGAAATTGTACTGGACCTCCGACGATAGCCTCATATGGCAAATGAACGACCAGGTGCTCCATCGAATCAAAGAATGCCGGAGGAAATATCTTCTCTAGCTTGCAAATGGTTGTGACAACTTCTTGTTCGATAGTTTGTACATCCCGAAGTCTGAGTTCAGATGCACATAAAATCTTGAAAAATTGACTCATCTCAGCTAGTGCTCCCCATATCTGCTTTGGCAACAAATCACGAAATGCAATGGGCAGTAGCCTCTCCATGAACACATGACAGTCGTGACTTTTCATACCATATATTTTCCCCTCATTAACATTCACACAACGGGCTATGTTGGATGCATATCCATCTGGGAATCTCAGTTGTTTCAACCACTGGCATACTTCCTTGATCTGTGTATTATGAAGCACATAAGTTGCTTTAGGCTGCACAGTTTTGCCATTGACACTTTGTAGTTCCAGTTCTGGACGTCTACAAAGCATCTTTAAATCCATACGTGCTTTGGCGTTGTCCTTTGTTTTCCCTTTAACATTCATGATCGTATTGAACACATTATCAAAAAAATTCTTCTCGGTATGCATGACATCCAGATTGTGTCGTACAAGAAGAGTTGACCAATAAGGTAATTCCCAAAAAATGCTTTTCTTGACCCAGTTGTGATCCTTTCCAAAATTAGGGAGTTGCCGTGTGCTACCAGACAATTGAACTACATCTGGTAAATTGTGCACCCGTGACGCCATATGTAGACCCGACACCCGTTGCAAGTCAGCTTCATCCATTTCAACAGTATTTTTTTTAAACGAGTCTTTTTGCCTTCGAAAAGGATGGTCACTTGGTAGCAACCGCCGATGGCAATCAAACCAGCAGCTTTTCCCCCCATGTTTCAATACAAATGATTTGGTATCTTCCATACAGTAAGGACATGCTAGCCTCCCATGTGTGCTCCAACCAGATAGCATTCCATATGCAGGGAAGTCACTTATTGTCCACATCAGTGCAGCCTTCATAATAAAATTTTTCTTCCTATATGCATCATAAGTAACAACTCCATCAGTCCATACAAATTTGAGCTCATCAATCAACGGCCTGAGATATATGTCCAAATTTTTTCCGGGACTTTTTGGACCAGGAATTACTAGGGACAAAAATAGATTTTCTCGCTTCATGCACATGTGCGGCGGAAGGTTGTACGGTGTCATGAACACTGGCCAACAAGAATAAGCTGCCACTGAACCACCGAATGGATTAAAGCCATCTGTGCATAAACCCAATCGAACATTACGTGACTCCCTTGAAAAGGCAAGATGAGTACGACTAAAGTGAGTCCAAGCTTCACCATCGGCAGGATGACTGATTATATCATCGGCACGACGTACTCTTTCGGTGTGCCATGTCATATGCCGAGCCGTCTTTGAGGACATATACAGTCGCTGCAGCCTAGGCACAAGAGGGAAGTATCGCAACGCCTTATAAGGTACATCTTTTGCCTTTGAATTGACCCCCCCCTTAGGTTTGAATCTGTCATGGCCACAAATGGAACATGATATCTTATCTGCATCATCTTTGTAATATAACATACAATGATTCGGACATGCATCTATTTTCACATATCCAAGTCCTAAGTCATTGACCATCTTTTTTGCACGGTAAAAAGTTTCTGGCAACTTCTCGTCTCGAGGCAACATACTCTTGATCAAGAGGAGGAGACGGTCAAAACAAGTCTCACTGATGTGAAATTCAGATTTCAAGTTCAACAACTGTGACACTGCAGACAATCGAGTGTGATTTTCACAACCATCCCACAGCGGCTCATCAGCATCCCTAAGTAGTTCATAAAATCTTCCGGCTGTCTTATTCGGCGCTTCATCGTGAATATTAAAACTAGGACCAGCAGCATCTACAACCATATCCACGTACCCACTTGTGCCTGCAATATTGTCGGGCTCATACCTCAAGAATTGCTCACCATGACACGTCCAATTCGTATAACCATCCACGAACCCTTTCGTGTACAAATGATGTTGCACATCCCATGTTGAACACCACCTCAAGTTTCTACAACTTGAACAAGGGCATCGAATGTGACCGTCGCAATCTATTGCTGCATTTGGATTCCCCAATGCAAATTGAATGAAACTCTCAACCCCAAGCTTAAAGTCATCTGACACCACCCGGTCAACTATTCTACGATACATCCATGAACGATCTGTCGACATTTTGCCTGCACCCAATAAATGACAATACACATCCTAACTTTCAAATCATTACTCATAATATTACACCCGACCCTTTCCTCACATCGTTCATCATAGACCATTTGCAGTTGGAAGAGGAATATTGATTAGATTATCACTTTTTAACCCATCCATGAAGGTTTGATCGCACAATCACTTACCATATGTGCTGCACGATTTGCTAAAAATTTCGGCATCATCTCCCCACACTTCTCCGATATACCATATATATTTATTGATTTTAAATTTTCTTAAACACTTACAAGTAAGTGGTTAAGAAAACACTCAAAATCAATAATGGTATATCAGAGAAGAGTGAGGAGACACAACCGAAATTCTCAACAAACCATACAAACACATATAGTAAATGACTGCCTAAGTGCGATCAAACATTCACAGACTGTCCAAACGGGACAATTCAAGACTTTGAGGTAGATATATATATTCTCATAAACAAATGAGAACATACACATCAAACCCAAAGTCTTGAACGGGAAGGCACATTGACACGGTTTTAACGCGCTCTCCTGAGGTGCGTGTAATGTTAGGTCGCACCCACGCACCTCAGCTCACAGGGAATACCCCATGCATTTATATAACATAAAATTAAATAACAACGCAATTATCATTATGGACATATCAAATTAAATAACACCCAAATTACAAAATTTTTCAAATGAAGAACATCGAAGCTAAACAATCTACATTTTTTAGTCAAATTAACATCAAATTTCTATTAAAATCAGATTTAAAAATATATTTACATGCAATAAAAATCCACAAAGTTTTAAAAATCCACAAACTTATGCTGTCCAAATGCTTAGATTGAGTCAACCACTCACCTTCTCTTACATAGCAAGCTGTCAGCTGCCACTTGGGCTCTGCTTAAGCCCTGCATTCATATTGATCCCCCTCATGATGGCTGCCAATGCCATCTTATTGGAGCCCCCCTCCCCAGTCTCTTCCCACTGACCCCCACCACACGCCGGAGTGGCTCCGGTGATATTGCACCCCCACCCCCACCCCCACCCTTCGACCAAAAGTCATCCCAACCCCTCCCTACCCCCTTTCTCCCTCTAGCAATATTCGGGTGAGCTCGCGGCCCCACACCCTCCCAACCAGCAGTCCCCACCCCGGACCCCTTGTAGCACCTCTCCCTTAACCCCCCACTCCCAGAGTAGCCCCCCTAGATCCGCCTGAACTCTCCTCCCCCGGACCCCCCACCCTCCCAGAGATGAGCCCCTACCCCAGACCCTCTGTTGGATCCCCCCGAAGATGGACGATCAAGCACATGCTACTTCTATGCCGGAGAAGTTAGACAATCTTCTTTCAGAATTTTCTGATGTGTTTGCTGAACCCAAAGGATTGCCTCCCAAGCGGTCCCATGATCATCGTATTCCTTTATTACCGGGCTGCCCCCCCACTAATGTTCGGCCTTACCGTTATCCATATATTCAAAAGGCAGAGATTGAGAAGATGGTCCGGGAATTATTGCAAGCTGGTATCATCCGCCCAAGTGTCAGTCCTTATTCTTCGCCGGTTCTCTTGGTGCGTAAGAAGGATGGTAGTTGGCGTATGTGCGTTGACTATCGGGCATTGAATCGGATCACAGTAAAAGATAAGTATCCGATCCCCGTTATTGATGAACTTCTAGATGAGCTTGGTGGCGCTCATTTTTTCTCAAAGCTTGACTTACGCTCGGGATATCATCAAATCCGAGTATACGATGAGGACATCCCGAAGACGGCCTTTCGTACTCACGATGGACATTATGAATTTTTGGTCATGCCATTTGGTTTGACTAACGCTCCTTCAACATTCCAAAGTCTAATGAATGACATCTTTCGGCCGCACCTACGTAAGTTCATTTTGATATTCTTTGATGATATCCTTATCTTCAGCTCTTCATTAGAGGACCACTTGTACCATCTTCATATTACTCTCACCCTCCTGCGGGAGAATTCTTTGTATGTGAAGAGGTCTAAATGTAGCTTTGGAAAGACTGAGGTCGAGTATCTCGGCCACCTTATTTCCAAGGAAGGAGTGGCAGCTGATCCGTTGAAGGTCAAGGCTATGGTTGACTGGCCCACCCCACGAACTGTCAAGGCATTACGCGGCTTTCTCGGACTCACTGGCTATTATAGAAAGTTTGTGCGAGACTATGGCAAGATTAGTGCTCCACTCACAGCGTTATTGAAGAAGGAAGCTTTTAAGTGGAACAGTGAAGCGGAAGGTGCATTCAACAATTTGAAGGGGGCCATGTCTACAACTCCGGTCTTGGCTCTGCCTGATTTCCAAAAGATGTTTGTTATTGAGTCTGACGCTTCCGGCGTAGGCATTGAGGCAGTCTTAATGCAAGAAGGGAGGCCCTTGGCCTTCACCAGCAAGGCACTATCATCCCTACATTTGTCTCTTTCTGTGTATGATAAGGAGATGATGGCTATTGTACATGCAGTTACCAAGTGGAGACCGTACCTCATTGCTCGACGTTTTCAAATACGGAAAGATTTCCCACATTTTATGCAGTTAGCAAGGCACTATCATCCCTACATTTTTATCACCCACTTGGAACCTCAAACACTTGATTTCTAGCTTCAGATTTATAAGGAAAGATTTCCTTTTATTTTCTATAAATTCAACAATAATAGCGATAACGTTTCTTTTCTGTACGGAACATGCCATGTCGATTGGATGTCGAAGGAACTCAGGTGCTGAGGTAAAGTGAGATGAATGATCATTCTAATCACCAAAATTTTCAACTAATTTCATTTTACGAGTTGTTTGTTTCATCATAAAGTACTGTGAAATACCACACCTGTATGACACAAAAGATACAGTATTTTATGATATTTTCCGTCAAACCAAACAACCCCTTCGTAAAACCCTCACCAAACGGCAAAAAATGGGCTGTTTATCTATATCTCATCGGCCAACAGAGTGCGCAATTAAAGAGGTCGTCCACGCGCCTCTCCGGGGTGAAACAGCCATCTGGGTTGGACCCTCCCCTCACAGAAGGCGAGTGCCAGGAAATGGAGCGGTAATAAGAAAGTGGAAAGGCCAAACCCGCCCAGGGAATTAGGATCCGATGTACACATATCATAGACATGCACTGTTAATGGCATCACAAACACAAGCACGCCACCCCAACTGAGAGGAACCTTCCATTCTGGACAACCTGGCAACAGAGACCCCAAGGGCCACCCTTGTCGGCAGTTGGCGTACTTGCCATTGCTGGCCACATGATCTAGTGGCCCCTGCCCAAGGAGAAGAGTCCGGAAAGCTTCCCCCCCCTACCACACACACACACACACACACACACACACACACACACACACACACACACACACACACACACACACACACACAAACACAAGACATCTGAACAAAGGCAGAATCTTTTAGGAGCGAAATGAAGAGAGAACACAAACACAAGACTGCCACGGGAACCCCCCTCCCCTCCCTTGCCCTCCCCAACCGACCCCCCCGTCCCCTCGCTGTCGGCCGCCGCAGGAACCCCCTCCCCTTCCAAAACACCCGTCCCCTCACCGCCGGCCCCCCTCCCCTTCCCAAACCCCCATCCCCTCACCCCCGGCCGCCACGGGAACCCCCATCCCCTTCCCAACTGCCCTCCCCAACCGACCCCCCCGTCCCCTCGCTACCGGCCGCCGCAGGAACCCCCTCCCCTTCCAAAACACCCGCCCCCTCACCGCCGGCCCCCCTCCCCTTCCCAAACCCCCATCCCCTCACCCTCGGCCGCCACGGGAACCCCCATCCCCTTCCCAACTGCCCTCCCCAACTGACCCCCCCGTCCCCTCGCTGCCGGCCGCCGCAGGAACCCCCTCCCCTTCCAAAACACCCGTCCCCTCACCGCCGGCCCCCCTCCCCTTCCCAAACCCCCATCCCCTCACCCCCGGCCGCCACGGGAACCCCCATCCCCTTCCCAACTGCCCTCCCCAACCGACCCCCCTCCCCTCGCCGCCAGCCGCCGCCACGGGAACGACGCCCCTCCTCTCCCCTTCCCCATCGACACCCCTCCCACACCCCCAGCGAGAACAAATGCAGGTTAAAAAAAAGACAGAGGGTGAGGGGGGACATACCGGCGGCGATCGTCTGAGCTTCGGCGAGGAAGGTGGGCACGGCTGCGAGCTAACACGAATGGCGGTGGGCACGATAGCGAGGACGTCGACGTTGAGGACGGCGAGGATGGCGACGGCGGCTTCTGACGGCTTTGCGGCTCCGGCGGCGACGATCGGAAGCAGAGGGCAGAGGAGAAGGAGAGAGTGAGAGGGAGAGTGGGGGGGGGGTGGAAATGGGGTTGGGTGGAAGGGGTGGGAGGGAGGGGCCGACGGTGGCGGGAAAGGAGGAATTTTGAGACGGAAATTCGGACGGAACTTATTTCCGTCTGAAATTTCAGACGGATTACTTCTGTCTGAATATCCGTCCTAAATTTATGACGGATATAAAGACGGAATATATTCCGTCTATAATTATAGACGGAACTTCAGAGCGAATATAGTCTGTCGTTAATAGAGATGGAATTTGTGACAGAAGCTAATCCGTCACAAATACAGACGGATATTAAGACGGAAAATATCAGTCTGAAATATCCGTCTGAAATCCCGCTTTTTTTGGTAGTGTGAGTTAGCCCACCTTTATGAGTTAATATATATATATATATATATATATTAATATAAATAGTATTTTTAAAACATGAGTAAACTATAAATACATCGTTTCATTAGTCTGCGAAACCCCGTGTAAGACGAAACGCTGTGTTTTGTAGGAGCAGAATATTATAGGCGCGTTGAGCATTTTTCGAAGATCGTGGCGATGATTTTTTTTTTAAAATTTTTTATATTTTGAAAATTTTAAAATCTCAAAATATTTTTATATATCTTTTTATTAAAACTTTTATAATTATAAAAATATATTTATCATATAGAATGTGATGTCCCGAATTTTTCAGATATTTTTCAGATCAGGATCCATGAGTTTCGAATCAATTTCGTGGGTTCCGGAATACGTTTTACGGTTTACTCGAGTTTTTGGCTGATTAGCCTGCGGAACCCCGTACATGATGAACTATTACGTTTTCCAGCTCCATAATGTTATTAGGCACATTGTGCGTTTTCCGAGGATCGTGGAAATGATTTTTTTATTTATATTTTTTAGACCTTTTCATATCCGTAATTAATGTTATTTTTGACTTTTAAATTTTCATTAGTTATATAATTGATATTACTGATCAAAATAAATTTATTTTTATGATATATTCAATTTATATTACATATTAAAAATAATTTAAATTATATTAAAATAAAAAATTTTAATTAAAATATATACTTAAACTCGTAATTAATGTATATTTGTGAGTGAGAGAGAGAGAGAGTGACATGAGAGAGAGAGAGAAGAGAGAGATTAAAAAATTATGAAGAAAGAATAATTATAATATTTTAGTTGTCATGATTAAAGAGTTAACTCACTTGTTATCAAATCACATTGGAATAAAAGTAGGTTAACACGGTATTTTATTTTCAAGTTAACTATCTTTTTATCAATATCAAAATTAAGTTAATTCGAGACTAAATTAAATAGATTTACTTAACTCACAAATAGTCTAACATCTTTCCAAAGTAAGGCTAAGAGATTCAGGTATAGACTCACACTACAGACTTAAGGTAGGGGGAGTACTACTACAAGTGATCCATTTGATTTGACACTTCCGAGTATTGGTGATGCAGGACTCGATCCTAACGAGTGCGTAAATTAACTCTCTCGATACTCAAAAAAACAAAAGGAAAAAAAAACTTTACAAAGTTGAGTTATGATTCTTATGTCTTCCTTATAGTCGTCAAAAGTAGGTGATTTTCACAGAGTGGTTCCTTTGTGTTCATCCCAACGTAAAGAAACTTTTATAAAACTCTTGAGATCATGAGAATGCGACTTATTGTCGCTACCTATTCACTTAATCTGACCGGTGCACAATTTCTGGGGATCTGGGCATGTGGTAGGTGCCACTCCGCTTCATCGGGATCCTGTTGATAGCCGTGGCGTCCCCTTCCCTTCTTCTCTCCAACACAACATCAGCATCCCCACTTTTTGTTTTCTCTAGGAGCCAGAACCGTGCCGGAGTCCTACTCGCACAGTTCCATGGAGATGCGTCCACGGTTGATGCTCTCTGTCTAGGGGACTCCGCCGAGGTGTTGAAGGTTGGAGCAGCTCAGGATTCAAATCCTTCACGAGGTTGGAGAGGACACCCGGCCCTGTGCCAGGGTTCACCGTACGCCAGGACATGTCGGCTGCGAGTCCTTGAACACACACACACACACACACACACACACACAGAACCCCTTCGCTAACAGGAAGCGCACCGGAGTGACCTTGGCCGCTCTCACCCATGGGAGAAGCGCCGCCCGTCGCCTTCTCTGCTCCGTTCCAGTCCGACGGGTTGCCCAAGGAGCAGGGCGCCGGTGATGCCGGGGCCACGTTCGTGCTGGAGTCGAAAGGTGCGTTCTTGGTGCCTGCCTGCGATCTTCCTAAGGGAGGCGACCCTGGGTGGTGATTCCATTCTGGTGGTTTCCAGGGACGTGGTGGCACGCCGGCTTCCACCTCACGACGGCGATCGTGGGGCCGACGATCCTGGCGCTGCCGTACGCCTTCAGGGGGATGGGGTGGGGTCTGGGCGTGGTCTCTCTCACCCTCGTGGCCGTGGTCACGTTCTACTCCTACTTCCTCCTGTCCCGGGTGCTCGACCACTGCGAGAGGCAGGGGCGCCGGCACATACGCTTCCGAGAGCTAGCCGCCGATATCTTGGGTGCCCAACTTCCCCGCTTCCTCCGTCCTTGTCTTGCCGGCGCCGCTCCAGAGAAATGATAACGCAGTGTTGCTTCTTCTCTTGGTTTTGGTTTCTTCTGCACGTTATGCAGGTTCGGGGTGGATGTTCTACTTCGTGATCTGCGTGCAGACGGCGGTCAACACGGGGGTGGGGATTGGGTGCATACTGCTTGCAGGGGAGAGCCTCAAGGTAGGCAGCACCATATGAATAGAAAACGGCTTAAGTTGTTCTTCCGACTACTGGGTTTCTGCTTGTTTGTGCCGTCTGTCCTTCTACTACCTGTTCATGCTCTGTTTTGAATCTAAAAGATGGTTGACTAGCAAGTGAGTATGGTGCATGTACCAGAGATCGCTCTGTTGCACATGAATATTGGCCGGCCCAGAAAATTGCAGTGTGGTGTGTAGAAGCTTCAGCTTGGGGTGGGCTATAGACAGAGGAGATCTGGTTGGGTGAGCATTTCATGATGCAGTTAAGAAGAGGGAGCTCAGACAAGTGCATGGTGTAGTAAATAAGGCCCAACTGTCTACTTACTGCTGGTCACATGGAATGGCCCCCCCCATCACTGTGCAGCTTACCTTGCCTTGTCTCACACAGAATAAACCCTACCACTTGAACCTTTTTTCTTTTTACTCTATATATCTCCGGATTGGGTGACCAAAGTTGGTCACCATTTCTAGGAGCAATGGTGCGAATGAGGCGGCATTATGTATCGATTTTTCCCAATCATCGCAAGATTGAAAGACATGCGAGCCCACCTGGTCCCCCCGTGAGGTTTGAGCCTTTTAGTCACTTTGGTGTACATGGAGAACTTTAACCAACTGGCACACTCCTTAGACCTGACAAAATATTCATATGAAGTCGAGTGGAGTACTCTTAATTTGCAATAGATCTTTAAAGTGTAATAGTGGTTGTTTTGGATGGAAATTCTTGTGACAATTGCATTGCTTAACTAGTTAGTTCTCATCGTCATTCAGAGAGAAAAGAGGACTAGTTTTCTATCTTTATATGCTAACCTGCAGCTGTACATTGTCACTTCTTAATGGAATTTTGGATTGCTTCCATCCACGGCGACCGGAGAAAAGATCATGTACTCAAATCTCTACCCTGATGGTCCCCTGAAACTCTATCAATTCATCGTGATGGTGACGGTTGTGATGATCCTCCTGTCTCAGCTCCCGTCCTTCCACTCGCTCAGATATATAAACCTCGTCTCACTTCTTTTGAGCATAGGCTACACGTCCCTTGTGGTTGCTGGCTCCATCAAGGCAGGTTCGGACCTTTTATTTATTTTATAGCATCTTTTATTATATTTATATATATATATATTCTCTTGGGTAATGAGAATGTGATTCCATCTTTTTTTGCAAGTAACTTTTGCACCCCACAAAGTTATTCTAGCTTCATCTTTAATTAGATGATCTTTCACTTTCGTTTAGTTTAAACACTCTCCTTTATACAGCAAGTAAACAAGCAACCAACCTGGGCAATGCCCAGCGAAGCTCTTGCCCGGTTCCCGGCCCCCACTCAAACTTGGCCAAGAAGGTCCGTTATTTAGGGTGTGCTTTGTGGAACCTTTGTTCCGAATTACTTCAGCTGTTGGTTTTGACATAGCAATGATGAAACAAGATTAAGTTTAACCTTTGGTTTTTTTTTTTTTTAACAAATAAATCGTTGTTAAACGTGAATTGGTGAAAAAAACACTTCTGAAAATATATTAGCAGGCATGTCATTAATTTAATTCATATTGCGTAAATGTGTCATATTTATTTGCAAGTATAGCACTTCTTTTTTATCAAAAACTTAAAAAAATAATTATGTTTAAATGTCATTTATGCACTATTTGAATCAACGGAGTGATACACCGGTTAATGTATTTCCAGGAATAAATTTTTTTATAAATTCACTTTTAACCGTGGTTTATTTGTAAAAATCCCATACATTATTATGTACAAATTTGCAACTTGATGTGATCTTCACTGATTTTTTTTTATAAATAAAGTTTTCATAAGATGTTTAATGAAGAAATGTTTCAGAATGGGCTAGACTAAAAACTTCATTCATACTCAGTTGAAAGTCTGGACTCCATTGGGCTCTGCCCACGGGTATCTTCTCAATTAAGAGACAAGAAAGTGGGCATCATGGAGAAAGTTATTAAGTGATGAGGATTCCACGGTTGTATCATTTCCATAAAGGGAGGTTTTCTCCTTAACTTCCCGCCTGATGTGATAATAATGCAGATGGAGAACTTTGTGCCCCAAACGAAACCAAAGTTAAAGGCATGTCCCCTAAATGTACTTAGGCTTCTTGGTATACCTTATATTGGAATATTTATTGGACTTCCATGAATAGTGAACTCAGAATAGTGATTATGCTCTATTCTATACTTGGATTGTGTACTCTTAATTTTGCAAATATGTGGAGACTTACTTACCCGTTTCACATACTATTGAATTGTTGCTATTTTCTGATGCATACATGCATACATACAAAGGAGAAGAAGTACTCAGTTTCCCTGTCATGCTTCAGGTTACTCCGCAAGCGCTCCACCAAAGGACTATTCCCTTGATCCGTCCAACTCTTCTCGAACATTCAATGTCTTCACATCTGTCTCCATCTTGGCCTCTATTTTTGGGAATGGAATATTACCCGAAATCCAGGTAATATTCTGTTTTATTATTATTTTCATCATTGTCTTGAAAGAGTTGGAGCTTTCAAGGGCGTACAACACTGTAGCTATACATGTATCGATCTTAGTAAGGATATTTCCTTTTTTTATTAATTAGGGCCTGTATATCCCAACCCTTGACATTATGCTTTCCACACTGAATGAAAGAAGAGATGAGGTCATAGTTAAGCATCACCCACGTCACGAGATGCATGCCAACTTGATTGATATTTCAGATTGATTGATACATTGCTGAGAGAACCTATAGCTAGCTAGGTGATTCAAAGATATTTGGTAATTAACACAGGCTACCGTGGCGCCTCCTGCAACGGGGAAGATGGTGAAAGGGCTCGTTATGTGTTACTCTGTGATTTTACTGACGTTCTACTCCGCTGCAATCTCGGGGTATTGGGCGTTTGGGAACAGAGTCAATTCAAATGTTCTCAAGAGCCTCATGCCGGACGATGGACCTTCGCTGGCCCCTACATGGCTACTTGGCCTTGCGGTCATCTTTGTGCTCCTGCAATTGCTCGCAATTGGACTGGTAAGCTAACTAAAATCAACACTTCAAAATTGTGGTGATGGGGAAGATGGTATTGCCGGCTCATGAGCTTATGAAAGTTTTAATAAGAGAATATATATATATAAATAGAGAGAGAGAGAAACCGAAGATAATTCAACAGAGATGAAAATTTGAGTTTTTCAAATCCATATGAACTTAAGATGAAGTGGGTATGCCTCGGAAGAAAAGATGTTGATTTGGTCAAGAGATTCGTTGGGAACTGCAGAAAATGACGAAATTGGCACGCATATTTGTGGACGCAGCTAAGGAACTGGGGAGTAAAAGACAGCTTATAGAGGATTAAAATGTTACTTATTCTCCCCCTCACATTACTTTCTCTAAGATAACTCTTTATATCTCGACTAATAATTATACTCGTTTTTATTATAAGGAAATGCTATTTATGCTTCTTTGATTAGTACCCTCCTGCCGTATTTACGTACGTATCCTTATCATGGTGATATCTGTGTCATGATGATGTGAGACGGTTAAATGTCAATGAATGCAGATGTGAAAAGAGTATCATAAGATGGTAAGGAGTGCGTCAACCCACTATTTTTCCAACACATGAAATTTGAGATTCCTTTCGTTTTCTCAAAACCGAGCGTCCTTAATCGAGTTTTGGATGCATTTTAGCTGAAAGGATTATGATTTCGCTCACATTTCTTCATCTCAAAATAGATTTTTTTTACAAATGTGTCATAATTTACGGAAAGAACTTTGAATTTTTTCACGAAGTCAATGGCTCATCGATCATTTAATCATGTGCTTTTAGGAAATTGTGCTTTCTAAAAGAAAATTCGTCTTTGTATTACACGTTTGCAAGATCTAATCCTATATTTCAAACTAAATTATATATATATATATCGAAATAACATTTTTCATTGCCTGTCAAATTTTTTTGTTTTGGCAATCTAAGATACTTTGCTTGGGCCAATTTTTCTCCCCCATTGGGTAACAATAATGCTAACAACGGCTCTTGCAAAAGAGCTTGCAGGCTGAAACTGCAACATTAATACGCACAATGAGGAGCTCGTTTGTATCAAATTATTGACTCTCAGCTGCTATAACTCATTAAACTAATGACTCTGGCTGTTCTTGACTGCCGGATCTGATTTCGGAGGCTGTGATTTACTTAACATTATCAGTTATGATTCTAATGCAGGTGTATTCTCAAGTTGCCTATGAGATCATGGAGAAGAACTCGGCGGACGCGAAGCAAGCGAAGTTCTCCAAGAGAAATCTCATCCCAAGGTTGATCCTGAGGACCATGTACATGAGCCTCTGTGCATTCATGGCGGCCATGCTGCCATTCTTCGGCGACATAAATAGCGTCGTTGGGGCCGTTGGCTTCATCCCCCTGGATTTCATCCTGCCCATGCTGCTGTACAACATGGCCATCAAGCCTTCGAGAACCTCCATTACCTTCTTGGTCAATCTGTTCATCATGGTGGTCTTCACATGTGTGGGGCTCATGGGTGCGTTCTCTTCCCTCAGGAAACTGATGCTTGATGCCCACCGGTTCCAGCTCTTTAGCGACGATGTGGTGGATTGATCACGGAGTAATTGTACGAATTAATCATAGTTTGCAGCCACATTGGGACATTGGATATCTACGTATATCAAATGCTTATCATGCATTTTTTTAACTGAAAGGTAATACTTGCAAAGTGGGAAACGAGGGAGTCCGTTCATCCCTTCATTGCAGAAGAGACAGGACGTGCCATCTGGGCCACCAGACAAACGATTTTTCATTAATGAAAGTAGTAAGAACAAAGAGGAGTATATGGGTAGGGGCGGCACCCAAACAAGGGGTGGAAGATAACAAATTGCCCGAGAGCCCCAAAAACCAAAAGAGGTCAAAGAGGCCAAAAATTAAACAAAGTCTCAATATTGTGTAGAGCTTATTTTTATTACTATTATTTTTAACTAAGGTTATACTTGCAAGGGACATGGGGAGAGACTCGACCCCGGCCACCTTACATGAGAATTTATATATAATAAGCATAAAGGAAAGAAGAGGGTTGAGGATACAGGGGACCACGAAAGTCTGGGGGAGACATCCTGCTAAAGAGGAGAGGAGGCCCACTAACAACAAGTGGGCAAGCCCAATAAACTCCATGAGGAAAGAACCCAAAAGGAACCCTGAGATACAACATGTGGGCAAAGTCCAATAAACCCAAAAAAGAAAAATACAACGAGACCCAAGAGATGGGGCAAGTAACACTGTTGCAGAACAAGGCCGCAGGTGGTTGCAGCATGGCCGACGGACGCCACACAAATGACGTGTGCACATCAGCAGGCGAGACCACGAACGGGTGCAGGACACGAGGGTGGTTGGAGGGACCACGCCGGAGTAGAGACGAAGAGCCCACCAACGGCGGCAGACAGGCAAAGCAGCAGCAACCGATGGGAGCGCCAGCGTAGACGGGCCACAAGGGGGCGGCGACGGGAGAGCGAGCAGGGGGGCAGGAGGGCCGGAGGGAGGCAGGAGGGTCGATGACCACGAAAGGAAGGGGAGCAGGGAGGAGGCTGAACAGGTCGAGGGGGGGCAACCGAGGGGAAGGCAGGAGGGTCCGAGAGGACGAACGGGAGGCAAAAAAGGGGGGGGGGAGGCAGGACGAGGGGGGTGGAAGCCGAAGGGAGGCCAGGGGCTAGCAAGAGGCAAGGAGGAGCTGACGAGGGAAGGGAGATGGGGGGGGCAAAGGGAGGAGGAAGAAGAGGGGGGGGGGTAGGGAGGGAGGCAGGAGGGCTGGGAGGACGGACGGAGAGGGAGGCGCACCACAGGCATCCACCTGGGGCAGGGGTGAGGAGCAAGGGAGCAAAGGGGACGAAGCAAGATGGGAGTCACCGGCGGCAGGAGCAGGAGGGCACAGGAGAGTGGTTGAAGAGAGGGCAGGAGGACAGAGGGGGGGAAGGGAAAGCTGGATGGCCGGCGACGGAGGAGGGGCAGGGAGCGAGAGGGGGCCAAAGGACAAGAGGCAAGAGAGGAGGGGAACAAGGGGTGGCCGAAGGAGGGAGAAGCAACAGAAGAGGGGGGGGGGGGGAAAGAAAGCAAGAGGTGGGATGAAGGGAAGCAACCCGGAGGACCTCCAACAGGAAGAGGGCAGCAGAGCGACCAGCCGGTAGAGCACCGACGGCAAGCGATGCCGGCAGGACACCCACCGACACTGGAGAAGAACCTGGAGCGGCAGGGGCATGAGGATGGCCAAGGGTGGCGACCGGCAGCAGTAGAGCGCCGACGGAGGGACCCGTTGACAACGCAGCCCGAGCAACACAGAGAGGAGCGGGAGGGGGACGAGCGCTCCCGTTGGAGCAGCCAGCAAAGGCGACGGCGAGAGGCAGGAGCGACAGGAGTCTCATCGAAACGGATGCAGCACGGAGAGACATGCACCGAGGCAGTGGCGATGAGTGGCTTGGGATTGGAGGGGACACAGCCCGGCGAAGCAGCAGGAACAGGGGCACCTAGTGCGCCAGCTAGGCCACCAGCCACCGGAGGCGAGCGAGAGTCAGTAGACGCAGGGAGGCGAGCGAGAGTCAGCAGACGCAGGAAGGCGGAGTAGAGGAGCGATGTAGCAAGTGGCCGGCGAGGGCGCCACCGTAGGAGCCAGGAGGCCAGGAGGGTGCTCAGCATCGCCAGCGCCAGATGCTGGAAGGGAAGGACCGCCACCGCACGCAGTGGGGCAGGCACTGGCCAAAAATAGAGCATCGTAACCATCGTGTGTCCCATCAATGGTAGAGGCCGGAGCAGCCTCAGGAGCAGTGGCCGCAGCAGCGACAACCGACGGCGAGAGGACGGGGGCCAGCGGGAGAGGAGGCAACTGGGCCTCAGAAGCTGACTGGGCGTCGCTTGATGGTACATCGCGGGAGGGTGAAGAAGACCGAGGTCCCGCGGGAGGTTGCGTACGAACGTCTCCAAAAACGTGTCGATCTCCAGGCACTGGGAGAACGCCCAAGGAAGCGCCAAGAACGCCGGAAGGAGCACCAGAGGGGGCCGGAGGATGAGGGAGCACACCGGAGGGACCAGCAGAGGTCACCAGGCCGGCGACAGGCGCATTAGGGAGGATGTTCGTATAGCAGGTGGCAGCAGCCGGAGGCAGAGTGGGAGGCATTACTGCGGCGGCAGGGAGACCAAAACTACCCACGGCTTGGAAGGGGCGACCAAGAGAGGGAGGGGGAGGCGCCGGGCCTCGCCCCCACCGTCGGCCAACACCAGAGAACAGGCAGCTGGAGTAGATCAGAACGTAGGGATGGGGAAGTAGACGATGACGCTGAGTTTACTGTAGAGTCAATTGAAAACCTGATATCGAGTAGAGCTTGTAGAGTTCGATCTGCGCATAGAACTCTTGGTGTTGACACCATCGGGCCTGGAAAGAGGACGGAAACGGTCCTGGTCTTGCACGCCGACCTAGTTGGTATGAACAGTAGTGAAGTCGACGGGGCCGGACGGCTGGAGGCCAGGGATAGTAAGAGGCTGAAAGAGAATAGAAAGCTTGACGAAGCCATCATCCGGAGGGGACAACGAGGCAGCCTCTGGAGATCCAGCCAAGGGGGCAGCAGCCAAGGCCGGGGTGCGGACCGGAAGCACATGGGGAGAAGCCGGAGGAGGAGTTGATAATGGAGCGGGCGGTTCCCGATTGATCTTCTTCTTCAGTGCTTGGTCGAAGGAGAGGCGAGGCTTGAAAGCTTCTACAGGAGATGGTCGTGGGGCATTAGCCATGCCAACGGGAGACCATGTAGGTGCAGCAACGCTAAGCCCACCGGTCGAGCTGGGGAGAGGCGACCCTGAGGGAGGGCCATCAACCGGAGTGCAGGTCCCGCAAGAAGTCAATCCTGGAGGCACAGCAGAGGGGGCAGCGAGGCCCAAGACAACGCAAGCAGCAGGATTGGATAGGCCGAGCAGACGGGCAGACCGGCCTTCCTCGCGACAGAAGGAACGACAGAGCACGACATACCATCCTCCGAGGCCACCAACGACGAGGCAGCGGCGAGTGCATGGGGAAGCACCGACGTAGCAGCAAGGCCAGGGAAGGTGACCACAGAGGCAGCAGGAGGCCCGACGGCGAGCGTAGGAGAGACGCCAGCAGGAGAGAGAGCATCAGCAGGGAAGTAAGCTTCTGACTGGCAGGGAGCATTGGCGCAAGAGATGATTTTGGTGGAAGGGGAGTTGACTCCCTGAAGCGTAGAATGGCCGATAGCAGAGGGGCAGCAGGGGCGCTTGTGGGATGGTAAGGCCACCACAAAAGAGATGGCCTGGAGGTCCACAAGGTCCGCTGAGGCCGCAGGAGGGGCGCCATCCAACAGACAGAAGCCAGCTTCAGCCGGGAGAGGGGGCGTTCGAGTCGGTCCAGCAGCGGACATGCCCTGGAACCCAGGAACGGAGCGAGGGGATAACGGGCCCTCCACACAAGGCTCTTCCGGGTGGACGGGCAGGACAGCTCCAGCACCTAGAGCAGCAGGGGATGGACATAGCGTGGCAGCAGAGGGCACCAGAGCTCCATCTGGTGGCAGCCCCTCACTAACGGCAGAAAGATTCAGCTGCCAAGAGGGGCCGGCAGGATCGACGTAAGGTGTAGTACCGACCGTGCTAAGGCCAGCCACCGCAGCAGGCAAGAGTAAATCGGTGGCGACAACCTTGAGGGGAGAAGCGCCCGCAGCAGGGGGGAGGGAGATAGAAGGACGGCCAGTGAGAATAGCCGACGGAGGAGGCGTGACAGGAAGAGACAAGGAGGGCTCCGCCACAGGGTCGAACCCATCAACAATCCTTGGCGTAGTAGCATCAACCGAACCATGAGCCAAGGCGACGGGCGGAAGGGGTCCCACAAGAGGGGGATCAAAGACGGACGCAACAACATGATCAATCGGCCGCCAAACCTTGGAGGGGGGAGGAGCAGAACCCTGCGCGGTGGGCGTTGGAGCAGAGGCCATAGCCACCGGCCCTTCAGCGCTAGGCTCATCACGCCTACACACCATCGAAGCCTTCTTCTTGCAGTGAACATTGTCGTGGCCAAGGTGCGAGCAACCAGGCAGAAGAGAGGGGGGTCTAGGTAAACAAGGGGCTTCCAGTTGCCTCCACCCTCGATGCCCACCCAAACTCTGTGGGGGAGGGGTTTAGAGACGTCTAGCTACACACACACCCGAGCAGCATGGGTTTGAAGCAGACAGGAGGTGTTGTGGTTGACCTTGAGGACAGGCCCGATGCTGCCAGCGATTGAGCGAACCATGACGTCGTTGAAGAAGTTAGTCGGCAGGCCAGGAAGCTCCAGCCAAACTGGGACGGAGGGGGTGTCAGCATCCGGTGAGAACCCGATGGTCCATTTGAAGAACCTGAAAGGCCGGCCATGGATGTACAAGGTCTCTTTAAGGAGAACATGTAAGTAGTCGTCCATGTTTTGAAACCGGAGGAGAAGATGCCGCCCGTCGAGAGCACTAATGACAGAGTCTTGCTGTAGAGAGAACTGTTGCGCCAGGTGTCATCTGATGTCCTGGAATGGAGGCCGGCCACGAGGGGTGCGAGCGATGATGGCGAACTGGAGCGGCTTGCAGTATTCCCTGACTTCATTTGAGGAGAAGAAAGCAGCTGGTTCCCCTGAGTCCGTCAGGGCGGGAGAGTGGACGGCCAGGGAGAGAGCCGGGGGGGGGGGGGGGATCACCTGGAGAACAACGTGGGCGAACGAAGGCCTTGCAGTGGTAGGTGGAGAGGGCCCCAGGGACCCAACGACAGTCCAAGAACGGAGCTCCCCGATCGCAAGGCATCCACCGCCAGCGGGTTTGGCAGCAGGTCCAGGCACATGCATAGCTTAGACGGGCACCAGCCACTGCTGGCAAGAAGCCAGACGCATGCGACAGTGGGGCAACCACCGTGCACTGGAGTGGAGCAAAAGCAGGGGGAACCCAAAGCATCACCACACGCCAATGCTGATGGGGAGGGTGGGTGCCCAAGGTTGGCGATCGGAGGGGAGGTTGCACACTGCGAAAATAGAGTGTCGGTTTGGTCCGGCGTCCCATCAAGGGCAGGTGACATGGAAGGTAATAGAGGAACTGAAGTTGGCGAGGCAGTGGTTCGAAGGGTATGGGTCAACGCTGGGGAGAGGTCAACAAGGGAGGGGGTCGAAGCAAAAGTTCCTGCCAACGGTAGCGCGCTAGAGTGGAACGTGGCGGGCGTTGGTTGGGTGGGACACGGTGGAGAGGTTGCCGGCTAGAAGGGAGAGCCGAGCCTGAGCTCTAGCGCCGGTGGGCAGGGGCGCAGGTGAGCCGGGAGCCACCCAGGCGGCCGGAGGCAGAGCACCAGAAGAGGACGTTGGAACATCCAGGGGAGCCCCATCCTCAACCGGACATGCCAAGATGCCAGGATGACGACTACCGTTCGCGCCTGAACTGCCGAACCCAGGAGCGGAGCAAAGGACGGTGGCGATAGGGGAGCGCGAACCACCGACGCCGGAGGGGCCTCCAAGCGAGGGAGAGGCAGGCCCAAGGCGAAGCCCACCGGTGGACGCTCCGGGAGGTGCAGCCCCAGGACTGCTCGCAGCCGGAAGAGGGAGGACGGGTACGTCCAAACAAACCTGGCTAGCAGCGATGACGGCGGGAGGCAGGGGCGGGAAGGCTGGACTAGAGAGGGAAGGGGGAGGTACAAGGCCTCCCCCCCCACCGGCCATCGTCGGAAAGCCGCTGGAGCAGGAGAGCTTACCGCCGTGGAGGGGGAAGGAACGGGAGGGGCGGACGGGAACACTCTGGGGAAACGTCACTGAGGAGAGAGAACATTTTTTTCTCATAATGAACACGTGAGCTATGTACATTGCTCATGGCTTTCAAGTCTCTGCATGAACGAAAAGGGAGTGCATTGTGGGATGGATTTGGCTGCCTGTTATGTGCATTGGATAGTTTGATTTTATCACCATGTAGAATAGTGTTACCAATTATATGGACCTTGGAAAGTAAATTGGCCACCAGGCCACATGCAGACCCATTACCTTAGCTAGGATGAGCGAGGCCACTGGGCAGCCCAACCAGAGGGATCCCCCAATCTGGAGAGAGTTCCACTTGCTACACTACAGTGCAGTCAAAAGAAAACATATATTGTAGAGGCGGAAAAATGGTCTCTCGGGTCTCATATCACACTTTAAAGATTTGTTTGATTGGAGAAGGACGTCTAGCCATCCGTGGAAGCCTGCAAACACTAGGAAAAAGAAGTCAGAAGGAGCCCTGGGCGTTACCCCAGGGGACAACCCTCCGATGTTTTAGTAAGAACTGTGGCGAGGTGAAAAGTAGCAAGAAGTAGAGAAGATGAGAGGGTGTGAGAGTGGAATGGTCAAGCCTGCAAGTCGGAGTGGAGTCTATAGATGTGCTTATCATATCTGGCGAGTGCTCAGAGAGTGCTCGTCGTGTTAGAAAACGTGCTCGGAGGTCAGCCCTCTCTGGTATCTCTCCTTCCTCTTCCTAGCGTCTCCCCGCATGGGCCTGCCTTCTTGTAGGGGTGTCTCTCTCTCTCTCTCTCTGTGGGTGCATGCCTTCGTGTATGTTTGTCTGTCTGTGTCCCCTTGCCATCTAATTGGTGGTCTATTTATACTCATTGTCCTGGCAGTGGAGGCCCATCCCTTAACAGGGAAAGGCGTGAGTCGTGGGGTAACGCCTCCCAACGATCGTGGGGAGTTTCCCATTGTGTGCCCATTTATTTGGACAGTGTAGCCTTCGGGCGAGTCTCATGGCACTCTAGGCGGGTGCTCGCCCCTACTAGAATAGAGGCCGACAATGACGGGAATAACGTTCGGTCGCTGGAGAGTCATCCGGCGCCCGAGATGCCCGTGTCGATGTCCCTTGTGGGCTAGCGAATCTCCTGTGTATCTTCATTGGGTCGTCTGGTATGGGCCGTTAGCTATCGAATGACCTATTTTGCCCCCAACAGGGCTTGGGCCGATGCAGACCTGGCACTAGTGGGCCGCATGGGTCGGGTAGATTTTACCCTCCTCATATATATATGTAATTTTTAAATTTTTTAGGTTACTTGAGAAGTAAGCTGCACAATTGTACTATTCTATCTTTGATCAGAGGGGCTATCAAAAATTTCAGCAAAGAAAATATATGTCTTTTTCTGGCAAAAATGGGCCGATTAAAATTAGCCCATTAAGGGAGCCTATTTTTTATTCTATTTTTTGTACCCATTTGATCCACTTTATGACTGGATAGTTTTCTCCTCAAGTAACTTAAAAAAATAAAAATAATATCTTTTTTGTTGCACTATAGTAAGATGCAATGGGTATTACTCATCGTGAGAACATCCAAATTGAAGGGAATTTAGTCCCATATCATAGGGACTAAGCGGCATCTCAGTTATCTTTCATTAGCTTATCCATTCTCAGCTAGGCATGTGGCTCTATGCATCCAAGTACTCCTCTACTCAGCTCTAACTTGACTGTTGGAGAGTCTCCCCCCCACCACTTGTCTTATGGATCCTCTGACTAATGCCCATTCTTGCCGACATCGGGATTCCCATGATATAGGTCTACTCTACTCGATAGTTCGGACTATCTGAACTCTATTTTTGAATGAGCATGTTCCCTGACATACAAATTTGTGAGTTAGGGGTGTCACTGGGTCTGATCCAGGAGCAAGATCTGGTTAAGTAATGGGGATTTCAGATTCTAATCAAGGATGGAGGCATCACATGGGTAAAGTGACAACCATCGATAATAGAGCAAATCAAAGTGAATTTTGATGGAGCAGAAGACCAACACATGACACTGAGGAGCAATATTTACCTTTAGGAATTGGGGTGCTTATGTCACTTTAGCTAGAGAAACAAAAATACATAGGGCTCTATTTGTTTGCAGACTAGGGGCGGGTATCCCACCCTTACCCATCCTAATAGGTTTGACTGTGTAGATATCTTATTCGGGCTCGGTTAGGATATATTAGCTTGTATCCAGGTTAAGGGTGGGGTAGACTGTTCCAAGGTAAAGCCAGAATAAGAGGGTTCAAGAGATGGTTCAAGAGATTTTCATACTTCTCGAGGAGATATCTCAGGTTATGCTATCCCCAGATCAAAGCAAATTTGCCTATTATTTGGTATAAGCTAACTCCAGTTATGGTATCCCCTTAACTTATTAGGTTTTTTACATATATACCCCTCTAAAATTTCTATTATCAAATATACTCCTCATTTTGGTATATTATCATGAATACCCTCCAAATAGGTGTAAATGTTACAATTATATCCTTGTGATTTACTGCCATCGATGGTAGGTGAATATTCGGTGAAATATACCATCTAACACCTTTAGAGTATGTGAAATACTTAATATACTCTTTATTTTTTTGCATATATACACGTCTAAAATTTCTTATTGTCAAATATACTCTTCATTTAGGCATATTATCATGAATACCCTCCAAATAGACATAAATGTTACAGTTATGTCCCTATTTACTACCGTTGACGGAAGGTAAATATTTCATGGAATATGCATCTAACACAGTTAAGGTATGTGAAATATCTAAAATACTCTTAATGAGAGAGAGAGAGAGAGAGAGAGAGAGAGAGAGAGAGAGAGAGAGAGAGAGAGAGAGAGAGAGAGAGAGAGAGCGCCCTCCTTGCCCTCCCCCTCCCACCTCTGACCAATCCCCCTCTCCCTGCTACTTCGACGAGGCCCCCCCACCCACTGCCGACGAGCCCCCCTCTCCACCTCTTGCTCTGCCCCCACCCGTCCACCTCCTACTCCTCCATCCCCTCCCATCGCCAACGAGCCCCCCCTCCACCTCTCCTCCCCCCGCCATCGCAAGTGAGGCCCCCCCTCTCCTTGCTGCTCCCCTCACCCTCTCGCCACTGCCAGGTCGCAGTCGGGCTCACCATGGGCTAGAGCTGCCGGCCCCTCCACCTCCTGCTCCACCCCCTCCCATCACTGGCAAGGCCCACTCCACCTCCTACTATGCCCCCCTAGATCTCCCACCGTCGGTAAGGCCCCCCTCTCCTTGCTACTCCCCCTTGACCAGGGTTTCAACGCAGAGAGAGAGAGAGAGAGAGAGAGAGAGAGAGGATAACCATGGTTTTTTAATTTTTATTTTGTTAACCAAGGAAAGGTTAGATATTTTACTTTTTAACTGACATTTAACTCAAGTTAAACACACGAGATTTACGGCGAAGGCATAATCGCAACCTTTTGAGATATTTCACAATATGCCTAAATGAGAGGTATATTTGACAATAGGGAACTTTAGAGGGGTACATATGTAATTTTTTATTTTTTATTTTGTTAATTAAGGATAGGTTAGATATTTTACTCTTTAACTCACATTTAACTCGGGTTAAACACAAGAGAGTTACGACGAGGGCATAACTACAACCATTCAGGGTATTTGGAGGGTATTCATGATAATATGTCTAAATGAGGGATGTATTTGACAATAAATTTTTTTAGAGGAGCATATATTTAAAAAAATCTTAACTTATTTAGTAAACAAACTTGGCCATAGGGAATACATCTGTGCTAAAGGTAGAGGAGTGCATATTTTTATATGTTTATTCATGCGACACATATTATTTTTGGATTTTAATGTAAATAATTATGCAATTCTCGTGGTTAATATCAGTCTTGTTAGACTCTTGGTTGATTTTGATAATAAGAAAACTCTAGGTTAGATGAATTTAATGTTCACAAATGACTGAGGATCATTGAATTTCATTAAAGTCATAAGTTTACATTTATCTTGATTTCTATTGTATATTGAGAGTCTAATCTATTTTTGAGACATGTTGCAGCAAAACATCAATCTTATGATCTAAAGATGCCCAAGGTAAGATCAAGTTGAATGGCTCTAGAAATAAGATGAAAATCTACTGTGATAGGCGATGTCCAAGAAAAGTTGTGAGAAGATAGTTGGACTTGGAGTGAGATAGTCGCTATATGTTAAGAGAGGCGAAGATAGTATGAGACGATAGGCAGAGCAAGGTTGAGTTAGTCGCAGGGCAGAAAGGTAGAGAAAAGCTAAGATAAGATAGCTGCTGTGTGCTTAAGATGAGATAGGCGGAGTTGAAGTGTGTTACCCGCTGAAGATAGGCAGAGCTGAGTGTGATAGTCGCTGAGTCTTGGATGAGATAGGCAAACTTGAGCTGGTGAGATAGGCGAAGTAAGCCGCTAAGCCGATTGAGATAGTTATAGCCGATGCTTTGATAGGCTATGTACATTGACATAGTCAAAGTAAGTCAAGTTGTGATAGGCGAATTGCTGCTGAGATAGTCAAAGTTGAGCTGCTGAGATAGTCGAAGCTGAGCTACTAAGTTGTTGATATAGGCGATGTCAGCTGAGGAGATAGGTGACTAAGACTTATGATAGCCGCTATATTATAATGGAATATGTTATTTTATGCTAACTCTTTGTCATGTAGTATGCTCACAGGTCATCCTACGAGGAATATAAATTGTTGCGGAGAATATTCCTTGATCATGTATGACGCATGCATGAGACTGTACGAAAAGGACACCTGACATTGGTATCCCTCCTCTCACACGGAAGGAAGGTTCTAGAAACCCTACTCCTATATATTCTCTCATCAGGATTAGGGCAAAATAAAAAAAAAGGTTGTAGAGCAGAACGACAAGCAGAAAAAGCAGAGGAGCAGAACGAGAACGTAAACAAGAATGAGGGGAAGAAGAAGGATCATAACGAGAAGGTCTACCAGAGCATCTATGCGGCACAGAGCTTTAAGGATGCCGAGAGGCAATAGAAGGTGAAAGCACAAGTGTTCAGGAGTGCAGTAGTAAGAGTGCAGTAGTAGAGAAGTGAAAATAAGAATGTTGTGTTATTGGTTTTGATGATATTCTAATTATGAATCATTATAGAATATCTTAATGATCAAATCTGAGTGCACTTAGATAAGATGGCTTTCCCTCACTTATTGACTAAGTAATGAATTGTCCAGTCGACAGGACTGAACAGCCGGTCGACTGAACCATCAAAGTCAGAAGAAGAGTATAAAGAGCTTGGTTGACAAGATCATACAACTAGTCGACAGAGAAGTAGAAGAAATGATCCTAAGGTCGACAGGAGTAAGAAGATAGGTCGACAGAGGAGCAGAAGACACGATGCTAAGGTCAACATGAGTAAGAAGATAGGCCGACAGAGGAGCAGAAGACACGATGCCAAAGTCGATAGAGGTAAAAAGGCAGGTTGACAGAGGTGAGAAAAGAAGATAGGTCAACAAGAGATACTTTATCCAGAAGTCTTGTTTAGCTTTAGCTCGGTCAACCGAAAACAAAGTTCGGTCAACCAATTTTAGCAGAATCCAGAAATACTTATTGAGGCTGTCGACATACTCCTTAATCCGATCGACAAAGATGTAAAGACTAGCCCAAATATGTCTGCGTGTGAGTCAGCCCCGCGCACATGCTCTGAGAGGCCAATTATTAGCAGATGGTACGGGTATCGTACCTCAACTTCTGGAAGGCTCCAAGGATGAGGAATATTCCTCATTAGCCTAAAAATATGGATCAGTGGACTAGAGAAGAATACGTTCGGCCAATTATCTAGGATATAAATAAACCCTTTTCCCAACAGCACAAGTGCAACAAGCAGAAGCAAAAAGAGAGAAAAAGGAGAGAAAGAATTCTCCCATCTGAGCCCAGAGTACGAGAGCAGTCTTAGAAGAGAAAAGAAAGTGAGTGAGTTAGAGAAGGAGAGATCTGAAAAAGGAAGAGAAAAGAAGAGTGACCCCCCAGCTTGATTGAAACAGAGTATCAGAGGATCATCTAAAGTGATTCTTCGAAGCTACATTGTGTTCTTGTGTTTTTTGATTTCTATTTTTCTCTTTTCGAACAGCTTTTGTTATAGTGTGTGTGTGAAGCTGTGAATCAGCGTGTGTGTGCGTTTGAAGCTATAAATCAGCGTGTGTGTGTTTTGAAGTTGTGAATCAGTAGTGTGTTTTGGGGATATATCCCTGAATTGCTACTGCCATTGCAGCTAGTGGTCCTCACTTAATTGGGTGAGGGGTGGGCGTAGGTGAGCACAGAGGTGCTACCGAACCACCTAAAAATCCTGTGTTTCTGCGTGGATGATTATGTGATTGATCCATCTCTTCTACTCACATTCACAGGTAGTTGATCAAGTATTCATAATCACACACCAATCTTCATCTCTAGTGCACTTCACATGTTTTGTCTGTGATCGCTCTTTCTGTCTATCTACCATAAGAGTATCATCGTTGTAACTGTAAAATTTTTAAGGGGGCAGATCTATTCGCCCCCCCTCTACATCTGCCAACTCGACTCTACAAAGAACTCTGAGTGAAGAAGGACAGACACACTTTGACAGGGGGAGCTTAGACTGATTTTTAATCATTTATTTCTGATTTGTTTTTTGAGCGTTGATCTGTAAACTTTTGAACAATGAGTAGATAAGAGTGTGGAGAATATACTTCTCTATGTGCGTGTGTGTGTTGATGTAGGGCATCGTGTTGGAGACAAAGTTTCGATTTTTGTGTCTATGTTTTCTTAGTGTGGTTAATCTTCACACACCGTGAGGGGTGGACGTAGGTTGCACAGGGGTGTGGCTGAATCACATAAAAATCTCTGGTGCATCGTGATTTGCTTCTTATCATCTATCCCCGTTCTTATCGTGTGTGGTAGAGCGCCGATCTATATCGTGTTATCCAGCTTTTGCTTATTTCATTCCGATCGGAGTTTACTTGTGTGCTGCGTTTTAAACATTTGGGAAATCAATTCACCCTCCCTCTTGATTTGTCAATCCTTTTGGGACTTCAAGTCTCACATTAAATTTTAATTGTCATGTAATTAATTAAATTGTGAGGTATACATTAATGAGTGGGACTTGAGATTTATTTAAGAAAAATAGATATTGCATGATTATGTAAATTTCATTAATGATATTATTTTTGGGGACTAAATGGTAATTGTAGTTGTGTGGGCATGGTTATTGTGCGAGTTTCTTCGCTGGGTTAATGGGCCATCACGCACATGGGCTGCTGATTTGGATGCATGGAAGGTTGGATATGTTAGGCATAGGGCTGTCAATGGGCCGGGCCCTGCTTAGGTCGGCCCGACCCGGGCTTGAATCCTCAAAATTAAAGCCCGAGCCTGGCCCGGGCCGGGCCAGGCCTGACACTATTAAAAAACTATAAAGCCCGACTAAAGCCCGGCATGGCCTGAAAATTTAAATAAAAATAAAAAATAATATATTTAATAATACAAAACTTATAATCTCACTAAATTAATTAGAATTTTGATGTTAATTAGTTAATTTGTTAGAAAAGAGAGTTTTTAATTAAGTAAAATAATATAATTTTAACTAAATATTTTTTAAAATTTGAAGAGAGAGAAAAAAGAGAATGGGCCGGGCCGGCCCGTGGGCCAAACTCAAAGCCAGAGCCCGGTCCGTGGGCTAAACTCAAAGCCAGAGCCCGGCCCATGTGTCTAGTCGGGGCCCCTATTTTTAGGCCGATTAAGGGCCCGCGGGCCGGAAATGGCCTTGCTGCTCGGCCCGAAATCGGGCCAAGCCCGCGGGTCTATCGGGCCGGCCCGCCGGCCCATTGATAGCTTTAGTTAGGCATGCAGGGCATAAGTAGGGATGTAAATGAATCGGGTTCGGCTTGGGTAGACTAATATCATATCCTATCTGTGAAAATTTTATAAATATCGTACCCGAATAGTACCCTATTATTTTTGCGAGTATGGATACGAGTATATCCATTATGGGTATGGATATATCGACGAATATCTATATCCATCTATAAATCATGAGTCCACGTCCATATCGAAGAGAATGTGGGATTTATGAGAAGTGAAAAAAGAGAAGTTCGGTCAATAATTTTCTTACCAAAGTAATTTTTATGTTTTATAAAAATGTCCTTACAATTTTAGCATGAATGTGAAACTCATAAACCCAACAAGGAGGGCAACGGGTTAATTCATGTCAAAATCATAGGCCTAACATGCACAATAAGTTATTAAGAATGGGTTCGGATCAGGTATAGATTTGGGTGGACTAAATCTATACCCTATCGAATATGCAACATGTATTTTAAACATATCCAAACCCGAATCCATATCCATTTATTCGGATATTATTCGACCCATCGCGAGTCGAGATGCGGGTAACCAGTTTTACGAATATTTTTGACATCCCTAGGCACAAGGGTTGGATGCATGGGTTTCCACGCTAGTTAAGCATGCATGTAAGCAATGCAACATGTGTTGGCCATGCATTACCTTCGAAGACACGTGGCTCTTAGTAGTGTTGCATAGGACTTGTGGAGAATAGGGGTGTCAACGGATCGGATCCTTCATGATCTGAGTTTAAATCCGATAACATAGATCCGAACCCTATCTGAATCCAAAATAAACTGACATTTCGGATCTGAATCTAACCCGAATCCGAGTTTAAATTTTTGGATCCGGATCTGACCCCAAATCTTAATATATATTTCTTTTGGTAGTAGGAAAGAAAGATCCAAATTTCTAGTTTCGGATCCAAAATTACAGCTTGCAGTCCCGGATCCAAAATTGCACTTTGCAATTTCGGATCCAAAACTGTAGTTTGCAGTCCTGGATCTGAAACTATAGTTCAGCTCTGAAACTCCAGTTTGCGGTCCCAGATCCGAAACTCCAATTTGCAGTCTCGGATCCGAAACTACAAATTTGGAAGTTTGCAATTAGGCCAAATCCGGATCTAAAAATTTAAACTATGATTCAAATTTCAGATCCAAAAAAAATTGGGCCCAATGGATCTTTTATTCACACAATAAACACAACATTGCACTTAAATTTCTGGAAGAAAAACTAGTGGTTTTTTATCTAGTCAATTCGTCCTGGTAACCAGAAGAAAAAACTAGAATGCATTGCTCAGACAAATGTACAATTCCATAGATTGATAGCACAACCAGCTAAAATTTGGAAAAACTAAATCAAAAATTTTGTGCATACAAACATATGCAATAAACACTAAAAGATTAAATGAATGAATGGTTCTCAAAATTAAATTTGTTGACACTGAAACAACAAATGAAGATGAAGTGTGCTCATCAGGTGCACTTGCATATGAAAGACCACGTGAATTAGATCGACAAGCAAATGTTTGAAGCTGTTCACTCTTGGAATGTCTTGACTAAAGTTTAGATGGCAAATCATCATTCTTATGGATTCCCAGTTGAGACCATGTTAATACTATTTTAGCCAAAAAAAATCCCTTTTCTTTCCTGTAGATATAGCTGTTGGAAATATGAGAATTCTTAGGTATCAATCTTTTAGCAAAAACTTGACTTTGTCTGAAAGTGTTCTCTTTCCACATTTGCCTTTGTCCACTCTCAAACTGAACACAAATTGGCCAGATGTCCTCCTCTGCTATCTTACCCATATGGCCATCTCCTTGAGTTTATATATTACATACTCAGATTTACTACAACACAGCAAATAGCAGGTACACAGATACCTATCTCAGCCAAAATTTCCCAGAGAGGACTAGTTATACAAAGTTAGCCACAGTTGCATGCCATTAATTTGAGATAGTAAAGAGAAAATGAAAATAAGTAACATAATAAGCAACCAAATTTGGCTCTGAATTTGCATTTGTAAAGTAAATAGTGAACTACTACAGTCAAAAAGTGGCTATCGTTAATTCTGAGTCTCAAACATCTGCACAAACAAAGAGAATACTGCTAACAACTAACAAGTTAAGCTCCATGCCTTTCTTCCGGGGGGGGGGGGTAAGTTTCAACAATCAGCGTGAAGTTAAAAGCTCATAGATGAGATAGGAAAATTTAACCCAATATTAGCTGCATTCATCATGTTCTCTGACAACAGAATGGCAGATCCACACGTCAAACTCTAAGGGCACCTTTGACATCCGGGTAAGGGGGGCGGCTAACCGACCCCGAAGGGTCGATTGAGATAATCGACCCTCGGTTAGCCGATTGTGTGAGGGGGAGGGCGAGCGGAGGTGGGGCCCCTCGGTTAGCCGGTGTCGGCTAACCGAGGGACCAAGCCGTTGTCAAAGACGGCCTAAAAGACTTATAACTGGAACTTCAATGGCCTAGGTGTGCAAGTATATGGGGGGATTAAAGTTGCTCTAGGTACCCATTGTTTAAGGTGGTGAGTAGCATAAATAGCAGACTTTTAGAGTCAAGCTTTTGCTAAAATAAAGAAATCCGATATATCATCCATCGTGCACTTTGCTCCATCTTCCAACGCTCTTACAGTCATGCTCATCAGTGAACTCCTAGACTAATGGTCAACTTTAGATGGTTCTCATTAACAATAAAGAAATCTAAGATATCATACATCATCAAGTTCACAAATAGTAGACTTCAAAACATATAACAAATGCTTATATTGGGTTTATGTGTCTATAAACACATTCATAATACACACGCATATATACATACATACAAACAAATTATATCCGGTTTGCTGTTATCTTGATTCTAGCTTATTCAGAGTAAGCCCCTATCAAAAGTAAGCTAATTTATTAGTGTAAAGACTTACTTAAACAAATTGTAATAAGGAACAAAACATTGAGTGCATACATCATACCTAATCAGAAATTGAAGAACATGCAAATACTCCATTGAAAGAAAGTTCTAAAATATTATTTCACTCTCATCATCAAACTTGCTACTTGCAAAGATAGAGCAAAGTGCTACAGTAACAATATAATTCTGATGTTCATTGCCGCATGTAAAAAAGAGTGTCATGAACACTACATATTCATATATAAATAGCAAATTGGTGGGCTAACAAAAAAAATCCCCTCTATTACAAGTATACAATTATGCACATCCTATCAAAAAAGTTACTTTCAAAGTTCACTAGCTAGTTAGGATCAATATCCTGCATCTTCAAAACAAATTAAAACAAATCTACCCAAAGTTGATTAGCTGTTGAGCTATGTAAAAATCAATATGCTATCTCTACAGCAAGAAAGAGAACAAACATACTGACCTCGAGATATTTGTGCAACTTATAATAGCTACTATGACAACACTCCCATGCTTGAATTCTGCAGGTTATACATGAAATGAAAATTTAACAACCTTCTCCTATGATTCCTTTGGCAGTACGAAACCGTGCAGAAAAAAGAATATCTACCTTATGTGCAACAAGAATTAACATTAGTGAAAATACAACCTGACACAGCTCCCTACTTCCTCCAGAACAAGAACTCATTCAGAAGCTAACTTCAATATTTCATGAGCATATTGAAACTAAAAAATGTAATGATGTCCTAGTTTTAAAGAACACTGTAGGCACAAATCTTTGAGCAAAGGGAAAGTAAACTTTCACATCTTTAGACAAAGAACAAGACCATCTCATGACGAAGATAGGCACAACCACTTCTAGAAAGATATGGAAACCCAACACAGAATATTTGTTGCACTAAAGTAAACGACAAAGTCCACAACACTCCAAAAAAAAAGCTCTAACAATTTAATAGCGAAAGCTAAACTGTAGCATCATGGAATATTTAAAGTAAATAAAAAGATAATATCTATATTTTTGGAATTAAATAATATTTGTTTACTTAAATCTATTTTTTAATGAATAAGATAATATTATTTTCTTGACCCAAAATTGAGATTTTTATAAAAATATGCATCTCATGTAAAATATTATTTCCAGCAACTTTGACTAAAGGAACGAACCCAAAATAAAATTGGTTTAGGCCCAATTTGGAATCTAAGTCTAAAAATCGTAATTTTATAATAATAACTTAAACCATCTAATTAGGCCTTAATTCGCGCTCTAATGGGCTCAAATAGGACCCAATCTCTTAGCCCATGTTAGAAGATCGTTTTGCCCTTTGAAACCCTAACCCTAGGTGCGTCGATTGGCGACGGCGGCGGCGGATATAGATCACCCCCGATTTTCTCGCCGATTTTTTCCCTTTGGACTCTATAGCTCGATTCGATCTCTAGAACCATCCTTAGGCTCTATAAATAGAGGGCTTCGACCTCTGGTGACCCTCATTTGATCGTTTGGCCGGCGGCGTGGTCGATCGTGACCGGACTTGGGCGAATTTTGGCATTTTAGGAGCGGTTCGATTTAGGGTTCCGGCGCGCGTTTTCCCCTCTTCCTTTTCCATCGATTAAGGTAGGTGTCTCTCGGGCTAAACCTTAATTAAATCATGCTAGCATGTTCATTTTAATGTCCTCTTTCCAATGATGCTATTTTACCTAATTTTTATTTACTATACCGTTTGTATCATTGTTTTAATCAAGGGTGTGTTAAAGTTTCATCGTCTTCACTTTACCTCAATTTAAGTTAGTATCCCAGGGATGAAATTTTAATTAAAGCATGTCATGTTATTCCCATTCTAGTGCTCTTTCCAATTATACTAATTTGCCCAAATTCTGTTAAGTAGATTGATCGCAATCGTTGTTTTAATCAAGGTCCGTCGGAGTTCGCCGTCGGCAGATCTTGGTGTTAAAAATAATCGTACCAGCGATCGCCTGATGAAGAAACGGTCACGCGATAGACCGTCTCCTTACCCCATTTTTTTAAAAATAAATTATTTTGATTGATGCGTCCCATCTCCAAGATGCGTTCATATACCTCTAGGCCCATAGTCACTCTAGTTTAAGGCCCATTAACTTCCAATTACCAATTAGAAGTAAATTAAACTCATTATTCGCTTCTACTAGAGCCGAATGATAGTTTAATTTATTCAGAACCTTTGATCACGTTGGGTCAAGTAAATTCGCGTGATCCTAGAGGACGTCGGGTTCAAACCACCTTGTCAGGTACCTGTAAGTCTACAGTTGCCGCATTGCTATAATCCCTCGTTCCTTTTATGAGTCTGGTTCGATCGAGGGTATGGTAACTGTCAAACCCCATGATCGTGCCATTTGATCACGACCTTCTTAAAGTGTATGACGTCCGTTCTAAACGAACTCACATGACCTTGGTCAGGAATTTAACGGAGGATCAGTGTCATGACCCATTAACTGTCTGATATATACCCGACAGTGAGCGATCCCCTCTTGACCATTGATGATCTTCACACGTACCCTGAAATAGTTAATGACTTGGCAATTCATGACTTATGGTTAAAGTCACTGAGCCAACTCATTAAACCATTCTAGACCTCGTGTAAGATCCGATCAATGTCTCAGGTCAAAGGACCAACGATGTTACTGAGACAATTGGATCTTCAGTTGACATTAGGTATAATTAACCATCTGAAGATCCAATAGCGGATCAGTTCAGTGTACATCCTCCCAAGACGTACACCTACACATATGTGTTGGTGCCCCGCACCAGTGACCATGAGACTGCTCACACACACATCATGTGTGCTGGTTAAATAGGTAGTCAAAGTCCCCGAGTGATTACCCTCCAACTAGGAATAATTTTAAGGTATGTGTCCATGTAAAGTCAGTCTCATGATCGAGATCCCATCTCAAGTTGACTTTACAACCACATATCATAGGGACATCGTAAAGTATACAATTACAAATTTATGCTCAAATACCACTTTATGAATGATGAACAAGATTGTACAACTATCGGGCCTACCCGATCCAAAATTAGCCTGTAGCACACCCAATACTAACAATCTCCCACTTGGACTACAACCAATTTCCCACAACTTTGAGGCCCATCTTATTCTGATGGCGCTCAAACACAATCTGTGTCAAAGGCTTGGTCAGTGGATCTACTATGTTATCTTCTAACGGTACACGCTCTACCGCCACATCTCCACGATGAACAATCTCCCGAATAAGGTGGAAGCGCCTCAGAATATGCTTCGACCTTTGGTGAGACCTAGGTTCCTTCACCTGGGCGATGACCCCATTATTATCACAAAATAATGGGATGAGAGTTGATATCTGGGGAACTACGCTGAGTTCCAAGATGAATTTCTTCATCCAGACGGCTTCCTTAGCAGCTTCAGCCGTAGCAATATATTCTACCTCCATCGTCGAGTCTGCAGTCGTATCTTGTTTGGAGCTTCTCCAACTGACTGTCCCTCCATTCAACATGAATACAAATCCAGACATGGACTTGCAGTCATCTGGATCTGATTGGAAACTATAGTCTGTGTAAGCCTTAAGCTGTAGGTCCTCTTCTCCATAAAGCAGAAAAAGATCCTTAGTCCTCCGCAAGTACTTAAGGATGCCCTTTACTGCCTTCCAGTGCTCCTCGCCTAGATTTACATGATATCTACTGACAATGCTCAAAGCATTGGCAACATCAGGCCGTGTACATAGTATTGCATACATGATTGACCCTATGGCCGAAGCATATGGTACCTTATTCATGTGTACCTCCTCCTCAGATGTCTTAGGGCTCATCCCCTTAGATAGGCAAATTCCGTGTCTCATGGGAATGAGACATCTCTTGGAATTTTCCATCCTAAACTTTTTGAGGATAGTGTCTATGTACATGGATTGGGATAATCCTAGCATCCTTTTAGATCTATCTTGGTAGATCCTTATGCCCAGCACATAGGATGCTTCTCCCAAATCTTTCATGGAGAAGGTCTTGGACAACTAAGACTTAGTTGATGTCAACATCCCTACATCATTCCTAATGAGTAAGATGTCATCAACATAAAGGACCATAAAGGTCACAGAGCTCCCACTGACCTTCTTGTAAACACAACGTTCATCTTCATTCCAAATGAAGTTGAAAGATTTGATAGTCTCATCAAATGTCAAGTTCCAGCTCCGAGATGCTTGCTTCAATCCATAAATGGATCTCTAAAGTTTACATACCTTATTAGGATGAAGCTTGGTGGTGAATCCTTCAGGTTGTACCATGTACACCTCTTCTGACAGATTTTTATTAAGAAAAGCTATCTTCACATCCATTTTCCAAATCTCATAATCCAGGTATGCAGCAATGCAAGGAAGATTCTGATTGACTTAACCATGGCCACTGATGAAAATGTCTCATCATAGTCAATGTCTTATCTTTGACGATAACCCTTCGCCACTAATCTTGCCTTCTATGTGTCAATGTATCCATCTACACCGATCTTCCTTTTGAATATCCACTTGTAGCCGATAGGGACTTTCCCTTCGGGTACATCAACTAAGTTCCAAACTTTGTTGGTGTACATGGACTGGATCTCTGAATTCATTACCTCTTGCCATTTCTCGGAGTCTGCACTACTGATGACCTCCTGGTAGGATTGTGGATCTTCATCCTCATTGATACATACCTTAGAAGACCTCTCTGTGACATGTCCAACATATCTCTCAGGTTCTCTTGGTAGTCTACCAGATCTCCATAGTGTCTGTGTTTCACTCTGAGTAGGATTAACCGATTCAGTCTCATCTAATGAGATAGTGTCTTGAGGTTGTGGTTCTTGGACTTCGTCCAATTCTATCTGGCTCTCACTATTTTTCTGGAGTAGATATTCTTTTTCTAGAAATATAACTCTCTTAGCCACTAAGACCCTTTGCTCAGAAGGGTGATAGAAATAATATCCAAAGGTCTCCTTTGGATATCCCACAAACCTATATGTATTGATTCTAGCCTCAAGCTTATCACAATCGTTCCTCTTCACATGGGCAGGACACCCCCAAATTTTAATATGATTAAATTTTAGTTTCTTGCCCTTCCATATCTCATATGGTATAGAAAGAACAGATTTACTTGAGATCCTATTAAGTAGATAGGCTGCAGTCTCTAAGGCATAGCCCTAGAGAGACAAGGGTAGTCCTGACATGGACATCATGGATCGGACCATGTCTAACAAGGTCCTATTTCTCCTCTCGGATACACCATTGTGCTGTGGTGTATACGGTGGAGTCCACTGAGAAACAATTCCATTGTGCTTAAGATAAGAAGTGAATTCATGGCTAAGGTATTCTTCTCCTTGATCTGATCGAAGAGTCTTAATACTCTTGTCAGTCTATTTCTCTACTTCATTCTTGTATTCCTTAAACTTATCAAAGGCTTGTGATTTATATCTTATTAAATACATATAGCCATATCTCGAGAAGTCATCAATAAAAGAGATGAAATAGAGCTGACCCCCTTTTGCTTCTATGAACATGGGTCCACACACATCCGAGTGTATGAGCTTGAGAAGGTCATCAGCCCTCTCACCATGTCCACTAAAGGGAGCCTTGGTCATCTTCCCCATGAGATAAAACTCACAGGTATCAAATGACTTGTATTCGAATGAATTCAAATACCTATTTGAGTGTAAGTGAGAGACTCTCTTTTCACCTACATGACCAAGCCTGCAATGCCAGAGATATGCAGAATTCACTTCATTAGCATTGAAAACCTGCATAACATTAGAGCATGTATCTAATACATAAAGACCATTGACTAATGAACCATTGGCTATCACCAAACCATTATTCATTATAGAGCATCTAGTGTTATTAAAAGCCAATGTATATCCAACGTTATACAAGTTAGAGATTGAAATAATATTCTTTATGATATTAGGAACATAATAATAGTCATTCAGCTCCAGAATGACGTCTGAAGATAAACTGAGGCGTGCAGTCCCGACAGCTTTGGCATCATCTAAAGCTCCATTGTCCATCCTCAGCTCAATCTCCTTTTTACCCAATCGCCTTCTATTTGTCGGCACCTGCAAAGAGTTACAAATATGCGATGCACATCTAATATCTAATACTCATGATGTGGATTTCATATATGACAAATTAAGGTCTTTGACAAAAATACCTTCATTTAGAATTACCTTGTAATTCCTTTTCCAATGCCCAGGTTGTCCGTATCGAAAACACTTGTCCTCTTTTTCATTCTTCTTGCCCTTTCCTATGTCACCTTTGGTGACTTCCTTACTCTTGGCCTTCTTCTTTCCCTTCCCTTTGTTGGATATCTAGGTGGCCTTCCTTTTCTTATTGGCCCGACCAACAACCATTACAAAAGATGATTTATCTTTCTGCATAGTCCCTTCAGCACTGTTCAACATGTTGAGCAGCTCAGGGAGAGTTACTTCAATCCTATTCATGTTGAAGTTTATGATGAAGGGAGAAAAGGAGTCAGGCAATGACTGGAGAATAAGATCAATGCACAGTTCAAGATCCAACTTAAACCCCAGTGTGAACGTGTCACATAGACATTAAAAAGAAGAAGAAATTAACTTAAGGATATGATTAAAAGATGATGATAATAATAATAAAAGGTGGGGGAGGGAGTATGAGATGCTACTCTAGGAGTGTGATCACCAGAGGGGTTACCTCAAAATAAGAAAGTGATAGCAAAATACCTTGTAAGCAGGATGTGGTGTGAGTTCAACTTCCTCCTTCTACCGGCCGACCGATGAAGGGGTTTTTTATCTTGATTACCCTTGAAAGACAAGCAAAGATAAGGAAATAGATTGGATTAGAAAAGCAAGTGTAGTATCAATGCTCTATGAAAATTGATCTATGCAATAAGGGCATGAACACACCTTGTGTGTTTTATTTTTTAAACCCCTTATGGAGCAAAAGGGAGGGATAATATGTATGGGCACAGACAACAAAGGCCTGTTGGCCAGCCACATGGAAGGCACTGATGTGGCAGAGTGTATATCAACTGATGGCAAAATGGGCACACTAGTGACTTTGATGATGCGTCCCTTATGTGGAAACTTTAGGCATTGATGATTTGTGGAGGGTACGACATCAAGCACTTGGATGTATGGACGGCCCAGGATGCCATTAAAGGTCGGATCCATGTCTAGGATATGAAAATATACTGTAACTGACACGGGACCCAGCCCGACTTTCAAAGTGATCATGCCCATGGGCGGCTTCTTCGTGTTATCATAAGCAGTAACTGTAATGGTAGACGACCGTATCTCACTGTCGGAATGCCACACATTTTCAAAGTGCTGGGAGGAAGCACATTTATGGATGCACCAGTATCCACCAAACATCGACTAACGGCCACTTTGTTAATATCAATAGTAATGCACAAAGCATATTTCCTGGCCGGCTTTGGAGATAGTTCATGTTCATAAAAGACAATAGCCGGTTGGTCACCTACCGGAGTTAAGACTGAAGTGATCTGCTCAACTGGAATATCCTCATTGACCATCACCTTCTGTAGATACTGCTTCATAGCCGTTTGGTGAGTGGTGGATCTCTTAATTAGTTCCAAAATAGAAATCCTAGCCGGGGTCTTGTCTAAATACTTTAGCAAATCATATTGGGTGCTTGGTATGGATTATGGTTCTTGTTCTTGCTTCTCTTGCCCCTGTGCGAGCTCTTGCTCCTGTTGTGAAAACACACGGTGGAATATCTATCCACTACGGAGCACCATAGTTTAAGAATTTTGCGCCTCTGTCGTGTTTTGGGTAGGCGGAGGATTGGTAGATGAAGAAGGGATATCATGGTTGACAGGTGCTTGAGGTGGAGCGACCGAAGAGGGAACCCTTATGAGGGGCCTTGTCGGCTGAGGATTGGTAGAAACTAGGGTGGTGGGTAGCAAAGGTCTAATGGGAGCGGGATTGGAAGGAGCAGGTAGTGCCTGGGCGGTTGCAGAAGGTGTAGGCCGAATGAGGAGGGGCCTAGGTGGAGGTGATGGATTTTCAGGAGGTATAGTGGATGTTGGTGCAGGTCGGAGTAAGGGGGTTCTCGCTGGCAAAGGGTTAATGGTAGTGGGAGGAGGAATGGGTGCCGGTGAGGGGCGGATGAGGAGCGGCCTAGACGGCAAGGGATTTGTGGAAGGAGGAGGAGAAGGGTTTGTGGAGGTGCGAATGAGGAGCGGCCTAGCTGGCAAGGGATTTATAGAAGTGGGAGGGGTTTGTTGGGGTGCGTGAGAAGGTGGAAGGTGAATAAGGAGTGGCCTAGATGATGGAGGGTTGGTGATGGTGGAGGGAACTTGGTTGGTGGTGCGTAAGAGAGGACGCGAAAGTTGAGGGAAAGATGTTGGTTGGGAGATTGTTCTTAGTAAACGTGGAGGTTGGTTTGAACTTTGGTTTATAGCCCCGACAGAGGTATTTTCTTCATGCCACCATTGCCCCCTCTCCACTTCATGGAAGGAGGTGACAGGGTTTAACTGTTGATTAGGTGCTGGGTGCTCCTGTAGCTGATTGTGGACAATCCCCATGTCCGGTTGTGGCGCGGGAGCCTGTTGCGGCTGAGGAGGTTGTTGAACTTGCTGTTGAGGTGGCTGTTGAGTCTGCTGCTGCCGAGGAGGTCTTCGTGCTTTCAAAGTTGCAATAAACCGCCTCA
>JAHNEJ010002815.1:0-186553 GCA_022559845.1 Amorphophallus konjac | reverse complement strand
TGTGAGCGACGTCACGCGGTTCGGGGAAGAGCGGGGAAGAGGAAGCGGAGAGCGCGCGGGCTCCTTCTTTTTTGTTTGTTTGCTTGTTTTGCTGCAACACAGAGATGATAGAGAAGAGAGAAGGGGCCACCACGGGAGATTGCTCCGGCGGGGCGAGCGGGACAAGTATAATATAGCAAGATATGGGGTTCAAACGGCCATAGCGGGAAGTGACTCGCCGCGACCTCGGGGGACGGGAATGGTGCAGAAATTAAATAACAAGAATTGAAACGGCCATTGGGGAAGTGACTCGCCGCGGCCTCGAGAATATGAGCAGAATATAGCAGAATATAAAGGAGAATATAAGAACAGAGATTTAAACGGCCATTGGGGAAGTGACTCGCCGCGGCCTCAAGAATATGAGCAGAATATAACAGAATACAGAGAGAATATAAGAACGAAAATTTAAACGGCCATTGGGGAAATGACTCGCCGCGGCCTCGATGATATGAGCAGAATATAACAGAATATAGAGAGAATATAAGAACGGAAATTTAAACGGCCATTGGGGAAGTGACTCGCCGCGGCCTCGATGATATGAGCAAAATATAACAGGATATAAAGAGAATATGAGAACAGAAATTTAAACGGTCATTGGGGAAGTGACTCGCCGCGGCCTCGATGATATGAGCAAAATATAACAGGATATAAAGAGAATATGAGAACAGAAATTTAAACGGCCATTGGGGAAGTGACTCGCCGCGGCCTCGATGAAAAGATGTGATCGCCAGGGGCCGAAAGACCCCAAAATAAGAAAGTGATCGCGCCTACCTCAAGAGCGGGAGATGGCGGGTTGCTTCTTCCTCTCCTTCGGCCGGCCGACGGAGAGGGCTTTCCTCGGGTACCCTTGCAAAACAACGACAAATAAATGACAAGTGGATTAGAAAGATGGAGGTGTAGTATTCAAATCCTTGCGATAAAAATAACGAAATGATGGCAAGACACACACCTGGTTGGTGTTATCTTTTAAACCCCTCTCGGACTCGAGTAGGAGGAAAATGAGATGATGGATGCAAGAAGTATAAGAGAAGAGGCGCCCTTGTGAAGGGGGATAGAGGATGCAATATGATGAATGTAAAGAACTATGGAGAAAAAGGGGAAGAAAGGCTTATTGGATGAGCCGAGGGTGAAATCCGGCGGAGCTCCGGCAGCGTGGGGACGACGTGGAAGCGCGGTGGATGAAGACGACCTTCCTCTCGCGAGCGTGAGCACCCGAGAAGCCGGCAGAACCTCCACCTACAAAAGAACCCACGGGTTAGAAAATGACTCCGTAGCCTCTGGGCTCCGGCAGCCTATCGGATCACTTAGAAGCTCCCTAGAACTGAGGGGGTGGGCCTCTATTTATAGGGCTCCGGAGGGTGGAGGCGTCCAGGACCCTGGACACCTCCATCAGGGCCGAAATAATATTTTATTCTATTTTATATATTTTTTTGGAATACTTTTGTGGAGGCGTCCAGGGTCCCGGACGCCTCAAGCAGGTCCACCGAAACCGACGACGGCCGCACGCGGTTTGGCACAACGCGTGGTTTTGTGAGCGGCGCCTCGTGATTCAGAAATGGGCGCGTCCAGCTGACTGGACGTCTCTATAATTTGGATTTTTTCACACACGACAAACCGTCGTTCGGTGGCCGGCGCCCGTGAGGGTTTTGATGGAGGCGTCCAGGGGCCTGGACGCCTCCAAAATTATATTATTTTTTTATTTTTCTTTTGTCTTTTATGCCAAGGCTGGCATTTTTATTTTTTTATTTATTTTTATGGAGGCGTCCAGGGGCCTGGACGCCTCCATTAATATATATTTATTTATTTATTTTTTTGTTTTTGTATGCCAACTGGCATTTTACACTTATTTTTTATTTTTGTTTTTATGGAGGCGTCCAGGGTCCTGGACGCCTCCATTAATTTATATATTTTTTATTTAGTTTAAGCCCTGAGAAAATAATAAAACAAATTAAAATATGGGGGCGTCCAGGGGCCTGGACGCCCCCATTAAGACCCACCCGGGTCCTTAGATCAGGCGTCGGCGGGCGCCCGGCAGATACCCTTCTTGGTTCCGGAACCTTCTGATGCGTTCGACTGGTGTTGATGCCGTCCGAATGCCGTGACGAGACGATTCCGGATGCCGAAAAGGGCGGAAGAAGACTCAAGAAAAGGAAGTACTCAAGTGATTCGAAACGCGTAAGCCGTCGCGGGGCGTTGTATAGTAATATGAGACTTTCTCAGGAGACGTCAGGAATGGCGTGTCTACAGCTGCCCCGCCTTGGCGTCTGCTTTGCAAGGGAGCGACACGTAGTGGAATGGTATCGAAGTGGAGTGAATGAGTGGGAGCGGACTGATAAGTTGATGCCAAGGTGTGATGAGACACGCTTTTGACGTTACTGTTTGGAATCTTTCCTGGAGTTTCAATGAGGCGACCTTGAAGAAGGTCTTTCAAATATTGACGATTGCTTGGACGGAGATCAAATAAGGGAGGGTGAGATGTGCGCTCAGGCACGAAACAAAAGGAGACCAACTTCTCGTGTGGAAGTACCTGGGTCATAAACCGGAGGTTTCACCTTTGGGGAGCGGTTACCAGCCAATGTGGAAGTGCTGCGGCCAAGGTGGGTCAAAAAAGGTAAAGGAATATCTGAGGGTCTGTCCAAACAAGGGTCTCCTTTGGAAGAGCAGCGTAGGGCTGTCTCAAGGAAACTCAGTATTTCATTCGGAGTGGAATATCTCATATTTGTGGGAATTGGAGCACAACGGCTTTCACAATCGAATCACTTGAATGATCTTCCGCAATAAATCAAAGTCCTATATGAATGCATGCTGGGTTAAAGAAAAATTTAAAACAAACTAAAATAGAAAATAGCCAAGGATAATATTGTCAACTTGTGAAGAACGGGTCAGGATACCGACCCGGTGAGCTGATACTGGGCTGGGGCCCGTTTATCCGCGCACCAACTCACTGAATGGAACCGTCGTCCCCATTCTACCACAAATTGACGGCCTATCCGTACAACCCAAATTCTTCCGGGATCATCACCGTTTTTGTTGAAGGGGAACTCAGATCCCAGATTCGTTCGGGCCGCACGGTCCTCGGCATGTTCTAGTAGCGTACGTATCATATACTACGATGCATGACATGGTGGGACCAACCAATGAAAGGTGGGACAGGAGATAGGACAAAGACGTCCGTTAGTAAAACCTGCACAGACTAGCAAAGGTTAGCAACATCAGAAAGTAGCAGAATCACAGCAGAATCGCACCACAGTTCAAAGGAGATCCAGACAAAATCTGACAATGACCACTGATGTGACATGTTCTGTCCTGTAGCACCCTTCCCTTCCTATAAGAACTCCCCTTAGGCTAGTTCATTCAAATGCACCAAGGTGGGTTTTGGAAGCTCAGGAGAGGAAGGAGAGGAGAATCTAGAGATTTTCAGGATGGAAGGAGAGTCTTCCCGCGTTATGAAGAGGAGCAGGCCTAGCAGCGAGATCAGGCGACTCTCCGACCTCGAGGGTCATTGAGTGGGACGATCATGTCGCATATGGTAAGCTGATTCATTTCAAATTTCTCCACGTGAACCTTCTTCTTACTTCCTTCATTTCTTCTTCTTTCTCTTCCAGCCATATCCACTCTTCCCAGGCCCGAGGAAGTTTTCCAAGCTGCCATGGCTTTCAAGCTGACTTCCAATATCTCCATTGGCATGAGGGCCATACTCTCGAAGTGGCATCTGCAGGGGCTCCTTATTCACGCCAAACATTACGAGAAGATTCGTATGGACTGGGCGGCTATGGGCGCACTAGTGGAGATCTGGCATCCCCAGACCCACACTTTTATCTTCCCGACCTTCGAGGTGACCATCCTCCTCGAGGAGGTGGAACTTCTGCTCGGATTGAAGAAATTCAAGAGTGACGGGAAGGTGAAGGCTATGCGGATGCTGACACGGGGGACTTCTGAAAGCGTCCTTGGAAGCTTCATGCCGCCCGACGCAGCCAGAAAGGTCCGTACTCAAAAGGGGATCGATCTCCAAAAGCTTGCGGAGTGGGTCATGGACGCCCTGAGAGGGTCACCAGACGATGACTATTTGGAGGGAATCATGAAGGGGTTCACTATCTGTCTGGCGGGTGCTCTCTTGTTCCCTTATACCGACAACATGGTGGAGGAAGACCAACTGGGTGCTATCTGCGGGATCTGGCGTGGAAAGAGGGTGGGACCCGCCGTCCTTGCCTATCTTTACAGCGGCCTTACCTGCCTCGAGTATGGGTAAGCCTCCTTTTGGTTGCGCACTTGTCTTGAATTGCTGGCTTGATTTGCACTTCAAATTCGACCACCGCGAGGGAATGCCAACTGCTTCGAAGCTCTTCCAACAAAGCCCGCTTCACCACATAGCCGACGTGTTAGGCTTCGGTGGTACTGTAGTGAACCGCGTTCCGTGGCTGAAGAAACGTGAAGACTGGCGGTCTCACTTCCGCACCGTGACACAAGGCTTCTTTACTTGCGCACCGGCATGTTTGCTTTCGCTAGATCTCCTCATGAGGTCTTCCCCCGAAGTTGATCTTCAACTGATCGGCGCGACCGAGTTCGTCCTTTATAGTGCGCATCGGTGCTGCCTCCAGATTGGCATCCCACGCCATTCGTTCCCGCCACCGACTGGCATTGTTCCTTTGAAGAAAAGGGAGTTGGGCACTGAAGCGGACGCGAAGGAAGCGAAGGCCATTAAAGCTCCCTGGAAGACAAGTGTTGCGGGAAAGGCCTTAGCGCACGTGGTGGAGGAATGCGAGCCGTGGAGGGCTTATGTAACCGAACTGGGGAAGTTAAGGCCTAAGGTGCCTAAACCCCTGATGTAGTTCACTCTGCTTTTCTGATGGAATAAAATTTGGCATTGGATGTTTTGGACCCCCGTCCCCTTAATTATTATCTTTTTTATGGTTTTTCTTTTTCTTTGTGTTTTTTTATTTTGTTTGGATTATATACATATTCTTATCTTTTTTACTTTTATTATATATAAATATTTTTTGAAAATTTTTTATTATGGGGGCGTCCAGGGCCTGGACGCCCCTAATTTTATTTTATTATTTATTTTTTTTATTTTTTTTGGGGGCGTCCAGGGTCCTGGACGCCCCTATTTTATTTTTTTTATTTTTTTGATTTTTTTGTTTTGGGGGCATCCAGGCGCCTGGACGCCCCTAATTTTTTTGAATTTTGAAAAAAAATAAAAAATGTGGGGGCGTCCAGGCGCCTGGACGCCCCAATAAAGGTAATCTATATATAGGGGGGCTCCCCCCCTTACTCACTTTACTGTTCATTCTGACCGTCCAGTCACCCTAGACGACCCATTCTTAGTCCCCATGGAGCGAGGAGGATCGAGCCAGGGTCCAGAGAAGCGGAAACGACTGGCTCGTCGTGCGAGGAGGTTGAGGGATGATGCAGAGGAGGCTGCAGCAGAGGAGATTGCTGCGGAGGAGGGGATGGAGGTGCCTCTCCTGGCCGCGGAGGCCGCTGCGGATGCTGGTGACGCGGGAGAGGACGATCACGACCCGGTAAGTACTTCGGAATTCTCATTCTGTGGTTCAATAGGCTAAAACGGGCGTGCGAGAGGCTGTGAGAGAAGGCCGGGTAGTGAGAGAAGGAGGCGTCCAGGGGCCTGGACGCCTCCACTTTTTCTTTTTTTTTTTATTTATTTATTTACGTAAATAATAAAATAAAATTAAAAATAAGGAGGCGTCCTAATCCTGGACGCCTCCATAAAAATATATATATTATTAATAAATTTTGTTTTGGGTTTTTGGGTTTTTTCTAAAAAAGAAAAAAGGAAATTGGAAGGAGGCGTCCAGGGGCTTGGACGCCTCCACAAGAAAATATAAATATTTTAAAAAAGTAAAATAAAATAAAAAGAATAAGTAGTATATATACAGTGTTATTGTTTATTACTGTTCATGATGCTGATGTGTTCTTTGTTGGTTTTGTGGTTTGCAGGGCGTGATGAAGGGCCGGATCAGCTGGTCCTTGGTGGTGGCAGCATACCGTGGGCTGCCGGATTTCCAGAGGGCGCGTGTGGACGCCATGGGCTTTGGAGCTTTCCTTAGGATCGAGCCCTTCCGGCTCGACCTTCCTCTTATCCAGGCATTGAGGGAGCGGTGGCACGCACCGAGCCGGGCGTTTCTGATGCCCTGGGGGCACATGGTGCCGACACTTGAGGACGTGGCTCGGATCACCGGGCTACGAGTTGACGGAGAGGCAGTCAGCGGGGTCACCTACCCCGACTACCGAGAGAGTGCCCTGGACCTGCTGTGGTTAGAGACGAGCGTGACTGATAGAGACAGCAGGGTAGTCGGCCGAGTGGAGATCATGGAGGCGCTCGGATTCGTCGACCCGCGCCAGCGGGTTAGCGAGACTGGAGCGGAGTTCTTGGCTCGACTGGAGGGGGATGCTCGTGCAGCTTTCACCCAGGATCCGAGCGAGAGGGAGCTGGTGGATCTAGACCTTCGGAGGTTCTTTTCTTCTTCCTGGGCCGCCTTCTGCTGGGGACGAAGGGGATGGCATCCACTGCCGTTTCCTCGGGATCTTGGCGGATCTGGACAGAGTGGGACACTATGCGTGGGGAGCGGCTCTGCTTGCCCATTTGATTGCTGATCTCTCCCAGACTTCGGAGAAGGAGACGACAGTCAGTGGCTTCGCACCTTTCCTCCAGGTAAACATTTTATTTATGCATTCCCACAGTTAAATATGCAATTATTGTACTAATGATGTATGATGGATGCAGGTGTGGAGCTATTACTATTTCCCGATGGGGAGGGCTAGGCATGGGAACAGGAGGGCCGTGCCTCTGGCGCGGCAGTGGAGGCCGGTCGTGGTTGCAGCACCCCACGGCTACCAGCTGGCGTCACTTCGTCGGGAGCTGAGCGAGTATCCCGAGGCCATGGTATGATGCGTATGATTTTTTTTGTGTTTATGCGTGTGACTGAATGGTAACTAACATGATGTATGTATGGTGATGCAGGTGGTGTGGAGGCCCTACCTGGGCATGGGCGACGCTGGCCAGCCCTGGGTTGTAGCGGGTCTTCCTCGTTTCAGGCGGGACGTGTGGGTCCATTGCCTGAACGAGATTGAGCCGCTGCGGCTTAGACTGGTCATGAGGACGTTGGGGCTGGCCCAGGAGTGGGTTGACGTAGATGCGCCGGCCCGCATTGGGCGGAAGACCAAGGGGAAGGCGAAGATCGTGGACTGGCGTACGCGCTTCCCAGCACAGTACCAGGACTGGCAGCAGGGCGGGGTCCCAGTGGTGTCCCACGTACAGGACAGCACAGACTACATGAGACGGTACCGAGCTACGTACGGGGACCGCCTCTCCTTGGGTGGTATGGCAGGGGTAAGTGAAATGAAACTGCTCCACCTTTCTATATGTATATGCATGGGATACTAACTTATGTGTAATGCAGGATGCTCGTGATACCATGATCGCCGACCTGCGGGCCCAGTTGGCGGACGCCAGGCGACAGTTGGTGGCCATCCGACAGGAGTTGGAGATCCTGGTGAGTCTATGCAATGCATTTTTTTGTGACCTGGATTTTTGATGCTTAGCCTTTGACTGACGTTTGCCTCGTGTTTCAGCGGGCCCACCAGACAGCGGCAGCCGGGATGGCTGGTGGAGCGGGTTCCAGTTCGCGGGGCCCTCCTCCTGAGGTTTCTGCCCTCCAGGAGCAGCTGGCGTACGCGGTGGCTCGGGCTGAGGAGGCCGAGCGTGACCGCGAGGCTCGAGTGAGTGTTTGCTTGGCCGCGACCCTTTTCTAGCTGCTTTCCTTCTATCACTGTTCTCTTACGGTGCATGCGTGCTTTGACAGGTGGCCGAGATTCGGGAGGCCCTGGCGCGTGCTGTCCGTGCTGAGCAGGAGCGTGATGCCTGGGTGGCAGAGCGTGACTGCCCGGATTGCGGAGCTAGAGGAGGAGCGTCGACGGGAGGCTGAGGAGCTCCCTCGTGACGTGCTGGATCTGCGGATCGCCCTCGAGCTGTCGAGGAGGGAGGCGGTGAGAGAGAGAGAGGAGAGGGAGAGGGATAGGGAGACCATGGAGAGAGAGAGGGAGTGGGATAGGGAGACCCTAGAGAGAGAGAGGGAGAGGGATAGGGAGACCATGGAGAAAGAAAGGGAGTACAGGATGGCAGAGCGATATCGGGATTGGGACGAGAGGAGAGCTCTGGTGGCCCAGGTGTCGGAGCTCCGGCTGAGTCTTGGCACGGCGGAGGGGAGACTCCGGGAGAGTGAGGAGCGGTATCGGAGGGCGAAGGAGCGCGGGGAGCGACTTCGTCAGTCCGGTTCCTTTTCTGTGGGCAGCTTTCTAGTTTCTTCGGCCGAGCAGCGTCGCCGTACCTTGGAGGCTGGCATGGTGCCACCTGGAGAGGCGAGCACGGCTTCTCAGGGTTCACAGAGGTCGCGGAGGCCCCCTAGGGATCCCCGTCAGAGGAGGGAGGAAGGAGATGACCAGGAGGGTGACGGTGAGAGTTAGAGAGTTGCTTGTACGTCACCCTTCTCACTGTATGATGTACTTTCGGCTATTATATGAAATGGAAATGGCTTTTTTGTGTTGTGTGTACTTTTCTCTCTCCCACACTTTCTTCTTTGCACTGAGTTGTCCTTTGAGGCATGCTTCGCGAGACCTTGCCCTGAACAGCGGGGAACTACGCTTTGCACGGGGGGATTTTGTTTCCTTTTCCCCCTTTTGGGCGCGTCCAGGCGCGAGGACGCGTCTTAATCCTTGATTTCAAATTTAAAGCGACGGGTGGTCCTTCTTCTCCCGTGCCTTACCCGCAAACGAGCCCGCCTTCTGCCGAAACTCGCTTGCCCCCCTTTCCGTCTTCCTCTTCTTTTGATCGATGGAGTTCGGTGGGCCCGACCATGGTGAAGGTGGAGAGGGACGAGGAACTCCTCGCCCAAGGAGGGACGCGCCCGAGCACGGAACGGCGTCCATGGAGGAGGAAGGGCCGCTTCGGGCCCCCGAGGGACCCGAGGGGCCCGATGGCGTGGGAGGAGGTGAACACGGTCCGGTAGGTCCTCCGATCTCTTCCTCTTTTAATTCATTTTGGGTTTTGAAGCGAGCCGCGCGAGGAGGAAAGGGTTCGGCGAGTGTTGCACTCAAATGATGGACGCGTCCTAGACAGGGGACGCGTTCCTTTTGACTGATGTGGGACCCCTTTCTTGGTGCAGGACATGGCAAGGACCCTGGGTCTGGCCGATGAGTGGGCGAGTGCGGACGAGCCGAGCCGCGTCAGGAGGGAGAGTCGCGGCAAGGCGAGGCTCGAGGACTGGCCCGTACGTCTCCCTGGACAGCAAGGGGGTGTACTGGTGCAGGACAGTGCCGACTTCCTGCGGCGGCAGAGAGAGAGTTACGCGGGGCTTCCCCAAGCTGGGGACACGCGTGGCATCGGCGGCTCGCGCGCCCAACTGTCAGAGACTAGGCGGCAGCTGGCCGTCGCTCAACATGAGTTGTCGCTCCTGGTAAGTTACGTGCCGCACTTTTAACTTCAGATTTTGGAGTTTCACTGACGGCCGTTGTTTATTTTGTTCCAGCGTGCCCAGCAGACAGCGACGGTGGGAGTGGCTGGCGGATCTTCCAGCTCCTCGGCCCCTTTTCTCGAGATTGCCTCCCTCCGGGAGCAACTTGCCGGTGCGGTGGCCCGCGCGACCCGGGCGGAAGAGGAGCGTGACGCCTGGGTGGCGACTGTAGCGGAGCTGCGGCATCGTGGTGAGGAGAGACCTTCTCCAGACATCCTGGAGTTAAGGGTTCTTCTGCAGATGATGAGGAGAGAGGCAGAGAGAGAGAAAGCCGAGAGAAGGTCCGAGCGACAGCGGGATCTGACCGAGAGGAGGGCCTTGGAGGCCCAAGTGAGGGAGCTCCAGCTGGGCCTTCAGGCCGTCGTGCAGAGGCTAGGAGGGATGGAGACGCGCTACGAGAGAGCGCGAGAGTTCGGGGAGCGACTCCGCCAGTCCGGTCGCTTTGCCGCCAGTGGCTTCTTCGCCACGCCAGGGGAGGAGCAGCGAGTCACTGCTGCGGAGCAGGCGCCCAGAGGCGAGGCAGGTGCTACTGCGCGGGGATCCCAGAGGCTTCTGAGGGACCCGTACCTCAGGGGAGAGGAGGAGAGTGCCCAGAGAGATGAGTGATGGTGAGGATTGGCGAGCTAGTGGACCCGCCACCTCTCTATGATTGTAGTGCTTATGACAGCTTATGTAGAATTATGAATGGAGTGATTTGATTTTCTGCTGTTTATTTGTTCTCTTGTGCGTTCCTTCATCCCTACACTTCTTCTCCTTTGCACTGTTCCCATGTGATGGGTCTGTCGAGACTCCGCTCCAAGCGGAGAATCGTGTCTTGTTGTGACCATTTTCACGGGAATCTGCCGTCGAAGTCAATACTGACGGCCCTAGTTCCTTTTCCCGGATGTTGTGCCAAATTTTGCGGGCGTCCTCCAAAACATGATAGGGTATCCCTAGACAACATAGGGGCTATTCGTCCTATTCTTCGTCCAGTCAATCACCCTGTGCGAGCGGTGAAGCGACACATGGGGCCGCTTGGCCGGTGTCTCATTGCGAGGGCTATCATTGACAGGTGATGGAGGCAATCTTGGCCCGCACTCCTTCCATTTCTATAAATTCTTGTCCCTTTTATCTTCCCAGGTATATCGAGAGCTAACTCGAGGAGCACAAGTTCTTACGGGAGAGGAGGAGTTCAAAATTCCGAGAGTTGGATGGAGGGCGAATCTTCCCATTCCTCGAAGAGAAGCAGGTCCAGTGGTAGTAGTTCCAGGAGGCTTTCAGACCTTGAAGGGCACTTCAGCGAAAGGGCCCAATCACAACTCGTAAGCCAAGTTTTCTTGCCCTTTTCTCATTTTTCTTCCTTTCTTCTGACCAAACCTCACCCCCATTCCTTGTATGTGTAGGTTGTGATGAAATCACAAATCTTATGGGAGTTGGTAGTAGCAGCGTACAGGGGCCTCCCAGATTTTCAGAAGGCGAGGCTAGACGTGATGGGATTTGGTACCTTCCTTCGGATCGAGCCGATCCAGCTTGACCTAGTCCTGATCCAAGCCTTGTGTGAGAGATGGGACCCAGTGAGCCGGGCATTCCTGATGCCCTGGGGGCACATGGTGCCCAGCTTGGAAGATGTGGTCCGAATTACGAGTCTCAAGGTGGATGGCGAGGCAGTGACCGGAGTCACTTACGCGGACTACCGAGAAGGTGCCCAGAAGTTACTGGGTTTGGACCTAGATGGTCGGAAAAATAGGTCGGTAGCTAGGGCGTCCCTCATGGATGCATTAGGGCTCACCGACACTCGTCGGCGGGACGATGAATCCTCAGAAGAGTTCATGGAAAGGATAGAAATAGGATGCCGTGCCGTGTACTGCACAGATTTCGGCGACTGGGAAAGATGCAACATAGATTTGAGGAGATTTCTCCTCTTCCTTTTGGGGAGATTGGTACTGAGCTCGAAAGGGGACGGTATCCAATGTTGCTTCCTGGAGCTGCTGTCAGACCTTGAAAGAGTAGGGTACTATGCCTGGGGAGCTGCCATGCTGGCACACTTGTTTGCAGGCCTATTCCAAGAAACGGATCGTGAGATGACTGTGAGTGGTTTCACACCATTCATCCAGGTATTTTTTGGTTTTGCTTGTTTTGTATTTTTTTTGTTGTTTTCGCAAGGTGCTGATGACCTGCGCCGAGCAGCTATGGAGCTATTATTACCTCCCCATGGGGAGAGCTCGACATTGGCGACCCGTGATGGTGCCGCTAGCCAGGCGGTGGGAACCCATCATGAGTGCGGCACCCCTAACCTACCAACTGATGGTGTTAAGGCGGGAGCTACAGGAGTTCCCTGCAGCGATGGTAAACTGGAGACCCTACTCAGACATGGTCGATGCCGACCAGCCGTGGGTTCTAGCAAGTCGTGCCCGGTTCGGACGGGAACTATGGATGCACTGCCTGAATGAAATCGAGCCGCTTCGGCTACGATTAGTTATGAGGACTTTAGGACTGGCTCAAGAATGGGTGGATTCAGCTGCGCCACCTCGTGTCGGGAGAAAGACGCGGGGACCGGCGACCTGCATTGACTGGCGCGTGCGATTCCCTGAACAGTACGAGACTGGCAACGGGGTGGCACGATTGTAGAATCGCAGGCGCGGGACAGCGAGGACTACTTGCGTCTATATAGGACAAAGTACGCAGAACGGTTCCAACCCCGGGGACTTGTGGAGGTAGGTTTCCCCTTTTTCTCTTCTCTTCTTTCTCCTTTTCTTGGTTTTTCTGGTGAAAATGCTGACTTGTAAGGCTGCAGGATGTCCGGGATGCCATGATAGCGAATTTACGAACTCGCTTGGCAGAGATGGAACAACAGTTGGGCGATGCCCGCGGAGCTACGAGCGCCTTGGTAGGTGTACAGTACGTTCCTAATTAAAACCCCAGATTCCAGATGTTGGCTGCTAATTCACATGGTCGTAGCATGCCCAGATTGGCGCGGCCTCCCCAGCGATGGGAGTAGGTGGTGCCTCTTCCAGCTTGTGGATTCCCACCTCAGAACTTGACTCGCTTCATGAGCAACTTGCTCACGCCACGCAGCGTGCTGCGGAGGCAGAAGGGATGCTCCGTATACAGGTAAAAGTTTCAGCGTTGAGTTCTCTTTGTTTACGCCTTATCGCGTATCTGAGATGGTACACTCGGCAGGAAAAGGAGACGGAAGAAGCGCTTGCCCAAGCTGCGCAGAAGGAGGCTAGGATAGCAGAACTGGAGAGGGAACTGCGGCGTCATCCTGATGACGACTCATCCAGGGATGCTATGGAACTGAGGATCACTCTCCAGTTGGAGAGGGAAGACCGTGAGAGAGAACGGGCAGAGAGAGAAAGAGACGCAGAGAGAGAAAGAGCCAACAGTTTGGCTGAAAGGGAGGAGCGAAGGGCCATGGAGGCCCAACTATTCGAACTCCGAATCGGCCTTGGTCTTGCTGAACAGTGGCTGAGAGATGGTGAGGAGCGCTACCGAAAAGCACGAGAGCGTGGCTTTCGTGTTGGTAGCTTCTCTGCTGCTTCCGTGGATCAACGCCGGGATGTGGGAATAGGAAGAGGAGTACAGAGCGGCAGGAGTACCGCTTTTCGTAGTTGGGTAGCACCTTTGAGAGTGTTTTGCCCGGAGAGTAGTGGGACGAGTAATGCAGAGAGAGAGGGCGGAACTTGATGTAAATTTTTTTGGTTTTTGGAATAAAACACAAGGTTTGGTTTGTTTGTTTTTCACCTTTGCTTCAGTTACCTGAATCCCTGCACATATCACTGAAACAAACAAATCAGAATTTCTGTTCTGACTTGGCCCCTTGCTCAATAAGCAAATGGTCACTGTGACTGTCCTTGATAACTGGTCAAGGGGCCAAGCCTTTATTTAACGAAGGCAAGGGAAAGATGCGGTGATGATAAATGCGACAGGCAAGCACACGAATGCAAGCGATATTAAAAATGAGATGATGCACGTAAATGCAATCATGCAAAATTGATTTGTTTTCTTTTTTATATTTGATATTTTTTTGTTTTATCATAAAAAGTTTTTTTTTTCGTTTGCAAATATGTACATTTCTCTTTTCCATTTTTTTTGTTTGCTTTTATCATTTCGATTTATTTTTTTTTGTTGCTAACGCCCGGCAAGCACCCAAATGGCACCTAACCTACGTGAGACAGGGGTTTCTTACTAACCTCCCAGGTATCCTAAGTGCACATCTAGGTTGATTTGGGCCTCTAGACCCCTCGAATGACGATCCCGCCGGCTAAGACTTACCCTGATGACAATACCGTCATGCCATGCTTAGGCTCCCAGTTGCTTCCGACCACAGGGATTCACCCAAAAGGTGTTTGAGGTAAATGATTTGCCCGACCCGGGTCTGTTTCCTCACAACTCTAGATGGTATAAGATGGAACACCCTGGAACCCTAACGACCAACCGCGCGACGCTGACCCGGAATCAGACGCCGTCGCACCCATAGGTGACGCGCTTGCATTGGCCTAAGCCCGAGGTTAAACAAGAAGACATCAAGGTGGTAAACAGGGGTCTTGACCAGCCAGAAACACGGAGACTCCTTCGCAGCGATAGCTTTTGCTTTTCAAAGTAGGCAACCAAATGTGTATATTAAAATAAGGTCGCAGACCCTGGGCAGTTTTCACCTTTCAGAAACTCCATCGAACCTTCATCTTTAGAGGGAGAAGGAAGAGTGTAGGGGATAAACCTCCTGAGAGGACCGGCAAAGCCGTTAACCCGGCGAGCGAATAAGGGCCCATTAACTCTTTCCTTTCGGACAACTTCGGACCAAATCTCGAGCATTTACATTCCACGGCCCCCTTTGTGGATTCAGACTTTTGCTTTGAGGGGTTTCGTTTATCGCACCAGGCACGGTCACGACCAGGCTTTTCTCTTGATTTTGATTTTGTATTTCTTTTTGTGAGGGAGATATAGTCGTTTGACGTTTGTGGGCTCCCTCTTCGTATGCCTGCGGGGACACTGCCCTCTTCTCGTGCTCTGATCGATGCTCGAGGAAATGGGTCCTACTCTTGCCTTTGGGGTTTGAGTTTCGGTTTCTCATGCTCAGCGTTTTAAGGGCGCCGACTGTCTCATTTGGTCGAAGAGAAAAGAATAAAGATTACAGCTTCCGGAGATCTTCTGGGTGGAGCCCCACCGTAGGTGATGCTACCGACTTTTTTGAATAAAATACATAAGTGAGCACATGTTAGCTTCCTTCGAGCGAGCATAGGCCGACGTGGCCGGACAGGGATCTCCACGGTTCTGGCAAACCAAGACCCGGTGCCTACCAAGCCTTAATGGGCCCTATCCTAACATGAAGGTTAGATGCAGGGACTTAACTACATGGTGACTGCCAGGCATCGGCATTTTGAATTTTCCATATTTTTAGTGGTTTTCAGTATTTCTTTGTTTTTGATGTTTTTTATCTTTTCATCATTTTTTTGTTTGTTTTGTGCTAAGGGTAGTATTTCTTAAGATAAAGCCCATTCCAAGGGTGGGATAACTCGGTCCCTTCGGCGTTGATTAGTTTGTAGGCGTTGCCAGGGTACACGGCTTGAATTACAAATGGTCCTTCCCAATTGGGTTGGAGCTTAGAACGCGGCCCTCCAGGTTTGACAAAAATTCTTTTTACGACCATCTCACCGACTTTGAATTTTCTCTCAACGACTTTCTTTTGGTAAAAGCGAGCGAGTCTATTTTGATACACACGCGCGTGTTCGGCGGCGGCCAGCCGCTTCTCATCCAAGAGTTCCAACTGGGCGAGGAGTGAATTACGACGATCGTCGAGGGGAAATTCCTCGTCCAATTGTACCCTGAGAGAAGGGATCAGAGTCTCGTACGGGACTACCGCTTCCATACCATAAGTAAGGGCAAATGGAGTCTGCCCGGTGGGGGTACGGATTGAAGTGCGATAGGCCCATAGAGCTTCGATAAGCTTTTCTGGCCAGTCTGAAAACTTACTAGACTCGCAGGTTTTTTTGATGATTTTGAGCAATGTTTTATTGGTGGCCTCCGCTTGGCCGTTACCTTGTGGGTAATATGGCGATGAATGATGCAATGCAATTGCGTACCTTTTGCAGAGGTCCTGTAGGTCCTGAGAAATGAATTGTGGCCCATTGTCGGTGACGATCGTGCTTGGGATGCCGAATCTGGCGAGGATGTTCTTCATGATGAACTTGCAGACTGTTGACGCCTTGATTTCCGCGTAAGCTTCGGCTTCGGCCCATTTGGTGAAGTATTCCGTCGCAGTAAGGATGAAAGATTTCTGCTTGGTGAGGGAATTGGGATCACCTAGGGGACCAATGATGTCGAATGCCCACATGGAGAAAGGCCACGGGGAGGATATTGGATGAAGTGAGGAAGATGGTGAATGGATTTTATCGGCGTGAAGTTGACACTTGACACACCTACGGACATAGATGCACAATCTTCTTCCATAGTGGGCCAATAAAAGCCTTGCCGAATGATCTTCTTGGCGAGCATCTGACTATTCACGTGGCCACCGCACACACCCGAGTGCGTCTCCTCTACACATTTCCAAACCTCATCGTCACCAAGACATCTTAACAGAATACCAGTAAGGCTCCTCCTATAGAGTAGACCTCCAACCAATGTATATTTCTGAGCCACCCTTCTTATGGCTTTCTTGTCCTCTGCGGTGGCCCCTTCAGGATAAGATTGATCTTGGCAGTATTTGACAATTTCATAGAACCATGGTTTCTCTTCATCAGCCAGTTCTTCTTCGGCCTCTGCCAACATGATTCCCTCTTTTCAAGGATATCTTCCTGCAGGATCTTCCTTGCTATCCTGTCTTTGATGTTTACGTAGGAAGCATCATCGATTGCAGGAGCATGAAGTTTGTAGATGGAAATGGACTTAAACCATCTTCCTAGAGGGAACCTTATGGATGATGCCAACGAGGCGAGGGCATCGGCGAGAATATTCTGATGACGAGGGACATGAACAAAGATCAGTTTGGCGAACAGTTTGGCAAAGGCAGCAGTGAGTTCTTGGTATGGCTTGAGTTTGGGATCGCGAGTGCGATACTTAGTGAGCACCTGGCGAAGGATGAGTTGACTATCACCTACGACTCGCAACTCAGTGATACGAAAAGAATGGGCGAGTTCTAGGCCAGCTAGAAGAGCTTCATATTCAGCTATATTGTTGGTGACTGAAATTTGAGCTGATATGCCAACGGGAATGTGAGACCTTCAGGCGACAGGAGGGCGACGCCGATTCCTCTCCCTTGAGAATTCAGAGCTCCATCAAAATATAGTGTCCACATTGGCTCATCTGATTGGTTGATGGACATTAGTTCCTCATCTGGAAACTCTGATTGGACGGGATCGAACTTGGGAAGAGGATGGTGAGCGAGATGCTCGGCTATGGCATAGCCTTTAATCGCCTTTTGCTGGATGTAGGTGATGTCGAACTGAGAGAGAAAACTTTGCCAGCGTGCTAGCCTATCCGTAAGGACGGCTTTCTCCAGAAGGAATTTGATAGGATTCATTCGAGCAATCAAGTGGACCTCGTGAGCCAAGAAGTAGTGCTTCAATTTCTGCACTACCCAAACGAGGGCAGCACAGGTTTTCTCCATGACGGTGTACTTCTGCTCACAGGGATTGAGAAGTTTAGACAAGTAATAGGTTGCCCGTTCCTTGCCTTCTTCATCAGCTTGTGCGAGGACGGCTCCCACGGAGTCATCCAAGACTGAGACGTAAAGGATCAGAGGTTTTTCTGGTTTGGGTGGAATGAGAACGGGTGGACTAGCCAGATATTCCTTCAACCCTTCAAAAGCTTTCTGACATTTAGAATTCCAGTGGAATTCTACTCCTGGCTTGGTCAACTCGTAGAGAGGTCTACACCTTTGTGAATGTTGAGACACAAACCGACGAATAAACTGCAACCTCCCGATTAAACCTCGGACTTCCCTCAAATTCTTGGGAGGCGGCATATCCCTGATAGCCTTGGCTTTGTCGGGATCAATCTCGATCCCTCTTTTGCTCACAATGAACCCCAGCAATTTACCCGACGACACACCAAACACACACTTTTTCGGGTTCATTTTCAATTGGAACTCTCTTGACCTTTGCAAGACCTTAGCCAAAACTTCTGGATGTTCCATCCTGGTCCTTGATTTCACCAATAAGTCATCCACATACACTTCCAGATATATGTGCATCATGTCATGAAATATGGCCATCATCGCTCTTTGGTAAGTAGCTCCAGCATTCTTTAACCCAAACGGCATGACCACGTAACAATATGTTCCCCAAGGGGTAGTGAATGACGTCTTTTCCTGATCCTCTTCTGCCAAACGAATTTGATTGTATCCTGAAAATCCATCCATGAAAGAGAGGGTTTCGTAGCCTGCCGTGTTATCAATCAGCACATCAATGTGAGGTAAGGGAAAATCATCCTTTGGACACGCGCGGTTAAGGTCCCGGAAGTCGATGCAAATCCTGACTTTCCCATCTTTTTTCATGACCGGGACAATGTTCGCCACCCATTGAGGATAAAGAACGACTCTAATGAACCTGGCTTTGTGGAGCTTATCGACCTCTTCTTTCATTTTCAAAGCCATCTGAGGGTGGAAACGCCTTAACCTTTGTTTTACCGAGATGGACCCTGGTTTTAGGGTTAAACGGTGTTCGACCAAGGTTGAATCCAGACCCGGCATATCCTCGTAGCTCCATGCAAACGTGTCCTTATATTCCTTGAGAACCTCAATTAATGCCTCTTCTTCAGAGGGTGGTAGGTTGTCACTTATGAGGATGATCCTAGGGTCTTCCTCAGTTCCCAAGTTGACTTCTTTGGTGGATTCTTCTACGGCGGTTGACGGCTCGTCGAATCTCCTCATTCCACTAGCGTATGCGCCCGCCGCATCCTCATATTCTTCACCCTCATCTTCAGTGGGGCATTCTTCATCCGTGATCTCGTAGACTCCATACCCTTCATCAGATGCACAGTCGCCCTCGCATTCTATTTCGGGTAGCTGGATGGGATTTTCTAACAACTGGGGGATGGCAAGAAGGGCCTGACACCTGGCGGCCAAATCCAGAAGGAATCGACGAGGGATCTGCCTACCCTTGGATTTCTTCCTAGGTATTACCCTTGGCCTATCATTCCTAGATTGACTGACAATATTTACAGAAGAAGAGGAAGACGAAGAGGATGGTGTAGAATGTACAGGAGAAGACCCCTCAGAGGAGGGGTAGAAAAGGTCGCTCATCGGACCTTGGACGGGTGGTCCGCAAGGCGGTACGCACCCGTGGGAGATGTAGGAGGTTTCCTCAACGAAGATGTGTTGTTGGGGAGTTTGAAAATTGACGTTTTTTTTTCGTTTTCATTTTTAATGACAAAGCAGTGAAAAGAGATTGGAGGAGAGAGAAAAGGGGTTATGGCTAGAGGATTGTGAGGCTCATAGAGCAGATCATGGTTGAAGACCTGGCGCGGGTTGAAAAGCCCGCGCAGGTATGTAAGCAAAGAAGGGGACCTGGGAAGATCATCAGACAATTGTCTGGCCCAGGAAGAAGATATCAGCAAAGGCTGAGACGAGTGGATGGAGAGGATGGCGGCTAATGAGCCGTCGACGGCAATGTTGAGGACGGATGAAGATCCGTCGATGACAGAGTCCTTCTGGCGAGGACGAGGATAGTTTGGAACCTTGGCAAGAGTGGTAATATTCTCTGGTATTTCGGAGATCAATGGTGGTCCTTCAAGCTGCGGAGACGAGAACATCCTTTCCAGTGCAACGGAAATGTCCCGTATGTCGAACCATTTGTCCCACTCGCATTCCGGATCTTGATCTTGCCTCTTTTGGTGATCCTCGGACATTTTTCAGCCAAATATACAGCATGTGATCCCCCATATGCTTCTCGTGGGTGATCTCCCATCTGAACAACGGGCCCTCTGTTGAAGTGGTTTGATAGAGTCCACGTGAGGGGCTTCCAATCTGCCTTGAACGGTCCTTTGAAGCCTAGGCCAAACCTGCGGTTCGGCCTAATTTCCTTTGGCGGTTTGAGCATACCCTGTAACTGTGCGCCCAGACCCTTTCCTTGTTGATAGCCGATGTTCCTCATAATCTCCCAACCTTTGGAGTGAAAAGGGAGACATGATGTTGCGGTTGCCCTGACCGGCTCCTTTGGTGCTAGTGGAATGTGAGATGGATCACGCACGTCCAGCAGTGATAATATGGGCCGATGAGATGGCCAAACGGAGGGCAGAGAGGTGTTGATAGCATCCACTGTGTGAAGGACCGGTGTACTGACCACTTTAATAATTCTCCCATTGTAAGGAAACTTCATGCACTGATGGTTGGTGGAAGGCACAGCGTCCATGGCTTCGATGTAAGGGCGACCCAGTATAGCCTTGAATGTGGGGTCCATGTCGAGGACATGGAATTCCGTGGGAATTGACATGGGGCCTAGTTCTGCCTTCAGAATAATCATCCCCTGCGGCGGCCTTTTGCTATTGTCATAAGCCGTGACCGTGATCGAGGAAGGTCTTATTTGTTCCTCGTTGACCCCACACAACTGAAGAGTGCTCATGGAGATCACATTTATGGATGCACCCGTGTCCACAAGACACGGGTTTATGGATACCCCATTAATTTTTATTGAAATGCACAATGCATATTTCCGAGCTTCCTTGGGAGCGAGCTCGTAGTTGTGGAACATGATGGCCGGTTGTGTGTCTGTTGGGGTCAGGACTGTCGAAATCTTCTCCACGGGGAGGTCTTCATTAACCATGACTCTTTGAAGGTATTCCATTAAGGCTGCCTGGTGGGATGTGGATCTTTGAAGAAGCTCCAGGATGGAGATCCGGGCAGGTGTCTTATCCAGGTGTTTCAATAGATCATACTGTGTTCCAGGGATAGCTCTTTCTGGTTGTTCTGCATCATCCTTCTCTGGCTGAGATTGCTCGGGATTCTGACTGTTGTGGGGGGAAATCCTGTGGAAAATCCTTCCACTCCGGAGCACCATTGCCTGCGGCTTTTGTACCTCTGTGGGGGTAGCAGTGGATCTTAACAGGGGTTTGAGGGGTAGTAGTGGAGGAATGGTTGATGAAGCAGGGGTGATGACGGGAGCAGGGATTCTGATGAGGGGTTTGTTAGGTGGAGGCATGGCGGAGGTAGAGGGGATATTACGCGGATTATGAAGGATAAGGGGTTTAGAAGGTGGCGGCGGAGGCAAAGTGGAAGTGGGTAAGGTTTGAAACGGGTGATGGTTTTGAGGTGGATGGTGGTTGATGAGTGGTTTTGAAGGCATTAGTGGTGATGTGGTGGAGAAAGACGGGGTTATGTATGGTTGACGGATGACAAGGGGTTTAGAAGGCGTAGGGGTAAATGTGGTAGAGGTGGGTGGTAAAGTGGGGGAGTGAGAGAAGATGAGAGGGTGTGAAGGCGTAGTGGAGAGTGTCGGTTGATAGGAGGTCGGGGTGCGGATGAGAGGGCGTAATGGTAGTGGAAATGGTGATGGTGATACTGACGCGGGTTGATGAGAGAGAGGTGCTACCCGGGCAAGGTGAGGGGGTTGCATGACGATAGGGTTGGAGGTAGAAAGAATGGAGGTACTTTCCTGGTGCCACACCTGCTCTCTCCCGACTTCCGGGAAGGAGGAGATGGGGTTAACCTGATGATTGGGCTGTTGGTGCTCCGGTAATGGATTCTGGATTATTCCCATGTCGGGCTGTTGTTGTGGGGCCTGCTGAGGCTGCTGTTGTTGTTGTGGTTGCTGCTGCTGCTGCTGTTGTAACTGCTGCTGTGGCCTCTGAGGAGGTCTCCTAGCCTTGAGAGCCGCGACGTACCGTCTCATCTCATCCAATCTATTTGATGTTCATCATTCATATCATGGATGTAATCTTTGAAATGGAAGCAGTAATCTACTGTGTGTCCCGGCTGCCTGTGGTAGACGCAGTATTTGGAGGTATCAACATTGGGGGGCCACGCGGGCCTTTCTCTGGGTAGGGCGAGTTGGTTTGATGCCATGAGGGCATTAAAAATGTCTGCTAAGGTTTCTGGCAATGGTGGATAGTAGGCTCTCTTGGGACCGAGCGGCCTCCTTTGTTGCTGTTGGGGACCATAGTTCCCCGGGGGTGGAACTTGGTTGTACTGAAGCGGTGGTTGTTGTTGCTGAGGTTGTGGTTGTTGTTGCTGGGGTTGACGTAATGGAGGCATATTATCCTGGGGTGGATTATTTTGGGGTGGAGGACGAAGAGGGAAAGGACCTGGTTGAAGGGGAAGTCGGGGCATTTGTGGAGGCCTTGGGTTGACTGCGTAATTGGCATTGTTGACCGCACCCACTTGCTCATTTGTCACAACCCCTTCTGTGGCTCCGCCCGGGACACCAGCGCCTGTCTTTCTGACCACTTTGGGCTTCGGTGACTCAAACATGTTCATGATGGGGGAGTCTTTTAGCTGGGTTTGGATGTATCGGGCCCTTTCATAGAGTTCCTCCATTGTAGTAAGTTTATTCATGGCCAGGACGTGTCTGAACTGTGGGGTTGCATTAGACACAATCATCTTCACTTGTTCGGGCTCAGAGAGGGTATCCCTTATTCTTTCCGCCAGAGACCTCCATCTATCAGCATAGCGGACAAAATCCTCGTCGGGTTTCATCTTTTCGGCAACTAGGTCGGTAATGGAGAGTGAGGGACCGACCCTATCCCTATATTTCTGCAAGAACCTTCTCTGCACTATTTCAAAATTCTCGGCCTCGCGGGGCTCCAGAGAATAGAACCACTCAAGCGCGGGACCATCCAATGATCTCCGAAAGAGGTATGCCAGGGACCTCTGATCGTTTTGCCAGTAGGAGGACTCATACATGAAGTCCTTGAGGTGAATGAAGGGGTTGCCGGTACCATTGTACCTGCGGTACGTGGGCATTTCGGAGGGGGGAAGATGAATGACGGGAAGGATTGACAAAGCAACCTCCGGGGTGGCTTTCACGTCCACCATTCTTCTCAGATTTTGAAACTGCTCGTCCATGCGGTTGAACCTATTGAGGAGCGATTGGGCGAGCTCCTCTGGAGGTGAAGGTGGCACTTGCCACTGGGGGAGAAACTGTCTCCCGGAGACTTGAGGGGGAAACCCCGAATGAGAGGGAGCTGTCGGACCACCGACAGTTGGCCCTGGCTGAAGCGGTGTGTGGGGAACAACGGGAGTTTGAGATTGTGACGGGAACTGGAATGAGGGTGGTTGTTGGCTCGCTTGACCTTGAAGCGAGGGAGACTGGATGGCTTGCGCCAATGAGGGAGATGGAATGGCCTGCACGGACTCTTGGAGATGTGCGATGGCCGGAGTTGATTCCTGGGGCGTGGGGGAAACAGATTTCCCTTTTAGAATGGCCTGGAAGGCCCGGAGCTGTTCAGAGGTAAGCTCCGTGTTGGCGAGGACGCCCAGTAAGGAAGTGATATCCTGTGGCGGGGACGTGTCCCCGGCAATAACCGGCACCTCATGCGAGGGGTCATGAGAAGGACCCGAGTCCATAGCATAGACTCGCGGGTCGGCTGTCAAACCACGGCTAGGGTGGTTCTCCTCAAAAGACTCGTGAGACATGCTCACAGTTTTCCCAGAACGCAAAAACATACACTAGCAAGTAGGTAGCAGAGATTATCAAACAAGTGGATGCCTTTACGCCCTTTTTTGTGTTTTGATTTTGATGATTTTTTTTGTGTTTTTAACGAGATCCGAAGTTCACACAAAATGGGGACCCTAGTTTATTTTTGTTTCATCGCCGTGTCAGCTAGGGTCTCTCGTCTCACCACGAATGAAATGACTAACTCCGGGGAACTTCAATGGTACAACCAGCCCAGTGAACGAAGAGGAGATTCTTCGATGTCGGGGACTTACGGAGGTCCCAGTGTAGGAGATTCTAGTCCGTTGAGAGGAATTCCCAAACGGAGAGTCCTTCCTTCACCGGGAAAGAGTGATCCTCAAAGAAATAAAAAAAGGATAGAAAAGAGGAATGATGTATGCAATGGAATGCTGACAGATATATAGAGTAAGAAAACAACAGAAATAACAGACATATAAGAAACAAACAACGAATCACAACTGATAGTGCTGCCGTGAGCACAACGGGGGCGCGCGCGGGCGCGAAGTTGGAGAGGCACGGGTGGTACCGAACTTGCAAGGGTAGCCGAAAGGAAGCAGTAGTGTCCCACCGTGATCGCCAATCTGTGAGCGACGTCACGCGGTTCGGGGAAGAGCGGGGAAGAGGAAGCGGAGAGCGCGCGGGCTCCTTCTTTTTTGTTTGTTTGCTTGTTTTGCTGCAACACATAGATGATAGAGAAGAGAGAAGGGGCCACCACGGGAGATTACTCCGGCGGGGCGAGCGGGACAAGTATAATATAGCAAGATATGGGGTTCAAACGGCCATAGCGGGAAGTGACTCGCCGCGACCTCGGGGGGACGGGAATGGTGCAGAAATTAAATAACAAGAATTGAAACGGCCATTGGGGAAGTGACTCGCCGCGGCCTCGAGAATATGAGCAGAATATAGCATAATATAAAGGAGAATATAAGAACAGAGATTTAAACGGCCATTGGGGAAGTGACTCGCCGCGGCCTCGAGAATATGAGCAGAATATAACAGAATACAGAGAGAATATAAGAATGGAAATTTAAACGGCCATTGGGGAAATGACTCGCCGCGGCCTCGATGATATGAGCAGAATATAACAGAATATAGAGAGAATATAAGAACGGAAATTTAAACGGCCATTGGGGAAGTGACTCGCCGCGACCTCGATAATATGAGCAAAATATAACAGGATATAAAGAGAATATGAGAACAGAAATTTAAACGGCCATTGGGGAAGTGACTCGCCGCGGCCTCGATGATATAAGCAAAATATAACAGGATATAAAGAGAATATGAGAACAGAAATTTAAACGGCCATTGGGGAAGTGACTCGCCGTGGCCTCGATGAAAAGATGTGATCGCCAGGGGCCGAAAGACCCCAAAATAAGAAAGTGATCGCGCCTACCTCAAGAGCGGGAGATGGCGGGTTGCTTCTTCCTCTCCTTCCGGCCGGCCGACGGAGAGGGCTTTCCTCGGGTACCCTTACAAAATAACGACAAATAAATGACATGTGGATTAGAAAGATGGAGGTGTAGTATTCAAATCCTTGCGATAAAAATAACGAAATGATGGCAAGACACACACCTGGTTGGTGTTATCTTTTAAACCCCTCTCGGACTCGAGTAGGAGGAAAATGAGATGATGGATGCAAGAAGTATAAGAGAAGAGGCGCCCTTGTGAAGGGGGATAGAGGATGCAATATGATGAATGTAAAGAACTATGGAGAAAAAGGGGGGGAAAGGCTTATTGGATGAGCCGAGGGTGAAATCTGACGGAGCTCCGGCAGCGTGGGGACGACGTGGAAGCGCGGTGGATGAAGACGACCTTCCTCTCGCGAGCGTGAGCACCCGAGAAGCCGGCAGAACCTCCACCTACAAAAGAACCCACGGGTTAGAAAATGACTCCGTAGCCTCTGGGCTCCGGCAGCCTATCGGATCGCTTAGAAGCCCCCTTAGAACTGAGGGGGGGGCCTCTATTTATAGAGCTACGGAGGGTGGAGGCATCCAGGACCCTGGACACCTCCATCAGGGCCGAATAAATATTTTATCCTATTTTTATATATTTTTTTAGAATACTTTTGTGGAGGCGTCCAGGGTCCCGGACGCCTCAAGCAGGTCCACCGAAAGCCGACGACGGCCGCACGCGGTTTAGTACAACGCGTGGTTTTGTGAGCGGCGCCTCGTGATTCAGAAATGGGCGCGTCCAATTGACTGGACGTCTCTATAATTTGGCTTTTTTCGCACACGACACACCGTCGTTCGCTGGCCGGGGCCCGTGAGGGTTTTGATGGAGGCGTCCAGGGGCCTGGACGCCTCCAAAATTATATTATTTTTTTATTTTTCTTTTGTCTTTTATGCCAAGGCTAGCATTTTTTATTTTTTTTATTTATTTTTATGGAGGCGTCCAGGGGCCTGGACGCCTCCATTAATATATATATATATTTATTTTTATTTTTTTGTTTTTGTATGCCAACTGGCATTTTACACTTATTTTTTATTTTTGTTTTTATGGAGGCGTCCAGGGTCCTGGACGCCTCCATAAATATATATATTTTTTATATTTTTATATTTGGTTTTGGGCCCTGAGAAAAGAATAAAACAAATTAAAATCATGGGGGCGTCCAGGGGCCTGGACGCCCCCATTAAGACCCACCCGGGTCCTTAGATCGGGCGTCGGCGGCCGCCCGGCAGATATCCTTCTTAGTTCCGGAACCTCCTGATGCGTTCGACTGGTGTTGATGCCGTCCGAATGCCGTGACGAGATGATTCCGGATGCCGAAAAGGGCGGAAGAAGACTCAAGAAAAGGAAGTACTCAAGTGATTCGAAACGCGTAAGCCGTCGCGGGGTGTTGTATAGTAATATGAGATTTTCTCAGGAGACGTCAGGAATGGCGTGTCTACAATACCCTCACCACCCGACTTGACCGGTTCGAAGCAAAAAGGAACCACGGCCCTAGAGCTTGGTCACCTCGGGATGAATTTGGATGGGAAGCCAAAGGACCCAAAGACTCATGGGAAGAGATGAAGATTGAGATTAGGAAGATCTTCACGCCCCGACCTTCCCACTCCTACCTTGAGAACCATAACCCGAGGAGTACTCCCACTCCCCCTTTCCCTTCCAGTCAACCCAAGACCTCCCTTAGGGCCCAAACTCCACCACCCCAAATGATTCCAATCCCGATCACCACCACCATTCAAACCAAATGGGCCACCACCCAACCCAAAATTCTTCATCAAACCCACACCCCACAAGCTTCCACGGTCCCCACCACCACCCCTTCATCATCCCCTAAAAGGGACATACCCCCCAAAACCAATCAACCCAATCCTCCTCAACCCACCCATCTTCCACTACCAACCCCAATCCTACCCCAACTTAGGTCTCCACTTCTTCCACTCCCAAACCCAACCCAAGTTCGAACACCCTCACCACCCCGGGTGCACCATGCCCCAACCTTCATCACCCCATCCCCAAAAGACCTTCCCATTCCCTTGGAGAGTAAAACCCCCACACCCCAAAGGGATAAGAATGTGATTGAGGTACATGAGGCCTCCCCCGATTGGGAAAAAGAATACGAGTCACAATGTCATGAGTTAGGCTGGGAAGTTCCCATCCCATGTGTAAAAAGCATCACGGCTCACACACCCAACCACCTAGAGGAGGAGAACACCATGGTCACCATCCCAACTGTGGGGGGATGTGGACACCGAAAATTGCACATCCAAATGTCATGCTCGGCCCAGCATCAACAACGGCGCCGAGTGAAGAAACCCCAGAGAAATCAAACACAAAAGGGCCCACAGCCCATGGGCCCCAAAGAAAATCAAAACGGGCCATGACTCGTGCTCACAACGGGCTCAGAACGGGCCCCAAATACACACCCCGTGGGGAGCCCTTCAGCGGCACGCCCAACCCCCAAGGGGCCTCAACGGCACGCCCTGATGGAGCCTCAGCGGCACACCCATTGGGGTCTTCAGCGGCACACCCCGAAGGGCCTTCAGCGGCACGCCCTCAGGGGGCTTCAGCGGCACGCCCTCAGCAGGCTTCAGCGGCACGCCCTCAGCAGGCTTCAGCGGCACGCCCTCGGCAGGCTTCAGCGGCACGCCCTCAGCAGGCCTCAGCGGCACGCCCTTTAGGGACTTCAACGGCACGCCGTTTTTGCTCCCCCACGGCACGCCTTTTCAACTCTCCAGCGGCACAGCGGTGAAGTTTCTTTCAACGTCAATGCGACGTGAAGCCCATGCCCTATACATCCTTGGCGCGCAGTGGAGCCGTCTGAGGTGGTGGCCGATCCTTGGGCCACGCAAGCTACCCCACTGACACCCAGGACAGGGGAGGTCAAACCCCATGATCACAAGGCCACTTCCCGCCTTCGACGGCCGGGGAAAAGCTTCGGCGGCAGGGAGTATAAAAGGACTCCCGCTTCAACTGGGCAGGAGGATGAAAAAAAAGAGGGAGAGGCTGAGGAAGGAGAAGACACACAGAAGAAAAGAGAGGAAGAGAGAAGAGAAGAACAAGAGCTCCGGCGTGAGCCCCCCTCCGACGACCACCGGGAAGAAGCAAGAGTAAGGGAGAGAGAGCTTGATGTGATAGGGGAGAGAGTTGGGGGCAGTGGCCGGCGTCCAAGCCCCTAACGCTTCCTGTCGTCTTGTATTCCGTTCCCCCCCCCCCCATGTTTTATTTTTCTTTGGTTTTTTCCCTTGTCCACGGTCTCATCCTGGGCATTCCTTTTTTTGTGCTTTTGTAATATGCATGTAGGGCTACGGCCTGTTGCCTCCCATGAATGAAGAATCACCCTCCTAGGGCCTTTCTTGCAATTTCTGTTGGTTTATTCCCCCCTTCGTAGTGCATGTGATGTGTAGCTCGTTCTCTCCATCTCCCCGGTGCTTCGTTAGAACTGCCGTAGCCACGTGATTCCTCCCCTGTTAGCCTTGGCCTCATGGGCTCTTCATTCCCTTCCATGGCCATCTACCGTGTCTACGGGCTTGGGGAGAGAGGGAGACCCTTACCCTCTCCCTCCGAATACCCAGCTACCAGTGGCCCATATTTGGTCTTGACTCCCCCCCCCTTATTTATTTCCCTGAATAGCCTGCAAGCCTACTCCAGCGATGCACCATTTCGGCCTCTGGCCGGTACACCTTCTTTGGCCCTCAGCGGCACACCCAATCAGCCATTGGCCGGCACGCTTTTGGCCCTTAGCCCTTGGCCGGTACACAACCCCATCTGCCCTCAACGGCCCACCCCAGTTGCCCTCAGCGGCACACCCCATTTGCCCTCAGCGGCACACACCCAGGTGCCCTCAGCGGCACACCCCTTTCTGCCCTCAGCGGCACACATACCCGGCACACCCCTTGGCCGGTACACCCCTCACCTTGGCCCCCCCATCAGCACACCCTCCAGTCCCCCAGCAGCCCACTTCTTGGCCTCGCCCCGAGCCCCTTTCCTTCACGTTTTCCGAGGTTCTATAAAGGTGTTGCTCCCCCGGGGGCCCACCTCCAGTTGTCAGGTTCCGCCACTCCATGTGGGCACGTTCCCTTTACCTCCCTTACGCCCCGGGTCAAGGGGAGATGCTGCCGAATTTTTGTGAGGAGCTAATAAACAATTAAAGAGGCAAAAGGAGGCAACAAACGAGCAGGATAATTAATTAAACCTCCCAACTCATCAAACCACTGCCGGCACCGCAGCGAGAACTGAACCGAACTGATTAACTACCCGGCAGCCCGAATGTCCGACCCGCAGAAAAGGCTGAACAGAACAGGGCAAGGGGATAAGTTTATGCGAAACTACATAAGAATTAAGACAAGAAGAAAGGAAAAGTCTTAAAGCAAATAACAAAAGAATAGCCCTTCAACGGCACGCTCCTTCCAGCCTCCAACGGCACACTCCCCCTGGCCCTTTCAGCGGCACACTCCCTTCCTTCGCCGGCACACCCTCAGCCACCGTCCCAACGGGATCCAATGTATAGACTTCGTGCCCCAGTGTATAGACTTGGGCCAGCCAACGTATAGACTTTGGGCTTAGCAATGTATAGACTTCAAGCTGCAGCCAAAGGGGCAATGTATAGACTTGATGGCCAGTGTATAGACTTGGGCCAGCCAACGTATAGACTTCATATTGCAACGTACAGACTCTGCTCCAGTGTACAGACTTCGTGCTGGTTGAACGGCCAGTGTATAGACTTGAGGCTGGGGAACGTATAGACTTTACATCACCCCCCTCCTTCACCGACACACTCTCCAGCGGTATGCCTTTTTCAGCCCCCAGCGGTACGCCCCTTTGGCCTTCAGGGGTACGCCCTTTGGCCTCCAGCGGTACGCCCTTTTCAGCCCTCAGCGGCACACCCCAAGCCTCCAGCGGTACACCTTGTTTCCTTCGCCGGCACACTACATGCATGCATATATACATCACGACAAGGGCATTAACAATAGCAAATAAATCAATAAAAATTACGCTAATTAAAGGACTCTGAATGAACAATATTAATCACGATAAAAGAGGTGGGAGGGGTAATAATAAACAAATAATAATAATAAGAATAATCATGAATAAAAGAAGAGAAATCATCCCGGACAAAAGCACGAGTAAACAATAAGCATCAAATCAGAAATCCCAAAAGATATAATTAAGAAAACCCCAGATAAAAGACGCTAAGGCTCACACTGCAGCCCCCACCTCTCCCCGTGACCCAGGGCAAAAGGAACAACAACGCCGCCCTTTCAGGTCAAGCCCGAGTCTTGGGAATTACCCCGACATGGCCAGGCTTTGATCTAACCTCGGGCCGACATCCTAGTCGGACCGGATTTGTTTTCTCGTTCCGGATACCTTCCGAATCCTCATTAAAATTGCCGCATGCTTGGCAGATATTTGAAGGGATCTACCTCGGTTTTCTCATTGTGACTATGCCACGAACCTGTGTCCGAATACGAAAAGGTCTACGAGTGGCCGACATGGCCGACAGTTTATGGCCTTAATAAAACCTTCAGTGTGATCTATCCCTATCTCTCTCGCATAATTAGTATTACTCTTTTCGGCCGCGGGGCCTCTAATTTCGGTAATTAATCAAGAGTATTCCCTCGTATGGGGGATGTAAATGACGTCGTGACCTTTATGGCGCGACGGGATTCGGTCCCGACACGAACCACACAATCGTCTGACGAAGTCAGATCGAGCGCACCATGGGCTCTTCGGGGCCCGAATAAATCGTCACCTCGGTGACTGGCACGCCCACGCACTCAATAAACGAATAAACCAACAAGAGAATAATAAGTGAAAAAAGTGCATCCACAACTCTGGCACGCCCGGTGGGACCGATCCACCCTTCATCTCTTTGCCGAAATTAGGGGTCCCGCGGCCCCCTTCTTGTTACACTAATTGTGCCACTTTCTTAAATGCAGAAAACTAAACAAAGAAGAGAAAGCAACATCATGGAGCCGACAATGACTGTCGTCTGCAGCCCTGAGGTGGTGGAGAATCACGTGCGAGGCGGCTACCTGGCGGTACCCCTCACCTTCGGGAGCTTCCCTCCCACTGTGGGCTTCCCCAACTTCTTGGGGGTAGCCTTCGCTCAGATCCTCGACGTGGAGACACCCGAGGAGTCCCAGATCAACGCCCCCACTCCGGGGGCCATTGGAGCTACTGCCGGCCGAGCTGTGGCCGAAGGCGACAACAGCGTCCCCACAACGACGCTTAGCTGCAATGTGCACCACGTGCACCAAACTACCGGCCCGTTCCACCAAGGGTCGACATCCCACCGGAGGAGGCTCCGGAGAAGCAATGCCAACACCGGATCAGGGCGTCGCGCCTCCAACTCCGGGAAGTCCATGACGGTTGGGGCCCTCCGAGTCCGCCTAGACGGGCAGAGGTCCCAGGTGACACCGGACCGTGTCGTCCCGGCCGTCCCAGTCCGTAACTCCTTTGAAGGACTGGTGAAGCTGAAGGAGAAGGCGATGCCCACAGACCCGGTCGTAGCACCAAAGGGGACGCCGGCTCACAGGTCGGCTAAATTGAAGCAAGTCTGGGTACCTAGGGAGGCCCAGCCCACTGCACCCGCCCAGGCAGGGCCCAGCACTTTCCGCCCCGGGAGGGCCCGGCGCAATGACAGGGTCGAGGTAGTGACCCCCACTCTCCGACCGGCACCCGTCATGCGAGTGCCGTCCGAGAATGTTCACCGCCGTCGCCGAGGGCGCCGGCACAATGCCGCCCGCCCGGCTCTCACGGCCTACTCCCCTCCTGCCGCTGTCGTTGACGCGCAACCCCAGGCCGCTCTCCCTGACCAGGAGTGGGAAGGAATCGAGCAGGCCATGAGGAACTACCTCCGAGGCCCGGGTAGCACCCCCGCCGGCCGCCAGAGACTACTGGGGGCAATGGCCTCCGCCTTCCAGGAAGAAAGGGGGGGACCTGCACCTAGCATGGAGTCGAGGACCCGCCCGGAGGAGCCGCGCCAGTCCCCTGTACGGGAGGAAGCGCCGCCCCGACGGTCGGTCTTCGACCGGCTGACATTCCCGGGAGGACCGTCCAGGAGGGCGTCATGAAGAAATAAGAATAAGAGATGGCAGACATTCACCTGCAATATGGCAGGAGTTCATGGTCGGTACGGGGCCTTACCCACCGACCCGGAAGAATTGGCCAAAATAGCCGCCAGGCCGGGACCCCTTACCAGAAGAAGGAGAGCGGCAGGCGGCGCAACACACACAGGCGCCGAAGGGGCCCTACCTGAAGAGCCCCTCATGGCCCTCACGGCCAACGTGGTCACCACCGGCGACACGAGTGGTGGACCCTCGACATCATCCGAGGGCGCCCCGGCCGAAGAGACAGGGGGCATGCCCAGTCTTCCCACAGCTGACCCAACAATGCTGCTTACGATACAACGATTCCAGCAGGAAATCGAATTACTTAAAAAGCAGCTGAATGAGCGAAACACACCACCCCCGATGTCTTGGCAGACCGAGGTTATACCCGAGATGCCCAGGGACAGGGGGCAGTCTTCACAGGCAGCTCTTCCAGCGACCCTCGACCCTCTCGGGGGCGCGCCCCCGCATCAAGCACATTGCGCAGCAGTGACTCCGCCGCAGGCTCCGCTTTCACAGGGGTCTCCCATGGCCCCTCGAGCGACCGTGGTAGTCACCCCGAGCGCGTAGCCCGCTCATTTTTACCCGAGCCCGGTCGACCCGGCGGCAGTCAGCCGTTTGATGCTCGAGCAGATGATAGACATGAAGCTGGCCGAGAGGGGCGATGGGGATCAGACGCCTTTCGACGTCTACCGGGTACCCTACCCGGCTCATTATGCTGCCAGGAAGTTGCCGGCTGGCGTCACCAAGCCGCCGAAATTTGAAAAGTTCAACGGGCAGGGATCTCCCAGAGAGCACATTTCCTACTATGTAAACGTCATGGGAGACCTGGCTGCTGATGAGGCCTACCTCCTGAAGTTCTTCGGCTCAACACTTACCGGACTTGCCTTTGAATGGTACTCCGGCTTGTCACCGGGGTCGGTGGCCGATTGGCCCGATATGCAGAAGAAGTTCAAGGAAAGATTCTACGTTGCCGAGAGAGAAGTTACCATGGTTGAACTCTATGCCACAAGGCAGAAGAATGATGAGTCGGCTCTCGACTACATTAAAAGATGGAGGAACCTTAGTATGAGGTGCAAACGCCCCCCGCATCAGGAGGATGCAGTGCAGATCTGCAAGCAAAACTTGAAGAAAGAAATCCTAGAGAGGATGATCGGCACTGAGGTCAAGACATTTGACCGCCTGAACAATGTGGTAGCGGAGATCGAGGCATTCTTGGCCCGATACTCCTCCACCCCATCCATGTCAAGCCAGAGGGCCAGGCAAGCGGAAAATAAGCCGGCTTCCCCGGAAGTGCATGCACTGGACTTCCAAGCTTTTGAAAAGCAGAAGGAGAAAGCCAAGGGAGCGGCCAACCCTCCGCCGCCTAGAACCACAGAGCGGCGGGAAGGCCCCTCGCTAAGGGAAAAGATGAGAAGCAAGTTATATTCCTTCTCCCGGGACAAGTCCAAGCTCCTGTTTAAATGGGCAACTAGCTACAATAAAATCACACTGCCAGAGCCGAAAAGGCCCGGCGACTTGAAGAAGAAGGATGACCCGCGCTTCTGCATGTACCATCGGGTGCTCGGGCATACCATTGAAGACTGCTACGTCTTCAAGGACGTTATTGAGTCCTTAATCAGGGACGGGGAGCTGGACATGGGGGAGCATAAAGTAGACCCCCCGCAGCCACACGAGCTGCCCAGCATAGCCTCCTCCGTCAATATGATCTCACTATATCAGGAGTTGCCAGAAGAACGGGCGGAAGCCTGTGCCCGCGCCACTTATGAGACCTTCATCATGGCCCCAGCTCAAGACCAAGAAGGGTGGCAGACTATACCCAGAAAAACTAGAAAGGCGCGCGGCTCTCGACCTACCCCAGGAATTCACCCGAGGGTGGCAGCGCCCCTGCCTGCACCGCCCCCGGCAAACCCGGTTTACCACGACACGGCCCCTCGGCTGGTCATGAGGCGGCCCACTCACAACAAGAAGAGTTCTGTCCCGCTGCGGGTGCACAAGAAGCCTAGCCCGGCGGTCGAAAGACTCCAGGCTATTATTGATGGGCTCGAAGATTATGAACAGCCCGAGATCCAGCCTGTGGAGCTGAAGGAGTATGTCCCCTGGAAGGAGTTCGAATCACTCGAGCTGGCTCCGGGAACAGAAGCTGATGCAGATAAAGAGCCTCCCCTGTGGGGTGAACCTCCTCAAGAGCAGCCATCCGCTGCAGCAGGCAAGAAGAAGAAGAAGAGAAGACCCAGGGGCAAAAAGAAGAAGGAGGTCGTCTTCGCCTGCAACACCCTCCCGGCGTTGTTCGACACCGCTCTCTCCCTGGAAGAGAAAGAAGAAGATCCACCCCATGAACCGACAGAGGTGAATCAAACTGAGGCGTCCACCTCCCAACATGCCACCAGGTCAGGAAGGAAGTGGGGGCGCCCTCCTCAGGACAACCTCAACATCATGCTCAGGGGAGAACAACCATACCAGATTCCCGACCCTGAGGTCCGAGGCACCGAGATCCCTCCCCCATCAGGTCTCTACCCTGGAGGTACCAAGAGTCAAGGCGCCCCGTCGTTCGCCGAGTTCCTGTCAGCTCGAGCAGGAAGGCGGGCGCACCCCCAGGGGTCCGCTGCGACCAGTAAAGCAAGCATTCCTCAAGCTCTACCAGCTGCAACTCCTGCCCAGCCAGAAGGAGAATTCAACGGCATCCCAAACCTCACCGAATTCATGCGAGAAACAGAGGAAGCCCAGCAGGCCCCGCCGGCTCAACAGGCCGCAGCAGAGCCCACAAAACAGGCATCCCCTGATCTGGCACCCCAGCCTCAGGATGAAGGCATGCGCAGCAAGCCCGAAGAGATGAAATTGCTCAAGGTGCGAGCGGCCGAGCGAATAGTCAGACACCTCAAGAAAATCCTGACCCGGTTTACGGTGTGGGAGATGCTGTCCTTGAATGAAGAAACACGGCAAGCCATCATCGCCGCACTCCAGACGCCAGCACACCTTGAAGCCTGTCTGGCAGAAATGTCACCTGAAGTAGCAGTGGCTTTCACAGAAGATGACATGCTCCTACCGACTTGCAGCCATAACAGGCCCCTCTACATGAAAGGGCAGCTGAACGGCCAGCCTATCAACAGGGTCTTGATCGACCCAGGGGCAGCAGTGAATATACTCCCGTAACGGGTATACCAGAAGCACTACTTTGACGTACACCTGGTCGAAGTTAAAAATGTCAAGATTGCTGGCTTTAACCAGAAATGTGAGGTTCCCATGGGGGTCGCAGAGTTCAACTTGACCTTTGACGACTTCACCTCCAAAGTCCAGTTCCACGTCATCAACTCCAATACTTCCTACAAGGCGTTGCTTGGCCAGCCTTGGTTACACCAGAATAGGGTGGTGCCCTCCACCTTGCATCAATGCATCAAGTACCCCTGCGAGGGAAAGGAAGTCAGAATCTTCGCCGACCTCCACCCGTTCGAGGTGTTCGAGTGTCACTTGTCAGATGCTAATCTGTACTTGGAAAAGGCGAAGCAAGCCCCTCAAGCTGCCCGGGACAAGGGAAAGAAGAAAGTAGAGTTAGGTGGCTGGTTCCCTCCGCCACCCCCGGGTTATGTGGCTCCTCCACATGTACCGTTTATTGCACAAGAAGAAGGGGTATTCAAGGCGGTTCCTCTCGCCATCTACCCTACACCAGGGGCGCCTTGCCTCGAAGACCTGCTGGAAGATGTCAGGGTCCCGCCAGGGATCGTCAAGCCGATAGTGGAAATCGAATGCCAAGTAGCTGAACAACTGAGAACCTTCGAGGTGCCTAACTCTGAGGGGCCGCCCACTATCTTCTATGTGGCCGGGGAGAAGCCAGTCAGGGAAGACGATGATTGCCGGTTCCCTGACGAGTTGCATGACCCGCACGTCCCCATTACGGGACTTCCCCACATGACCGACCAGGCAGCCAGAATGGTCAGAAAGCAGAAGATTCCTCCCTACCAGCCCTCCAGCCGGAAGGAAATGTTTGAAAGGATGTGGAACCCACCAAATCTGGATCGACGGTTGCTGAAAATCACCAAGCACCCCGGTCTGGGCTTTTCACTAGAAGATTACTACGAGACTGATGTCATATCGGTCTCAACATGGCCCGACGACGACCCCGCAGAAGCTACAGATTCGCGGGAAGCCTGTCAAGATGCATATCCTGGGCCCCCAGTTCAGGAGGCACAAGACGAAGAAATCTTCCTCTGGAAACCTCTCCGCCGTCGCTGCATGGAGAAGACCCCCTCCTTCTCCGAAGTGTCGACCTCGAGAGGGCACACCAGCGAGGCACCTCCACCCCGGTCGGCCGGCGAGACAAGGAGCAGAAGCATGGGCCAGGCTCCAAAATCCCCTCGATACGACCCCGTCATGTACGCCTTGTACCATAGACAGCAACGGGAGATCGAGGCACTAAAAGTACGACTGGCTGAGTTGACCTCGCTAGTCGCCGACCTGATCCAGGGATCTCTTCCCCCGCAGGGTGGCCGCATGCCTCGGCCCCGAGATGCCAGTCCTGACACCCCCGTCTGGTCCAGAAGGGAATTGAGAGACACGGCAAGCCTGTTGACCGGGCAACCAACCAGGCAGGGCCAGACACTCCAAGAGAAGCTGTGGAAGCCCTACTCCTTCCCGAGAGAGAAGACCCGGGGCATCTTCGACTGGGCCTGCCATTACGGCAAGGTCTCCCTTCCACGGTCCAAGAGGCCACAGGACACCCGAAGAAGTGGGGACCCACTGTTTTGCCCTTACCACCAGATGCTGGGTCATGCCATCGAAGACTGCTATGTCTTCAAAGACATTGCTCAAAACCTCATTGACAGGGACGAGCTCAGGATGGGAGATTACGTGGTAGCCCCGCCACGCCCCCACGTGGCGGACAGCCCCAGGGCAGGAGCCTACACTGTGTCCATCCAATGCCAGGCGCTTGAAGATGCGGCTACCCCAGCCCCTGCGGGAGCAGTCTATGATGAATACACTGAAGAGCCCGGGATGGACCTATGCCCCTCCGAGCCAGCAGACCTCACTTACCCGGCGGCTACGGCCCAGGAGGAGTGCGAGGTGAATGCAGCCTCCATGCCCAGCCAGGATGAACTAGGAGAGGGAGATGGCGTCCTCGAGCCCGAGGACAATGAAGACCAAGACTTCGTCGATTTGTCGCCAGCCCCGCCGGAAATTGAAAGTGGCGGCCAAGTCACGGTCGACGAATTGATTGAGGTCAACCTTGGTACGGAAGGCGACCCCAGGCCAACTTTTCTGAGTGCTCTCATGCCCTTACAGGAGAGAGAACAATACACAAAGTTGCTGCAAGAATTTCAGGATTGCTTTGCCTGGAATTACAAAGAAATGCCTGGGCTCAGCACTGAAGTGACTCAGCACATGCTGGCCATTGATCCCAAGGTGGAACCAGTGAAGCAACCTCCCCGGCGCATGAGGCCGGAGCTAACCAGCCAGATCTGCAAGGAGGTCGACAAGCTCATAAATGTCGGCTTCGTGGCGGAAAATCAATACACCACATGGCTGGCCAATATTGTACCAGTGAAAAAGAAGAATGGACAGATCAGGATTTGCGTGGACTTTTGCGACCTGAATAAAGCCTGCCCGAAAGATGACTTCCCGGTGCCTATCACCGAAGTGATGATTGATGCAACCACTGGCCACGAGGCCCTGTCCTTCATGGATGGGTCGTCCGGCTATAACCAAATCTGGATAGCCGACCACGACCGGGTCCATACAGCTTTCCGGTCACCCAAAGAGATATTTCACTACAAGAGGATGCCCTTCGGCCTCAAGAATGCCGGTGCCACATATCAGCGGGCGATGACCAAGATCTTCGACGAGCTGCTGTACGGCAAGGTCGAGTGCTACATTGATGATCTGGTCGTCAAGACGAAGAAAAGAGACGAGCACCTGAGTGACCTCAGGGTCGTCTTCCAAAGGCTCCGGCAGTACGGGCTGAAGATGAATCCCATGAAGTGCGCCTTTGGCGTGTCCAGTGGAAAATTCCTCGGCTTTATTATCCGACACAGAGGGATCGAGATCGACCCCCTGAAGATAAAGGCCATCCAGGAGCTGCCTCCTCCGAAGAGTCTGGGAGAGCTGAGGTCCCTGCAGGGGCGTTTAGCTTACATCCGCAGGTTCATCTCCAACCTGTCAGGGCGTTGCCAACCCTTCCACAGACTGATGATGAAGAATGCACCCTTCAGCTGGGGCCACGAATGCCAGTACGCGTTCGACCAGCTGAAGGAATACCTGAAGACCCCGCCTGTCCTGGGGGCACCTGTCAAAGGCAGACCGCTGATTCTATACATAGCAGCCACCGAATATTCACTGGGGGCAATGCTCACCTAGAATAATGATGAGGGAAAAGAGCAGGCTCTCTACTATCTCAGTCGAAGATTGGTGGGTGCAGAGGCTAAGTACACCCCGATTGAGAAGATCTGCCTTGCCTTGGTCTTCGCAGTCAAAAAGATGAGGCACTACATGCTGTCCCATGAGGTCAGCTTAATATCCAGGGCCGACCCCATTAAGCACATCCTCCTCCAGCCAGTCCCAAAGGGGCGCCTTGGCAAGTGGGCCGTGCTACTCATGGAATTTGACATCACTTACGTGCCCCAGAAGGCCGTCAAGGGGCAAGCCGTCGCGGATTTCTTCGCAGCACACCCTGTGCCCGAAGACTCCCCGTTAGCCACAGAGCTGCCCGAGGATGAAACACTGGAGGTAGACCAAATACAGCAAGCCATCTGGCAGCTTTACTTTGATGGAGCCTCGAGGACAGAAGTGACCCCGTCCGGGCGCATCAAGGTACGAGCCGGAGCAGGCATCGTCCTCAAGTCACCAGATGGAGAAGTGATGCACACTTCCTGCTGCATTAGCAAACCCTGCACCAATAATGAGGCGGAATATGAAGCTCTGATCATCGGCCTCCAGGTGGCCCTCCAGTTGGAGATCAAAATGCTCCGAGTGTTCGGCGACTCGCTGCTGGTCGTCAAGCAAGTCCAGGGACAGTTTGATGTCTGAAAACCTGAGCTGCTCCCCTACCACACTAAAGCAAAAGGGCTCATGGAGCGGTTCTACCTCCTCAAAATAGGCCATGTCGCCAGAGGGGAGAACGCACAAGCCGACGCATTGGCAAAATTGGCAAGCTCACTGGCAGTGCCTCCAGACGGATCTCTCCACATCCAAGTAATAAACCAGCGCCAGATGCCCAGCATGATAGAAGAGGAGCCAGAAGAAGAAGAACTTGAGGTCACTGCAGCAGAAGCCGTCGGCCTACCTGACTGGAGAGCCTCCCTGATACAGTGGTTCAAACACCAGCGATTACCTGACTGAAGAGAAGAAAAGATCAAGCTGGTCAGAACCAAAGACTCCTATGAGCTCCGAAACGGAATATTGTTCCGAATTGTGGCAGATGCTAAACAAAAGCTACTCCTCCGATGCTTGTCCATTGAAGAAGCTTGGAGGGTTATGAAGGAGGTCCATGCCGGTACAGCGGGCGCACACCAGGCGGGGCCGAAGATGAAAATTGAAATCAAGAAACTTGGCTATTACTGGCCCACGATGTTTAACGACTGTTGCGAGTACGCTAAGTCATGTCAGAGATGCCAGGAGCATGCCACTATACCCAGGAGGCCTCCCGTGCAACTACACCCAAGCGCGCCCAGCTGGCCGTTCGCCCAATGGGGAACAGATGTTGTGGGCCCCTTACCCGCATCTTCCATAGGCTGCAAATACATTCTGGCCGCGACCGATTACTTCTCCAGCTGGGCAGAGGCCGTTGCCTTACGGGAGGTCACCGGAGAAATCGTGGTCAGGTTTGTCCGCCGCAACATCATATTCCGATTTGGCGTGCCCGACCGGATTGTGTCGGACAACGGCAGCCACTTCCGCAACCAGAAAGTATACCGGCTAACGGAAAAATACAAAATTGATTGGAGAACATCGACTCCTTACAACCCCCAAGCCAATGGGCTGGCCGAAGCTTTCAATAAGACACTTTGCACTCTCCTGGCCAAGGCTGTTAGCTCTAATAAAAGGGACTGGGAAGAAAAAATGTATGAAGCGCTTTGGGCGTACCGGACTGTATACAAGACCCCAACGGGCTGCTCGCCCTTCTCTCTCGTATATGGTTCGAAAGCAATCGTCCCCGTCGAACTGGAGATACCGTCCCTCATGGTCGCCATTCAGCATGGGCTTGTCCCCGAAGGGTAGACCAACGCCGAGCGAAGGCTCGAAGAACTCTCCAGTCTGGAAGGAAAGCGGCTTCAAGCCCAACAGAATATCCAGGTCTACCAGGCCCGAATTGCGCGCGCCTTTGACAAGCTAGTCAAGGCGCGCGAATTCAAGAAAGGTGACCTTGTCATGGTCAAGAAAAGGGATCTCATGGCGGCCAACCCCAAGGGTAAGCTAAACGAGAACTGGCTCGGACCCTACGTAGTCCAAAAAGTCTACGAAGGTGGAGCCTATGTAATTGTCAACCACCGCGGGGAGGTTCAATTCCCGCCCCTTAATGGAAGGCACTTGAGATTGTACCACGCTCCGGCGCCCCCATTCAGGTAATAATATTACTCTTCGCCCCATTTTGGGGCGGATTTGCGTGATTAATGTCCGAATGATTTGGCCACCAGCCGGGCTTCCAAAAAAAAAAGAAAAAAAAGGGGGGACAAGAAAAGAAGAAGCAAAAAAAAATAGACAAAAAAAGGAGAAGAAGCAAAAAAGAGAAAGGGATAGAAAGAGAAAGAAAGAAGAAGCCAAAAAAAAGAGAGAAACAAAAAAAAGAAGCAAAAAAAAAGAGAAAAAAAGATAGAAAGAGAAAGAAAGAAGAAGCAAAAAAGAGAGAAAAGATTGAAAGAGAAAGGAGGAAGAAGCAAAAAAAAAAGAAAAAAATATATATATATATATAAAAGAAGAAAAAAAAAGAGAGAAGAAGAACTAGAAAAGGGGAACGCCCCCCATTTCCAGTCACCGCCCCGCATCAGCGGAGGTACTGAAAGTCGACTAAACAAACTCTTCTCTCCGTCCTCCCCGGGCGGTGAGTACCTCTTTGGCTCGGACCTCACGTCCGGATCATTGACTAAACAAACTCTTCTCTCCGTCCTCCCCGGGCGGTGAGTACCTCTTTGGCTCGAACCTCACGTCCGGGTCATTGACTAGACAAACTCTTCTCCCCATCCTCCCCGGGCGGTGAGTACCCCTTTGGCCCGGACCTCCCGTCTGAGTCACTGACTAAACGGACCGTCCTATTCGCCATCTCTGGACGACGAAAAGGGTCTCTGGCCGAGTACCCCTCACTCGAGACCAGCACGCATTACCAATATTGCGGCAAAACCAGGGAGTCGCCCGTTCGGTATGGTGGAGTGGTCCCCTCGTCCTCCCCCCTGGGAAGGCGAGCACTCTCCTATACCCTGATATGGGTCCCTGCCTGGTCCTCCCAAAGCGAAGCCCCGCAGAGACTCATACCCTGCCAATGGGTCTCTACACAAAAAGAGAAGATACAAGAGCGAGGGAAGGGGAAGAAGAAAACAATATGCACGGAAGAGAAAGAAGGGTGAGAAAATTCCCTTTGGGACAAATGCATGCACAGAGAACACGTGAAATCATAAATGCTTTGTTCTATTCAAAAGAGGATCAAACTACATGTGCTGCGGGGCATACCCCTGTGTTACATTCAAAAAAAGAGAAAGTAAGGGATGCAACGCTTAGTCGATGTCCCTGAAGATGTCCTCGAGAGGAAGGATCCTGACGCAAGGGAAGTTCGTCATGTCACGCAGTCGGCCCCTCAATCCCTCAAGACGGGCGAGCTCCGCTTCGACGGACACCACTTCAACGTCGATAACGGCAAGAGCTTCCCTCTCCTCTGCCACTGCCCTTTACGCCTCGGCGAGGCCAAGTTTAGCCGCAGCGAGATAGCCCTCCAGCTCCTCGATCCGGCTCCGGAAGGAACGAACGCTGCCTTCACCTTCCTCTAAGGCCCTTCCGTGGCGTTCTCTACCGTGGCGTCGGGCCTTTAGGACCCGCAGATATTCATCTGCCTCAGCATCTAGAGCGGCACGCTCATCGGGAGCTTGAGTCTCCAAGAACTCGCGGCGCTTGACATACTTCTGCAGCAGCAGAATCCGCCGCGACCATTCTCCCAGCGGGCAGCTGAGCACTTGCAACGCCCCGGTCAACTGCACCACTATAGTATGCACCTCCCTATACGACAGAAAAGGGTCGGCGAGGAGCATGGTCCGTAGAGTGATCAACATTTGGCGTACTGGCGCTTCCGATAACATATGGCTGACTGAGGGCACGACCGGGGGGATGAATTCCACGGTGCTGTCCACCTCTGCCCACAGGTCGGCGTCTACCGCCACTGAAGATGAAGGAAGGGCGAGGGTCAAGTCACCCGGCCGGCGTAGCTCGAAGAGAGGCCCTTGGCCAGCCACTGCCAGGGGAAGGGAAAAGACCATTGCCGAAGCCTCCGGTGTCCCCATCGTTTGGAGCTCCCCTGCCTCCTCTGCCTCCGTCTGGTCCGCCTCTGCCACTGCTCCAAGGGGCAGGGGTGCAGGTGCCATCACGTCGGCTAGAGGAGGAGCTTCGAGTAAGGCCAGGCCTGGAGTCGCCACCCATGAACTCCTCCCTCGCGGCTGGGATCCCTCCAGATGCGCACGGAGCCCCGCGAATATCTGCTGCAAGAGCGGGTCCTCCATCTGAACCGGGAGTTTCGGGAAGGGCGGAAGCGGAACCACCAGCTGGGGTAAGCGTCCCGCTTCCACGAGTAGCAAGGCTCTCTGCCCCCAAGTCCAAGACTGGAGCCGGCCCCTCCACCGTTATCGGGCCAATGCTCGGTCTCCATTTGGCCACGGCCTTCCGGATACGGCCAGGCGCCTCCCCCGACATCGGCATCGCCTGACCATGGGAATGGGAATTAGCTATCCGCCATCTGGAATAAACCATGCGAAAAGGGAGACCGCGGAGCCCGCATACTCACCTCAGCCACTGGGATGATGCGACCCTCAGGCGCGATCTCCCCCTCCTCTAGGGGCTCGCCCGCCGCTCTGGTAGTACCGGAGGGGTCCACAGGTGTTTCCTCTCGAAGGGCGCCGAGCAAAAAGGCCAACTTACCCATGCCGACATCGACTCCCGTTGGGCGGTCGATCAGCGCAGCCGGGGCAACCTCCTCTGCGACCTCTAGTTCGGTCGGTTCTTGAAGATCCTAAAAAAAAAAGAGGGGGGGAATAAGGTCGTCAGGCAATCACAAAAAAGGGAAGGGGAGCCGGCCCAAGCAAGCTCACACTCACAGCGGTCTTCCCCACAAGGCTCGGGGAGCCAGCAAGTAAGGGGGCCCCGAAGACCGGCTCGGGCGGCTCCGGTACCCCGGACACGCCCTCGTCAGGATCCGCTTCGTCGGAAGAGTAGTTGTAATCTACCTCTTCCCCAGACGGAGACTCGACCGCCGTCGGCTCGGCCTAGGCCGGCAGAGGAGCTTCCACCTCAGAATCTCTGCCTGGCACGTCCTCCCTCGGACTAGGCGAGGCTCGCCCTCCGATCCTCTTCTTCCTGGAGGCCGAGATCAGGCCGCAATGACTTGGTGGCCGCCGCGGCGGCGCCTGTCATACAAAGGAAGATAAGCCATGTTGAATCCACTGGCAAAAAAAAAGAAGGGGGGGGGGGGGGCTAACCGTATAGTCAAAAAAAAATATTTACCCCCTTCAGCTCCTGCGGCACGGGGTGACCCACGGGCTTCCTTAACAGGCAAAGCTTTCTCGGGAGTTCCAGCCATACCCTCGCCCGGGAGCAGCACGGACGCCGGTTCCTCCGTGCCGCCCGTGAGATAGAAGCGCATCGTCGCCGTACGCGAATCCGAGGCCAACTCGGGGGGCCGGTCGACCGCAGACGACACAGGTGGTCGATGAACCTTACTAGCTTCGTGGCTCGGTCCGGTCTGCGTGGCTTCAAATTCTTCAAAGGACAAGACGGGGGCCACCGGCGAGGCTATCGTCGGAGCCGGGGATGCCTCGTCCGCCGCCGTTTCACCATCTCTTGCCCGGCCACCTTGGCAGCAGCCAGTGCTTTCTTGACGGGCGACTCTGCCCGGGTCCTTCCCGTTGCCCGCGGCAAGGGAGCCGGAGTCGCCGCCGGGGTCACCTCTGCTGGGACCGCAATTTCACCCATGACAGGCGTGGGCACGGGCTCTTCCATAGAAGCTGAGGCAAAAAGAGTACCCATGTGTTAGACCTCCACTCCGAAATAAAAGGGGGGGGATTCAAAAGGACGCATTAAAGACCAGGGACACGGACCGGCAGATTGCCCTGGCTCGGGGCGGGCGGCTTCGAATTCCTCGAAAGATGGGACTCGTGGTGTCGGGGGAACAGCCGTCGGAGCCTTAGCCGATTCCGTCTTCCTCCGCTTGGTGTCCCGCTGCTTAGCCGCCTTGGCGGCGTCCACCGCCTTATTCACAGGCGATTTAGCCCGGGGCCTCTTCGCAGCCTTGGGCAAAGGGGCCGTGGTCGGGGCCAGCGGCGCAGCTTCAAAATATGCAGCCTTCTTCACCAGCCGGAGGAGGTTCCGGTACGTGGCCATCTGCATGCTGTCAGGATGGTCTGTAAAGAAAAGAGGGGAAAGAACGAACATGCATATACCATTAGTACCTAACTCACCGCGAAGGCCACAGCGCTAAGGGACAAAACCGAAGAGCAAGAGGGAACTGAATACCATGAGGGCCAGTGTACAGCCGCAGCGTGATCGGCCAGTAGCTCAGGGACGTCTCCTTGTCCCGACGCGCCGCCTCCCGGACTAGCCAGCAAACGTCCTCAATAGTTTGACATCGGTCCGTGAGGTTGGCCAGATCCACGTGCTTCTTTGAGGAGAGGTGACAGAAGAGATTAAAATGGTCCACGCCCCACCCGTCAGCATAATAATAAGGGACGTGCAGGCGCTTGCCCAGGATGGAGGCCGTCAGATCTTCGATCTTCAGCCCGTTCAGCCGGAGAAGAACGTAGAGTCACGTGGTATCCGTATAGTTCTCGGGCTTCCTCTCCTCCCGCCTCATGAACGTGCGGTACGGGCAGGCCGAATCCCTTTCTGGACGCCAGCTCTTGGCAAGAGTCCCCTCCTCCTCCATGGGGAATGGATAATTGATGAGGTCCAGGCGGTCGCTCCCCACCTGGCACATGTCCCTTAGTGTCTTCTGGTAATGATCCTTGGCCACCGGGGGTAGCTCCACTTTCGACGTCGGCCTCTTATCCCGGGCTTCCCGGCGAGCCACCAGATATGCTGCCACCTCCTTCTCCTGTCTGTTCTTGAGCCGAAGAAGGTGGTCTGGCTCAATGTCAAGAGCCGGTATCGGCTGTCGACTAAGGAACTTCCTCTCGGCCCCATCCCAGCAATCAGTTTTGTGAAGCCGATAGAAGGCCGTCCGGCTATTCCACCACTTGATGTAATCTTGGGTCACTTGGGGCACGCGACCCTGGGCTGGCACCCTGAAGGAGGCAGAGTCCGCCCGGTGGAAGAAGTCCCACCAGCTTTTAGTGTGCTCGGCGACCGAACTTCCCCGGACGTTCCGCGAAGGTAAGCCGAATTGCGCATGATAAGCAGGGATATGCTGATCATACCCAAAGTTGCGGCCGAATCGGAAGGGGTGGTATGGCTCCAGCAGCACATTATCTCCCTTCCGGAACACCAACACGCTGGGGTGAATGGACAGCGCCCAATCCCTCAGCTCGGGCTCCAGCAACGGGCGCACCACGTTTTCCTGGCTGATAGGGTGAACGTACCTCTCCACCTGGTCATCCTTGCACTCCCTCTTATTATTCACAAGTGGGCTTGAATGTGTGGCCAGCGTCCAGAAATGAATGGTACCGGCTGCATCCCGGGGAACCGTGGTCAACCGGCCCCGAATATCGTACATCCGCATGGAAGTAGAAGCCGGCTCTGCACTCACGAATTCCAGCATCCTCGGTACCAGTCCCCAATCCTGAAGGACTCGCGGGGCAAACTCCGGAAACAGTGAACAAACCCACGCGTTGAAGAAATACAGCGGGCACACGTACCGGGCCTGCCTCGGGAACTGGTGCGTGCTGATGTCTCCCAATGCCTTATAAATCAAACAGAGCGCCGCCGGGCACAGAGAAAGTTTGACACCCCACGCCATCTGGCACGCCGGGTAGATGGCGTCTGGCCGAATCACCGTCTCGTCCCCGTACGGCATGGCAAATGAACACAGCCAGTACGTGAGATAGGCGGCGCAGTGAGTCTGCGGGTCGACGCCCATCGGGTTGGGTCCGCCCCGACGCCCCTTGGAGGGGATCTTCACATCATGCTTGGGCTTCGCGCGCTTCTTGCGAGCGACGGCGGTGCCAACGCAGGGAAAATCCTCATACTGCTTCAGCCCATCGTAGAAATATTCCAGCCATACTGCCATACGCACCCGTTTTCTGTCCCCACGGGCAGGCTGCTTCCCCTTGTGCGACAGCTGGTACAGCTCCCGGTACGCGTTCATCAGGTACCGATATGAATAGCCCAGAGAATAATAGCCGTCCCCGTTAGTCTCGTCCTTGATCAAGTCCGAAAGGCATACTTCTTCATAAGGCTCCCCGTCAATGGGCAAGCCGCTCAGCTGGCTTAGGCTCCACAAATCAAGTGAAGTCTCGCCCTCTGCCGTGTAGAAGGTATTGGTCTCCGCACTAAATACTTCTATCATGCTGCAACAGAGACCCTTGGAGATGGGATAACCATACCGGGAGGCGTACACGCTGTGGTAGATGCCAACCCGGACCAGCAACGGGGCATAGTTGAACAGTACATATTCAGTGAACTCCACCGCCCCTTCTCGGAAGCTGTGGGCGTCTTGAAGCTTCAGCTCCCCGAACCAGCCCAGTGATAGTTCATACTTGAACCTGATGGCCAAACAGTCCAATATGAATGGCTCCTCCCTATAACCCCATTTTAGGGGAGCCAAGAATAAGACGAATCGAGGCGACTCGCCATGCACCTTCCCTGCAGACATGTCCCACCTTGCTGGCGTGAATTGGGGAGCTCGCACTAATTTATCTTCAGCCGGAAGCACCCCTTCGATCCCTAGGACCGGCTTCCATTCCCGGGCTTCTCCCACCAGATACATTGGAATGCTTCTGGGAACGCTGTATAGCAGACTGTCTCGGGCATGCAGGATCGCCCGCTCGGCCGCTTTTATGACGCGATAATCTCGCCCCTCTCGAGAGCGCAAATGCGTCAGAAATCGAATGAGGTGCCTATCCTTCGGGAAGTCCTTCCTGTACTCCCCGGTGGCCCGATCAAAAGTAAAGCCGCTGTCAACTCTGGCAAGGCGGCCGAAGTCCATGCTCTCCCGGTCAGACCCCGACGACTCTGCCAAGGCAGCTATCTCCGCATGTTCGCGGTCCAGGTCCTCCACACTAAGCCACGTGACCACTGGCACTGGACCCCGCGGAATGAGGTCGGCACCGATAGCGGCAGTAGGAGCAGAGGAACCACTTGGGGCAGCCATTTATCTGCAAAGATACATAAATAGAAGATCAGAATAAGCCACATGCAAAAGGAAGTGAAAGACGGTAAAAAGGGGGGGCTTTGCTACAAGTCAAATGAATAAGATATTGCCAATTTCTGACGAACTTTCGGCAGAGTTTCCCCTAGGCCAGAGGCGTAAGGGGAAAACACGGGTGCGCATCCACAAGGAGTGACGGCCCCAACAAAGCATGGTGGGCCCCGAGAGGCAACACCAGAAGTCCGCCGGTCAAAAGAAGTCATTCCCCCTAGCTTAAAGCCTCTTGGCCCCCCTTGGCCGGTACGCCCCTGGCGTGAAGACCTTGGCTGGTACGCCCTGCTGAAGCCTTCCCCGGTACACTCCAGGAGGAGCTCCCCGGCACACTCCTGCCCCGTGCTCCCCGGCACACCCCGTGGCTGCCCTCACCGGCACGCTGCTAGGTGTCCTTCCCCGACACGCTCGGGACCCCGCTTCACCGACACGTCCCATGAGGGCTCCCCCGGCACACTCAGCCCCCGTTCGCCGGTACGCCCAGAAGGCCCTTCCCCGGCACGCACCCGGACGAGCCACTCCCGCGGCACACCCGGTAGCTAACTTCACCGACGCGCTCCTGGAGCCCTGCCCGGTACACCCGTGGCTGCCGCGGCACACCCCTGACGGTGCTCCCCGGCACGTAGGAGCCCCGCTCCCCGGCGCGCTCCTGGATATCTTCTCCGGCACGCCTATGGGGGTCTTCCCCGATGCGCCCTAAACCGTGCTCCCCGGCACATGCCCAAAGGGGCCTTCCCCGGCACGCCCGCTCCCAACATCACCGCCCATGGCGCCGGAGACGGAGAAGAAGGGGGAGGAAGAAGAGAACAGGAGGGAGAGGGAGGAGAAAGAGAGACGGAGAGGAAGGGGGCGAGGGCCTCCGGCCGCCGTCCACTGTGAAGAAAAGAGAAAGAAGAAGAGAACGGGAGAAGAAGGGAGAGAAGAGAAAAGAGACGGGAGGGGGCGGCCCTCACAGCGGTGCCCTCACCGCGCTAACGACGACGGCGATGACGCTGACCGGAGGCGGTGGTGCTCGGTGACGGGAAAGACGAAGAGGATGGAGAGAGAGGGGGGGGGGGGCGAACGGTCGCCTGTTGAAGGGAGAGAAGAGGGAAGGGAGGGGGATTCGAACGGGGGTGGTTCGAATGAACCGCCCCCGCCCTATATATATATGGCAAAAAAAAAGGGGAGAGAATAAAAAAAAGGGGGAGGGGAAACAAAAGAGAAAAAAAGAGAAGGGGAAAATAAAAGAAATAAAAAGGGGGAGAAAATACAAAAAAAAAGAAGAAAAAGAAGAAGAAGGAATGACAAAAATAGAAGGAGATACAAAGGGGGATAAAAAAAAGAGGAAGAAGAAGGGGGGAAATAAAAGGAGAAAATAAAAGGAGAAAATAAAGGGAGGGAAAGCAAAAAGAAAATAAATATGTGTGATACGTACATTAAATAAATACATATATATATATATACACATATATACCCATATGTGTACACACACGTACATACCCATCCGCTCACATATGCGGAGGAGTAAGTCGACAACACACAGTAATAAATGTCCCCGGGGAAGATATCCCATCCCCACAATCCCAGTCGGACGAACGTCCACACTAGCAAAGACGACTCTACTCCTGCGGCTCTACCCTTGTCACAGTGCCACTGTCCTACCACCAAAACAAGCCTGTCTCTGGCACATCGCCTCGGGCCTCAGCCACCACCCACGCCCTATAATATCGCCGTCACGGGCCTTACGCCTGGATCGGCAGAACCTCTACTTTTACGTTGGCATTAGCCCCCCCTGCCAACGAACAAACCCCTTTCCGGTGCAAGGCCTCGTGCCCTAGCCACCCACTCCGCACATTATTGCCATTACGGACCCTATGTCCGAATCGGCATGAATTCTCCCGTTGCGCTGGCATTCTATTCTTGCCGACGAATAAACCATATCTTCCGGCGCAAGGCTTCGTGCCCTAGACGACACCTGCGTATCACTCACTAAAAAAAAGAAGAAAAGAAAATGGGGGTAAAAATAGAGATACCCCGCCGGACTCGTCCCTGCACGGGGACAAGGGTAAAAATGGCAACAACCCGGCTGTGGTGAAAACCCGAAAGGGCGCTACAGGTAAAATCGGGTACCCCGCCGCGTGAAAACCCGAGAGGGCGTGTGGGCAAAAGCAAGAGGGGGCCGGTACCGGCGAAAACCCGAAAGGGCGCTTGTATCGGTAATGTGGTTCAAAAAAAAAAAGAAGAGAAAAAAAAAGAAAGGAAAACAAGAGATCAACAAACCAGGTCAGTTCCCGACACCCCTTCGGCACTGGCGAAGAGACCAAGAGAGCAACAAAGCATGTCAGTTCCCGGCATCCTGCCGGCACTGGCGAAGAGACCAAGAGACCAAGAGAGTAACAAAGCATGTCAGTTCCCAGCATCCTGTCGGCACTGGCGAAGAGACCAAGAGACCAACAAAGCATGTCAGTTCCCGGCATCCTGTCGGCACTGACGAAGAGACCAAGAGACCAAGAGAGCAACAAAGCATGTCAGTTCCCGGCACCCTGTCGGCACTGGCGAAGAGACCAAGAGACTAAGAGATCAACAAAGCATGTCAGTTCCCGGCATCCTGTCGGCACTGGCGAAGAGACCAAAAGACTAAGAGACAACAAACTACTCCAGTTCCCGACACCTCGTCGGCACTGATGAAGAGGCAAAGAGACAACAAACTGCTTCAGTTCCCGGCATCCCGTCGGCGCTGATGAAGAAACGAAGAGACCAATATGTTGCTTCAGTTCCCGACGCCCCGTCGGCACTGATGAAGAGACCAATATGTTGCTTCAGTTTCCGACACCCCGTCGGCGTCGACAAAGAGAGAAGAAACGAAGACACCCGCGGGCACCGCCCGGCTCATCCTTCACCTGCGCTACTCGTGGGTGGGGGGCATTTGTGGACACCAAAAATTGCACATCCAAATGTCATGCTCGGCCCGGCATCAACAACGGCGCCGAGTGAAGAAACCCCGGAGAAATCAAACACAAAAGGGCCCACAACCCATGGGCCCTAAAGAAAATCAAAACGGGCCATGACTCGTGCTCACAACGGGCTCAGAACGGGCCCCAAATACACACCCCGTGGGGAGCCCTTCAGCAGCACGCCGAACCCCCAAGGGGCCTCAACGGCACGCCCTGATGGAGCCTCAGCGGCACACCCATTGGGGTCTTCAGCGGCATACCCCGAAGGGCCTTCAGTGGCACGCCCTCAGGGGGCTTCAGCGGCACGCCCTCAGCAGGCTTCAGCGGCACGCCCTCAGCAGGCTTCAGCGGCATGCCCTCGGCAGGCTTTAGCGGCACGCCCTCAGCAGGCCTCAGCGGCACACCCTTTAGGGGCTTCAACGGCACGCCGTTTTCGCTCCCCCACGGCACGCCTTTTCAACTCTCCAGCGGCACAGCGGTGAAGTTTCTTTCAATGTCAATGCGATGTGAAGCCCATGCCCTATACATCCTTGGCACGCAGTGGAGCCGTCTGAGGTGGCGGCCGATCCTTGGGCCACGCAAGCTACCCCACTGACACCCAGGACAGGGGAGGTCAAACCCCATGATCACAAGGCCACTTCCCGCCTTCGACGGCCGGGGAAAAGCTTCGGCGGCAGGGAGTATAAAAGGACTCCCGCTTCAACTGGGCAGGAGGATGAAAAAAAAGAGGGAGAGGCTGAGGAAGGAGAAGACACACAGAAGAAAAGAGAGGAAGAGAGAAGAGAAGAACAAGAGCTCCGGCGTGAGCCCCCCTCCGACGACCACCGGGAAGAAGTAAGAGTAAGGGAGAGAGAGCTTGATGTGATAGGGGAGAGAGTTGGGGGCAGTGGCCGGCGTCCAAGCCCCTAACGCTTCCTGTCGTTTTGTATTCCGTTCCCCCCCCCCCCCCCCCCCATGTTTTATTTTTCTTTGGTTTTTCCCCGTGTCCACGGTCTCATCCTGGGCATTCCTTTTTTTGTGCTTTTGTAATATGCATGTAGGGCTACGGCCTGTTGCCTCCCATGAATGAAGAATCACCCTCCTAGGGCCTTTCTTGCAATTTCTGTTGGTTTATTCCCCCCTTCGCAGTGCATGTGATGTGTAGCTCGTTCTCTCCATCTCCCCGGTGCTTCGTTAGAACTGCCGTAGCCACGTGATTCCTCCCCTGTTAGCCTTGGCCTCATGGGCTCTTCATTCCCTTCCATGGCCATCTACCGTGTCTACGGGCTTGGGGAGAGAGGGAGACCCTTACCCTCTCCCTCCGAATACCCAACTACCAGTGGCCCATATTTGGTCTTGACTCCCCCCCCCCCTTATTTATTTCCCTGAATAGCCTGCAAGCCTACTCCAGCGATGCACCATTTCGGCCTCTGGCCGGTACACCTTCTTTGGCCCTCAGCGGCACACCCAATCAGCCATTGGCCGGCACGCTTTTGGCCCTTAGCCCTTGGCTGGTACACAACCCCATCTGCCCTCAGCGGTGCACCCCAGTTGCCCTCAGCGGCACACCCCATTTGCCCTCAGCGGCACACACCCAGGTGCCCACAGCGGCACACCCCTTTCTGCCCTCAGCGGCACACATACCCGGCACACCCCTTGGCCGGCGCACCTCAATTGGCCCTTGGCCGGTACACCCCTCACCTTGGCCCCCCCATCAGTACACCCTCCAGTCCCCCAGCAGCCCACTTCTTGGCCTCGCCCCGAGCCCCTTTCCTTCACGTTTTCTGAGGTTCTATAAAGGTGTTGCTCCCCCGGGGGCCCACCTCCAGTTGTCGGGTTCCGCCACTCCATGTGGGCGCGTTCCCTTTACCTCCCTTACGCCCCGGGTCAAGGGGAGATGCTGCCGAATTTTTGTGAGGAGCTAATAAACAATTAAAGAGGCAAAAGGAGGCAACAAACGAGCAGGATAATTAATTAAACCTCCCAACTCATCAAACCACTGCCGACACTGCAGCGAGAACTGAACCGAACTGATTAACTACCCGGCAGCCCGAATGTCCGACCCACAGAAAAGGCTGAACAGAACAGGGCAAGGGGATAAGTTTATGCGAAACTACATAAGAATTAAGACAAGAAGTAAAGAAAAGCCTTAAAGCAAATAACAAAAGAATAGCCCTTCAACGGCACGCTCCTTCCAGCCTCCAACGGCACACTCCCCCTGGCCCTTTCAGCGGCACACTCCCTTCCTTCGCTGGCACACCCTCAGCCACCGTCCCAACGGGATCCAATGTATAGACTTCGTGCCCCAGTGTATAGACTTGGGCCAGCCAACGTATAGACTTTGGGCTTAGCAATGTATAGACTTCAAGTTGCAGCCAAAGGGGCAATGTATAGACTTGATGGCCAGTGTATAGACTTGGGCCAGCCAACGTATAGACTTCATATTGCAACGTACAGACTCTGCTCCAGTGTACAGACTTCGTGCTGGTTGAACGGCCAGTGTATAGACTTGAGGCTGGGGAACGTATAGACTTTACATCACCCCCCTCCTTCACCGACACACTCTCCAGCGGTACGCCTTTTTCAGCCCCCAGCGGTACGCCCCTTTGGCCTTCAGCGGTACGCCCTTTGGCCTCCAGCGGTACGCCCTTTTCAGCCCTCAGCGGCACACCCCAAGCCTCCAGCGGTACACCTTGTTTCCTTCGCCGGCACACTACATGCATGCATATATACATCACGACAAGGGCATTAACAATAGCAAATAAATCAATAAAAATTACGCTAATTAAAGGACTCTGAATGAACAATATTAATCACGATAAAAGAGGTGGGAGGGGTAATAATAAACAAATAATAATAATAAGAATAATCATGAATAAAAGAAGAGAAATCATCCCGGACAAAAGCACGAGTAAACAATAAGCATCAAATCAGAAATCCCAGAAGATATAATTAAGAAAACCCCAGATAAAAGATGCTAAGGCTCACACTGCAGCCCCCACCTCTCCCCGTGACCCGGGGCAAAAGGAACAACAACGCCGCCCTTTCAGGTCAAGCCCGAGTCTTGGGAATTACCCCGACATGGCCAGGCTTTGATCTAACCTCGGGCCGACATCCTAGTCGGACCGGATTTGTTTTCTCGTTCCGGATACCTTCCGAATCCTCATTAAAATTGCCGCATGCTCGGCAGATATTTGAAGGGATCTACCTCGGTTTTCTCATTGTGACTATGCCACGAATCTGTGTCCGAATACGAAAAGGTCCACGAGTGGCCGACAGTTTATGGCCTTAATACAACCTTCAGTGTGATCTATCCCTATCTCTCTCGCATAGCTAGTATTACTCTTTTCGGCCGCCGGGCCTCTAATTTCGGCAATTAATCAAGGGTATTCCCTCGTATGGGGGATGTAAATGACGTCGTGACCTTTATGGCGCGACGAGATTCGGTCCCAACACGAACCACACAATCGTCTGACGAAGTCAGATCGAGCGCACCATGGGCTCTTCGGGGCCCGAATAAATCGTCACCTCGGTGACTGGCACGCCCACGCACTTAATAAACGAATAAACCAACAAGAGAATAACAAGTGAAAAAAGTGCGTCCACAGGGGAACACATGTCCAAGTTGAAGAAGAAACCTCGCACAGTGGTCTTCACCCTACACCACCCTCCCTAGTTGGGGCCAAGCTCATCTTAGGAGAACCCCTTTTACGTTGGCTAAAGGAGAACCCAATTAGAGATATCATGGCCCATGTTTGCCCTCCCATGGAACAACACCTCCCCATAGTACCCTTATCCACTTATCACACCACAATCCAATCATCCTATCAAGTGGAAACATTAGGGGATCTTCTTAAGGGTATAGCTTGGAAAATGGAGTTAACTAGCATGTTGACCACTGTAGCTGACCGACCTAGGAGCCTTGACCTCCTACACCTATGTGCCGAGTCCATCTCCTCGATTTACACTGTGGGTTGCTACACTAGCGACCTTCTTTTACTCCTCCCTACACCCGATGAGCCCGATGCTATCCACAAACTTGAGTTGCTTATCTCGGGTAGAACATCAAGCCCTCCATTCATGGCCAAACATCCCACCAAGAACCTCGGCCCAATTGTTCGATTAGAGGAGGATGACTCACCGCTATGTGAGGACCATGAGGACCTAGAGTTCCTCTCCCTAGGTGACCCTTACCATGACCCCTTCGATCCCTTCCTATACCAACCCACCTTACTCACCCCCCAACCTTTTCCTACCCTAACCAACCATGTTGGATCAAGCCCACCTCTCCCAAGACCCGGTCCACACCAAGGGAACCATGACCATGGGTGAAATACACCTAGGAAATAATGAAGTGCCCCACTCCATGACACATACCTTCTTTGACCCCTACGACCCTTTTGAGTGGAAGCTTGAAGGCCACCCCACCACCCCACACAAGGAAGTCACCTATGGGAAAGGAATTCCTATGTCTTGGCACATCACACCACTTGGCATGAATAGAAAGTCAGGTCCTTTCATACATGACACCCACATGTCAAGTCGGATGCATGATTGGTCCAAAGGTCCTCCCACATTCATCATTGGTCTTAAGCATGTTACGAACATTCATGGATGTCCGGGACCCCCGGCATTTTCTATACCCATGCGCAATAGATTCCCCTATGGATGCCCCGGTCCTCCAACCATTGTTATGAAGTCCATGCATGATAGAGCCATTTATGGATGCCCCGGTCCCCCTAAGTCCGTCAAAACCAATGTAACACTTGATAGGGCTGAATTTGGTTGTCCAGGCCCTCCCTTCATCTTTAGAGGATCATCATTCATGACACTGCATGGCACTATTCGTAAACAAATCAACAAGAGCAATGAGGTTTATAAGAAGTCAGCCGATTCCCACCGCCGCCACCAAGAATTCCAAGTTGGTGATTTTGTGATGGTGAGAACTGAGAGGTTATTCCCTGGAAATATCTCAAAGTTGAGGTCTCGTGGAGCCAGCCCCATTCAGGTGTTGAGACGTCTTGGCACTGATGCTTATGTGTTGGACCTCCCCGAGGAATACGGAGTAAGTCCCACTTTCAATGTAGCTGACATGGTGCCCTACAAGGGTCCCACGGTGACACCCAGTGAGGAGATCCAACATATCCCACCCCTTGAGAGAGTCCCTACACAAACGAGAGATCCATCCGGCCCAAGAAACCAGTGTGATCAAGTGGAGCGGATATTAGGTGAACATATCACCACCACACGGAGCAAGGCGTATGAGCGATATCTGGTTAGTGGAAGGGACGGCCACCTTCGGATGACGCCTGGGTGAGTCGGGAGGATCTCCAGCAGTTGGACCCCGACCTATTGGAGCAGTATCGCAATAGGGAGGGCCCCTACTCGACAGAGTCGAGCTCTTCGCGGCCCGGGGGAATTGATGAGGACATCACCCATGATTTCCTCTGGCTCGGGACTTCCCTTCCTTTCAATGAGGGCCAGACTTGGGCTCCATGTCTTCCAGGCCTCCACAGCACTCTGATGGATCACTTGTTGTACTTCTTGTCTTTATTTTTGAGTCATTTTGATGTAATTTGTCTTTTATTTGAGTCTAGTACCTATGTTATGTGGTTATGTTCCTAAGTCTAGTAGTCATCATGTGGGTGTTGAGCCCAATCACTTGGGCTTGGCCCACTTGCGCCCCCTTCCCCCTAGAAATGTGTCATTAGTCTTTCTAGCAGTGACTTTTTGTAAATTTTGGGTTCCCTATAAATAGGGCCCCAAACCCTCCATTTGGAACTAATGAAAAATTGAGTTGAATATTGAAAAACCTTGTGATCTTTCTCTCACTCTACCTCTCTCTCTCTCTCAATAAGGGGCGAACCCCCTCTCTCTCTCTCTCCCCTCTACTCTCCCGATTTCGGCCCCCCCTCTCTCTCTTCACCTTGCCACATCATCCTCCACCTCAGTCCAACCCTTCCCCTTCCCAAGGTCCACTTAATTCCCCCATTACTCACACCATATCCCCAAGCAACCTTTCACCTTCCTATGCACCCCTTCATTCTCCAAAGCACCCATCCCACTTCCCTAGCAACCTTCCCTCTTCCCCAAGGACCCATTCCTCTCCCCCATACACCCATTCACTTCCCCTAGGGGATTTGAATCCCTTCCCCCCCCCCCCCCCCCACTTGGTGCGATCCCCCCTTCACACCCTCCTCTCCCCTTTGGCCTTGGCCGACCACCACCACCACCCTCCCCAAGCCCAATTGGGCCCCCCTTCACCCCATCACCCCCCTAAGGCACTCTATTCTCCCTGCTCCTCCCCTCTCACCACCCCTAACCACTCCTCCCCAGCAACTACCAAGACGGAGCCCTCCTTGCTACCCCTCCACCCCCACACCAACCCTTCTCCCCCAAACAGCCCCTTTGCTCTGTCAACCTGCAGGTAGCAGTGGAAAGGGCGACTTGCAGAACCATCCACGGAGTCATACGGCATCATCTGAAGACGTACCATACATCGACGGAAAGCGCTTCCAGACGGATTCGCAGCCGAGGTGGTCTCACCGGTATTCGACATCCCTACTTTCCGGAGGGTTCGTTCTCGTCCAACTGCGCAATCGGGACCTGAACCTGGACCAGAGCTGCAGTGCAGAAGCTCCCACGGTCACACCCCATCACTTCTGAAGACGTCGTCCAGCCGAGGTCTTTTACATCCAATCTACTTCCATCAACAGAAGATGGCATCCCGTTTGGCATCCGGAGGAATATTTTCCAATTTTTCTCCCCCGGGTGCGCAGATCAGGCCACTCAGGACCTGACCAGACACCTCCCCACTCAACGGGCTCTCCCTCTCTACCCCGACATCGTCTGGTTCCCTCCCTGGTGGCCGTTCGAAGAGGACTCGTCTGCGGTCGTTCTCGTTTTGGTCTCGCCTCGTTCGGGCTTCGGGAGCAGTCGTGGCACCCGGATCTTTCTGCTACTGCATCCTGGAACCAGAACAAGTCAGAGCGCAGGGCACCTGTTCCAGGGTCCACTCCGACCGGTGGTGACGAAGGAGCCATCCACCAAAATTCACCAGCGTACCAGGGTCAGCCAGCAACTATTCAGCACTGGTTTCGGTGACTTCTGAGCTCGGGGGAGTGCACAGCGGCGACTACACCGACTCCCTATCCTGCTGTTCCAGACCTGGGTAGATTCGGCAGGGTGCTCCGTCAGCGCAATTCAAGCAAATCTCCCCACCTCGCTGTAGACACGTCAAAATTGACGTTACTGTGAGTGCATCTCGTATTACCTTGTAATGCCCCAATTTGGCCCTCCGATTAACTTTGTTTGTGTTATTTTCCCCAATTTTCTTGGATTTCTCCATTTTTTCCCTCTTCTTTTTCCCCTATTTTTCTGGATTTTTTGGGCAGTTTTCTCTATTTTTTTAGAATTCACGACTTGAAGTGGGGCGTGTTTTAATTAACGGCCTGGTCTGAGGCGCGTTTTGAAGAAAGGACGACTAGAGGCAAAGGCGTCAGTTTCTGGAATTTTCTGATTTCCAAAACAGAAAAATAAGAATTAACGACCCTCCTTGGGTCGTGTTTTTAAATAACGCCTCTCCCTCAGGCGTCTCTTCATCATTTTTAAATACAGAAAGTTTTTATTACTAAAATTAAATTCGTGAATTAACGCCTTTGTCCCAGTCGTGATTTCAATTAACGCCTTGACCAAGGTCATCAATTCTTTCTAAGTGGATCTCGCTGCTTGGGCATCGCGCCCCTGCACACCCTTAAGTCCGGATCTTCTGGGCTTCTTACTGATTCTCCATGGGCATCGTGCCCCTTTCCGTCTTCTTCCTCTAGAACCTCCGGACTTTCTCCCAGGGCATCGCGCCCTTTTCTATCTTCTTCCTCCGGAACCTCCGGATCTTTCACCCCTCTCTTTATCCCTTGGGCATCGCGCCCCTTTCCGTCTTCTTCCTCCGGAACCTCCGGATCTTTCTCTTCTCCTTGGGCATCGCGTGCTTTTCTATCTTCCTCCTCTGGAACCTCCGGATTCTCCATCTTATTCTTTCTATCGTCTTTCGGGGCATCCCGACCCTTCTAATTCCATCCCCCCGGAACCTCCGGACCATCCATCTTTCTTCCGATTCATCTTTCTACTCTTCCAGGACATCACATCCTTCATTTTCTTCTTCCTTTTCCATCATCTTTTTCCCTATTTCTTCCCAGGGCACCGCGTCCTTCGATATCTTATCCCTCCGGAGCCTCCGGATGATTCCTCCTATCACGATTCTCCTCCTTTACCTCCGGATCCTCCGGATCTGCCTCTTTCCATCTATCAATTTCTTCTTCCGATTCCCCCTAATCCTGGGTCCGACCCAACTTCTTTCACATCCACTGCCTTGGGCATCTGCCCATTCTCTCACTGCTTTCGAGGCTTTAGTCCTCACTCCTCCTTCTAATTCTCCGCTTCTTCCATAGACCTTTCATGTGATCAGGATCTCCACACCTTAGTGAGGGAGTTCTAGCCCTCGCCTCTCTTCCTTTTTTTCCTTATTCGTCTGAGTCTGGTCTTGGCAGCACTCCTTCTTGTTAAGCCACTGTGGACGCACTTTTTGGCACTCGTTATTCTCTTGTTGGTTTATTGGTCTGTTAAGTTTATTGAGTGCGTGGGCGTGCGAGTCACCGGGGTGACAATTTATTCGGGCTCCGAAGAGCCCATGGTGCGCTCGATCTGACTTCGTCAGACGATTGTGTGGTTCGTGTCGGGACCGAATCCCGTCGCCATAAAGGTCACGACGTCATTTACATCCCCCATACGAGGGAATACCCTTGATTAATTGCCGAAATTAGGGGCCCCGCGGCCGAAAAGAATAATACTAATTGTGCGAGAAAGAGGCGGGAGAAAATCACACCAAAGTACGCATTAGGATGCGAGCCATTGGCCATGTCGGTCACTCATGGACCTTTTCATATTCAGACACGGGTCCGTGATGGAAACGCAACAGAAAAAGCCGAGACAAATCCGTTCAAGTGTCTGCCGAACACCCGGCAATTTTAGTGATGACTCGGAGGGTGTCCGGAACGAGGAGCAAACCCGGTCTGATCAAGATGTCGGCCCGAGGCTAGGTCAAGACCGGACCATGTCGGGATGACTCCCGAGATCCGAGCTCGGCCTGAGAGGGCGGCATTATTGTTCCCTTTTGCCCCGGGTCGCGGAGAGAGATGGGGGCTGCAGTTTGGGCCCTGGCGTCTTTTATTTGGGGTTTTCTTGATTATATGTTCTGATTTTCGTCCTGCGGCTTATTACCCTTTTTTTTTATTTACGCATTTGTTCTGGATGATTTCTCCTCTTTTATTCGTTATTATTATTATTATTGTTGTTGTTGTTGTTTTTACTATATATATATATATAATTTTTTTATTGCCCCTCCCACCTCTTTAATCATTATTAATATTGCATATTCGGAGCCCCTTTAAATAGCATAACTTCCATTAGTTTATTTGCTGTTGTTAATGCCATTATCGTGATGTATATATGCATGCATGTAGTGTGCCGACGAAGGGGAAAACGGGAGTGTACCGCTGGGTATTGGGTGTACCGTTGGGTGGCGAAGGGGTGTACCGCTGAGGGCTGAAAAGGGCGTACCGCTGGAGGCCAAAGGGGTGCACCGCTGAGAGCAACAAAGCCAGAAGGGGGGCGTACCGCTGTAGGCTCAAGGGGTGTACTGCTGGGGGCTGAAAAGGGCGTACCGCTGGAGAGTGCATCGGTGAAGGAAGGGGGGAGGTGATATAAAGTCTGTACGTTCCCCAGTCTCAAGTCTATACATTGCCTATTCACCCAGTACGAAGTCTGTACATTGGCTGCTCAAAGTCTGTACATTGTCCAAGTCTATACATTGCAACATGAAGTCTATACGTTGGCTGGCCCAAGTCTATACACTAGCCATCACGAAGTCTATACATTGGCCAGCCTAAAGTCTATACACCGGCCATCATGAAGTCTATACGTTGGCTGGCCCAAGGTCTATACACTGGATCCCGTTGAGACGGTGGCTGAGGGTGTACCGGCGAAGGGAGGGAGTGTGCCGCTGAAAGGGCCAGGAGGAGTGTACCACTGGGGGCTGGAAGGAGTGTGCCGTTGGAGGCTGGAAGGAGTGTGCCGTTGAAGGGCTACTCTTTTGTTATTTGCTTTAAGGCTTTTCTTTTCTTCTTGTCTTAACTTTTATGCAGTTTTATATAAACTTCTTCCCTTGTTTTGTTTTGTTCGGTTCATCCTCTTTTCTTGCGGGTTAGGCATCCGGGCTATCGGGTAGTTGATCAGTTCGGTTCTTGTCATGGTGCCGGCAATGGCTCGATTAGTTGGGTGGTTCATTGATTATTCCATTCGTTTATTGCTTCCCTTTGCCTATTTTAATGTTTTGTTATTTTCTCACCAAAAATTCGGCAACATCTCCCCTTATCCCGGGACGTAAGGGAGATAAAGGGAACGCGCCCCCATGGAGTGGCGGAACCCGACAACGGGAGGTGGGCGCCCGGAGGCAACAACACCTTTATAGAACCTCAGAAAACGTGGAGGAAGAAGCAACGGGCCTAAGGATCCATGGGGTTAAACAAGCTGAGGTGGGGCTCAAAGGAGGGTGTACCGCTGAGGGCCTGAAGGGAAGTGTGCCGCTGAGGGCCATAAGGACGTGTGCCGCTGAGGGCAAACGAGGGTGTGCCGCTGAGGGCAAATGGTGTGTACCGCTGAGGGCCACTGGGTGTACCGCTGAGGGCCAGCGGGGGTGTGCCGCTGGGGGCAACTGGGTGTGCCGCTGAGGGCCAACTGGGGTGTGCCGCTGAGGGCAACTGGGTGTGCCGCTGAGGGCCAACGGGGGTGTGCCGCTGAGGGCAACTAGGTGTACCGATGAGGGCCAAAACAAGTGTGCCGGCCGAATGCCGAAAAGGTGCATCGCTGTAGGCTCAAACAGGGCTAGTGTATGGGCTGGAAGACTTGCAGGCCGTTCAGGGAAAGAAGGGGAAGTTTAAGGCTAGAGATAGGCCACTTGGTTACTGGGTGTTCGGAGAGAGGGTAAGGGTCTCCCCCTCCCCTAGGCCAGTGAACACAACAGGGGACCATGTAGGGGATTGACGGGCCCATTAGGCCAAGGCTTATGGGAGAGTGATCATATCAACATGGAAGCCCCAAGAACACCGGAGAAATGGGGAGACGGAGGGAGGAACGGACAACCCATTGGAAACCGCAAAGACTAGCATAAGCCAATGAAATCAAAGAGAAAACCCGTAGAGGGTGGTTTTCATTCATGGGAATCAAAAGGGGCATGGCCCTACATACGCATTACAAAGAAGATGCCCAAGACGAGACTATGAGCAGGGGGAAACCCAACGGAAGACAAAAGATAAGAGGGGGAGGAACAGAGTGTAGGAGGAAAGCCAGCCGCCCCTAACTCTCTCCCCCACTACATCGAGCTCTCTCTCTCTTACTCTTGCTTCTTCCCAGTGGTCGTCGGAGGAAGCTCACGTCGGGACGCCTCTTCTTCTCTTCTCTCTTCTTTTCTTCCTCTGTGCTGTGGGTATCTCTCCCTCTGTGTCTTCTGGCCGTCGTCCTCCTTTTCTTTTAAAGCAGGGAGTCTTTTATACTCCCCCGGCGGGAGCCTTCGAGTGCTCTCGAAACGGCGGGAAACAGCCCGTGTGATGATGGCATTCGACCTGCTCCGTCCTGGGTGTCAGTGGAGGAGCCTACGTGGCCCAACCCACGGTTGACACCTCACAGAGCTCACTACGCGCTAAGGATGCGTAGGGCATGGGCTTCACGTCGTCTTGCCGTTGAAAAGCTTCAATGTTGTGCCGCTGGCGAGTTGCAAAGGCGTGCCGCTGGGGAGCCAAAACGGCGTGCCGTTGAAGCTCCTGAAGGGCATGCCGCTGAAGGGCTCTCCAGGGCGTGCCGCTGAGTGGCCTGAAGGGCGTGCCGCTGAGGCCTGCTGAGGGCTGTGCCGCTGAAGCCCCTGGGGGGTGTGCCGCTGAGCACCCACGGGGGTGTGCCGCTGAGCACCCACGGGGGTGTGCCGCTGAGCACCCACGGGGGTGTGCCGGTGAAGCCCAAAGGGCTGTGCCGCTGAACACCCTCCCTGGGTGTGCCGCTGAGCACCCACGGGGGTGTGCCGCTGAGCACCCACGGGGGTGTGCCGGTGAAGCCCAAAGGGCTGTGCCGCTGAACACCCTCCCTGGGTGTGCCGCTGAAGACATCCCCTGGGCGTGCCGCTGAGGCTCCGCCAGGGTGTGCCGTTGAGGCCCCTTGGGGCTGGGCGTGCCGCTGAAGGGCTCCCCAGGGGGTGTGTGTACTCGGGGCCCGTTCTGAGCCCATTGTGGGCACGAGTCATGGCACGTTTGATTCTCTTTGAGGCCCACGGGCTGCGGGGCCTTTAGTGCTTGATTTCTCCGGGGTTTCTTCACTCGGCGCCGTTACTGACGCGAGGCCGAGCAGGATACCCAGGTATGTATGTTTGGTGTCCACAGCCACTTTCAAACCCTTTGCTTCCAATCCTTTTGACTGCCAAAGAGGACTATCCCACGATGATCAACCTCGTCTCTGACAGCTGCTTCTACAAAGGTTGCAAGGTAACATATTGGCGTAAGAACTCATTTCATGATATCATTATCTCATTGCTTCACGATGATTTTCAAAATAAAGTGCTTCTTAACAAGATTAAGAGTGGTAGTCAAGACCTTTATCCTAGGTTGAATCTTTATCTTTACTAAATCATTCTCAAAACAGTCTTTTAGGCTTATTTTTGTAGCACCTTTGGTAATAAAAACCCCACGCTGGGAATTCAACGTTCTCTCCCTGCTTGTTAAGAGTAACCTTCAGCTGGGCATTCCACACACTTCACGGCATCTTTAGCCGGCTCCTTTGGTTAAACACCGTCCCTACTTTGGCCATGCCATGAGAATTCTTGAAAGTCTTTTTCTCTTCTTTACTCGACCGCGTGCAGGGGTAAGAGGTCGACGGGTGAGATGACCCACCCAGGGTAATCCCCAATACGAGAGGAGTCTCAAATAGGGGCAGTCTTGACCCAAAATCAATATGAGTTTTCAGATGAGTTTTCATGATATACATCTCGCCAAAAGGGCTATTATGAAAATCAAGTCAAAATTTTGATAAAAGCAAAATTGTGAACTGTGGCATGTCAAGAGTGGCAAAGTCCCCGCAGGGAAAACCCTGGTCGTATGCATGTCAAGGGTCTAAAAATCAAAGGCACAAAGCCCCGGCACAACAGACTACCTCTTTGAGGGGAAACACCTTGGAAGGAATTCAAGTCCCGACATGTCCCATCCTGCATAAAGCTTATCCTCAATTATTCTTCTCTTCTCCCTCTAAGACCGAATGTTTCTCGGGTATGGCCTTGGTAGGAGCACCGTTAATCAAGGGCAGTCCGTTATAGGGCGCCACCCTTCAATGCACGCTCGGTTTTGGGTAATTTTAGCGAAAGAGGAAGGAACAAGGACCCCTAGCCAGTGGTTCAAAAACACCCTTTGATGCTGCATTAACAATGTCTAAATAAAAAAAATCAAAAGAAAAAAAACTTGAATATTTCCTAAGTCAAAATCTAAAAAAATTGAATATTTTCTAAGCCAAAATCCAAAAAAAATTGAATATTTCCTGATCAAAATCCAATAAAAATTGAATATTTTCAAAATTCATAATAAAAATTCAAATATTTTTCAAAATCCACATAAAAATTCAAATATTTTCAAAACTCATAAAAATTTGCATATTTCAAAATTCAAAAAATTGCATTGTATTTTTCTGATGGTGCTTTTGCAGGAACGACAACTTTGCAAGGACCAAGAGCACGGGATGAGTCCTCTCCATTCATTGCCATCTACCTTTTGATTCTTCCCATGTTCACGATTGATCACATCTTCATAATTTACTACGCATTACTCCGATTATTCATCTCCAAATCTTTTTTATCAAATCTTACTGATCACTCCGCCGATGGGCATTATCAGATCTTGATCATTCAACTCCAAATCTTGATTAGCCAAGTTGTCATCCTCATGACAAACGACAAACAATGATGCTATGCTATCTATGCTTTAATGATGCTATCTATGCTATTCTTGAATATGACACATACCTGCTATTGATGCTTTGATTCATGCTATGCTTGCTATGCTTAAATACCTTATTCATTGCTTGTTATCTTTTATATCTTGGCTGATGAATCTTTGAGCGCATGTTTGCGACCTTTTCTTTCTTTCGCGCGTCGATCGACCAACTGACCAACTGGTAGCCAGATGATCAATTAACGGCGCGGGCGTGCCAGTCACATGAGTGACGATTTTATTATGCGCTCACTCTGACCTATGTCGGGCGAATGTGAGATTCGGTCGGGACCAGCAGTCCGCCATACCATAAAGGTTATGGCGTTAATTACATCCCCCACGAGGAGGGAACACCTTTGATTAATTACCGAAATAGCGGGCTTTCGAAGCCGTCATAAAGAGAACTACGTGAGGATTGTAGCAATGACAGGCAGGATGCAGCATTAATCGTGCAAAAGATGTGTAGTTTAATGGAAAAAAATGGATCCTCAGTACGTGACGGAAGAAGCAGGTCCGAGGACCACCATCACACTAGCGAAAGTATGAATGCTAACAGATACGGTGATGATGACGATGTAACAGCGTAAACCCGATAGCATGCCCTCTTCCTTCGGATTATACCGAAGAGAGGGAGATAGGACATCCATCCATGGAGAGCCGGAGTGGAGACCCGAAAGAAGATCAGGCACAGTCCTGGGTCCAAAAAGGATTCAAATATGACGGAACCATCTGCGCCGTTCGTTAATATTCCCCTAAAGGGACCATCGGAGGACATGCAACGGCAGAACTCCGAGGGTCAGCGGGGTTGCCGAAGAAATGTTGGGTTCGACATAATGTAGGGGTGGAACCCCCCCCCCATTCATATATCTCCGGGCCCCGGGTGAATGACGATAATTCCCTCGCAAGATGCTGAAGGCTGGCTTAAAAGGTTGATGGGAGTAGGACCTCTGGGTTTGGGACGACTATTCTGGAGTTTAATGGGATTGTTGAGATGTCAAGATTTGAAGAAGAGCACCCACTAGTAAGGTGAAATGACACAGATATTAGTCGGCGCTGGAGATCCCGGCACGAAGGGCAGACGGCGCGAGGGGAGGGGGTTTAAAAAGGGCATCGGCCCAGTCTGGTCTCGGCGCGAGGGAAAATGGCGCGATGGAGGGGCTCAGGGGGGGGTCTCGGCCCAGCCTGGCCCCGGCGCGCCCTGGATCTCGGCATGGCCTGGTCCCGGCGCGCCACCCACCCGGCGCGGGTTTGGCGCCGAGAGGCAATGGCGCCGGGGGAGGGGCGTTTTCTAAGGTTTGCAGAAGGGGTGTTTGTGAGGGTTTTATGGGCGTTCAATGGAGATTCCACGAAGCCAGGTAGGGGTTATAGGAAATGAGGGTGGATGCACTCCTGGGGGGGCTCAAAGAGATTATTACTTATAAGATCTGTTCCCTGCGATGACGAGAGGCCGTGAGACGATATGGCTCAGGCTGTTGCCATGTCGGGGGATTAAGCACTCAATTTCGATGAAGCATAGTGCATAGCGGAACAAAGTTCTGGGAAAATTTTGACAGCATCTCCCCTTAATTTCGGAGTGTGCCCAGAAATTATTATGGGATATCTACTCACGAGTGCCGGAGTAGAAACCAGAATAGGTGCCGGGCGTAGCCCGTAATCCGAGGAGGGTCGGACCATACGAGATCTCACCCCCTTCTGTTGTAATATCCCCAACGCAGTCGATCGGAGGTCATGCAGAGGCAGAGCTCCTTGACTTGATGGGTTGTAGAATGTTAGGGGCTCTCACCCTCTCTGCTATAACTCCCGTGACAACAGAGGGGGAGAAGCGGTGCCTACCCACGATTAGAACATGATGGGCAGAGGCTATATGACTCATCCGGATGAGCACTAAGGCATCAAGGTGGCCAGAAGATGCGCAGGCATCGATGGGGAAAAGGGGAGTAGCTCTCGGCACAGAAACTGAGCGGTCTCGGCGCGATGGGGAGATGCAACCGGCGCGGCAAGCACTCGGCGCAAAACCCACGCCGGGAGATACTGGCCCCGGGAGATTGCCTACAGAGGGTTTTTCTTTGGAAAGGTTCTTACGGCATGGTTTCAGGAGATCACACACAAAGTAGGGGGTTTAATCTCAGCTGTATTAAATGGCCAGAAGGGGGGGGGGAGAAGACTCTAGGGGTAACACCCCTCCTCAGGGAGCCTCACTGGGAGCAAAACACAGACGGCAAACCTTCGACTGTATCCCTTTCATTCCACATTCGAGGAGCCATGAGATGGACTGTCTCAGGCCCTCGAATTGTGGCAAAGGAAGGGGGTGGAGTAATGGGGAATAACCCTCAACTGGATAGAGACAATAAAACATAAAACATTCACTCGAGGCTGGCGGTGGCAATGCACGGACTAGAACCTCGGATGCAATCAGAAGGGAAAAAAAAGGAAGGGGAATGATCAGAAATAGCAGAGGTCAGCCCGTTCTTTCATTGATAATTCCAACCAAATGGCTTACACGCTATTTAGAAGAAGAAATCCGACTCAATCGGAAAGAAAAATACATGCTTAGTCCCTGCAAAGCAGAGTTACATTCGCATCCGATGATATAGAAGCAAAGGTGCCAGAAATCTAAAAATACAGAGGGGAAGATCGAGATAAACAGGGAAGAGAAGCGGAGGAGACTGCAGCTGCACGATGATTCCCACCTGGATGCTTCTCCGAGCCTCCGACTCTCTCCTTTTTCTTTCTCTCCTCAGCTTCTTTCAAGGGCTCTCGAACTCCCTCTTTTTCTTCTCAGTGTATCTTGGCCTCTGTGTGTCTCTCCCCTATCTGCCTCTCTCTCTCTTTTTCTTCGAAGGGCAAGCCTCTTATAGAGGTGGGGCTCTTCATGCATTCAGCACGAGCTTCCCGACGCGCCAGGATCGCTTCTCTCGGCGTGACATCCGTCGGCGCGTCCTATCTCGCTTGGGCTTGGCCCATCTATTTGTCATTCGGCCCAGTCGTCCAGGATACACTTAGTGAGCTCCTCTCGACAGTGGGGTCCTTGACACGTACATATTGCGACTCCACCGAGCCCATTTACACCTTGGATTCGCACATGCGTACGGGGCACTGTGCGTCTTGGCCCCGGAGTATCAGAGATGTCTGAACATCTGTTTCAGCAGGCAGATGATTGCCTGAATGTTGGTGTAGTTTAATCAGCCTGACTATATGAAAGATAGCAGCACTGGACAGCGACCTAGCCAGAGATGGCTTTAGTCGAACAGAATGATAGGGGTAGTGGGTTTCTTCTATTCAGACTCTCAGATCTCCCGGGGTAACATGTGAACTGTGCCCTCTACTGATCTTCAAAGCTGTGAATATGCTGTAGTTTCTTCTAGTATATTTTGGGTGTCAACAAATGCCCCCCACCCGTAGGTGGCGTGAGTGAAGCATGAGTGACACGGGACATGCGGGTGTACATCACGTCACACACTGTGCTTTGTGGTCTCTTCAGGTCTGCTCCTGTGCAGTGGCTATCCTTTTGACTCTGAGTCTTCATTCTGCTTTGCGTGACTTCCATGCTTTATAAGCAAATTTGGATGAACACCAGCATTTTTGGCTTGATCTGGTGATAATATCACCCCCGGTGAGGTAATTTGCTCCACAGACGCTTCCCGCACCACCTTCTCAGCGCGATAGTGGCCTCGGCGCAGAAATTATCGGCGCGGTACTCCCCTCGGCGCGGTGATCTCCTCGGCGCGGGGGCCATTCGGCGCGCCTTTTGGAGCGTCCGGCCGGTCGGCGCGGCCGCCTATTTCTGGTCGGGGGGCTATAAGGGCCGAGAGGGGGAGAGAATGGCTCATTTGCTCCTGAGCCTTCTCTCTCCTCCTCCCCTTCTCCCTCCGTCGCCCGGGAATCGGTCGGCGTGGAAGCCTTCCCTTCGGGGAATTTTGTTTGGGGACTCCGTCCCTGTTTATTTTGGAGTCTCCCCCTCTTGGTGGGTGTTCTCCCATTTAACTTCTGGGCATGCTCTCAATAAGGGGAGATGCTGTCGAAGTTTTCTGAAAACTTCTTTTGTATATGTATTTTCTTTATATCACCTTCTTATTCTTTCTTCCTTGGTTTCATATTTGCAGCTCGCTGGAGATGGCTTCTTCTTCTAGCCGCGTTGCCTCTGGCTGTGCTGATGTTGAATCTTCTTCTCAAGGCAGGGCTTCTGGTCCCGTTGTGACTTGGAGGAATGTTGGACAGCTGGACCGGGGACTTGGGAGGATTGCCATAGTTGATGAATCCTCTGGCTCCGAAACAGATACAGTATCCGCCTCTCGCATTGTAACCGTCGAGGGAGGACTGGACTTCAATCGCGATGACGACTACCGTGCGGACTTCCCGAAGGATCGTCACCTCGCGCCTTACATTTGTACCTTCAACGTCTCTGGGAAGAGGGATGTCATGCTGGCTCGGATGGTGGAGCGGGCCATGCTGCTGGACCGGGACAGCTTGAAAGGTTCTGGTCCGGGTGACCCCACGTGTCCCGGGCTCTTGTGTTACGCTTGATCGAGTCATCGTGTGTCGGTGTGTGTGCGGTGGGGTCTCCCCCGCATATCGTGGGTTCCTTTGGAAGGCGATTCTCGTGTGGGCCATGTGTTTGGCCTTGGACTGCGAGTCCAGTTGTCCGGCCTGGGGCTGGAGATTTCCCGCTTGTTTCAAGATGGGAAATCGTCGTGGCGGCTTGTGTGCTGCCTTGGGAATCGTGCTTCTATGTTTTCCGTGTGGCCTGTGTGGCTGGCCTTAGTCCTTTGCATTCCTCTCCCAGGGAATGGTCTCGGTATTCGTGCTACCGCGGTTTTAGACCTAGAAATTGGACTAGATTGACGGCTTTGTGCTGTTGCGTGCAACGGTCTTGACCCCGAGTCTGGTGACTCAAGGACCGTTGGCTGTAGTGTGTCTAGGGGACTGTCCAGAGTCTAGTGGCTTAAGTGCCACTCGAGTTTTCTCGACTCTCGCGCACGGTGCGTGCGTGGCCGTGGACTGTGAGTCCCGTTTCTTCTCCGACTGTGGTCACTGTGTGACGGGGCCGGTACGTGGGGTGTCCCCCGTACGTCGTCGGACGCAGACGTTGTTTTCCGTTGAGAGTCTACTCCTTCAGTGACCCTTCACTAGTCGTAGCCTACCAGTACGCGTATGCTGGTCGCACCAGGGAGTGGTGTACGGGCTTACCCTGAGGACGGTTAGACTGGTTTCCGTCGGGCCCCTCATCGTAGCCAGAGTCCGGCTGCGGGGGAAAACCAGTCAGAGGGCCAGACCTAGGACGCATGGTCTGTGTGTGCACACGTGGTTGGGGACAGTGGACGCACGTCGACGGGCGTGACCCCAGCTAGTCACTTGTTGTGGTTACTTGTACGGTGTTCGCGCCTCGGGTAGGACCTACCACGTCAGGCGGTTCACCTGTGGTGCGGTGTAAGACGTCAGGGGACGCTACCGGCTGTGCTTCTAGTGGGTGGTACTCCTGTCGAGTACGGAGTGACAGACTGTCAGTCTCTGTGTCTTTGACCTTCGGGTTTTTTGGTCATGTTGACCGGTGAGTTCGGTTGTTTCACCTTGGCGCGTGTGTCGGTTCTTGCGCCGTGAGATTAGTGCTAGTGGCTTTACCGAGGTTGGGTCTTGTTGTGCGGTACCCGTGATCGGATGGTCGGGGTTGCACCTTGGACAGCGTGTCCAGGTCGGCTGTGTCCGGGGGACTGGCCTCTACGGCGTGGTTGCCGTGTGTTCTTACTTCGGTAGGTGGTACTAGCGTGGTTCGGTAGCTTCGACTGTGTGATCGAGGTCTGCCTTCTGGCAGTAGGAGTAGTTGTAGTGCCGAGTTTTTGACCGGCCACCGGTTTGCTGTTCCTGCTGTAGTTGTAGCTTCCTTTCCGCTATCGCCGTTGTTTTCGGTTGGGGTTCCGCGGGATCCCTGCTGAGTCTCTGTTTTGGAGACTCATTCCCTGCTTTTCAGGTGTGGCGGTTCTTCCTCGAGGTTCGAGGGTGCGGGGCGGATGTTCTCAGTTGCCAGCTTGCCGGGCCGAGTGTTCACTTGGCATGTGGTACGCTTTACTGCTTTAGACTGTACTTTCTGTTGGACTGGACTCTGTTGTAGTTGTTTATTTATTTCTGTTATCTGTTGTATTGTCCTGCTTTCTTTCCTATTTCTTTGTGCCTCCACACTCCTTTTAGCCCTTCCGAGCCCTCCCGGCTCGTGGGCGGCGGTGCGAGTCTCGGGTTATCGGGCCTTCCCGGTAATCGGATTCTCGGGTCGTTACAGCTGGTATCAGAGCGGTGGTTGTGGACGTACATAGGAATTCGAAATATTACAGTGATCAGAGTCCATAAGGTCCAGTACAGTCGGCAGCTGGCTTAGGGTTTTGTGTTCGCTTTCCGCCTTGTTTCTCGCTTGAGAGCTTGAGTGCGCTGTGCGGCGCTGTGAAGGTGGTTGCTGTCCGCGGCTTTCGTGCCCGCATGGGGTCTAAGGATCGAGGTCGAGAGTCTTCTCCCTCATCGGTGGTGGCCCTGGTTTTGCTGCGTTGGGCAGAGGTTGCTGGCAGGCGTGAGTTCGCGGTGCTGCGTTCGAGGAACCTGCAGCGTGGTCAGGTGGCTGGTGCAGACTGTTCTTGGTTAAGTGGCCGTGAGCGTGCTTTGAGGGAGCTGATGTCTGTTTTGGCCACTCCAGCTTGAGGTTTATCCAGCCCCTGAGGTGTTCAGGTCGTGGTTTAAGGTGGCAGAGCGGGTGTTCTGATCGAGAAGTGTGCTCGGGTGAGCGGAGGATCTTCTCGGTGAGCTGCCGTTTCGTCGAGCCTGATGTCCTTGTCGTGCTCTGTGGCATTAGAAATGACGTGTTGGTCCCGGTTGTTTTGTGGAATTCGAGGCAAGATTGGGCTGTGGTGTCCCAGTAAGTCTTGCTCCTGCGCTCTTGTGTGCGATTGGGTTGTGTTCGCCCTGGAGTTGGCTTGAGATGTGAAGGCTCCGCGGTGAGTTTCGGGACTCGAGGGTGAGCATCGGCGGTTGTCGGTTATGGCTCGTGTTGCGGCTCTTGGCGTGGTGTGTTGCAGTTCGAGGAATTGCAGCAGTGGTGCATCGAGAGATGCTGTGATTGTGGTCCGACGTGACACTCGTCGAGTGTGTCGAAGGCGCTGACCTGACGGAAGCGATGGTTTTTTTTGGTGCTGGATGGTGCTGTTTCCAGCGTGTGCGAGGTTTGAGGTCAAGTCGAGCATGGAGTTCTTCCGTTAGTCGGAAGTGCGCTGGTTTCTCCTTTGGTTGGAGAGATTGCGTTCGGCTAAGGATCATCGTCTTGCATTGCGTGTTCGGATTGGTTGGCCTTGTATGCCATGAAGTCCGTGCGAGACGTGCTCCTTGTCTTGGCAGGGTGGTTGCCTGTGAGAAGTTGTGCCCATTCCCTTGTCGTGTGAGGGTGCTAGTGCTGTTCCGGAAGGACGAGTGCTGGTTGGGCGGTGTTTGCTTTTTCGGCTGTGCGCGCTGATCTGAGTGCGCAGCGGAAGCGTGGTGGGCTTGTAAACCATTGGTTCAGGATCGTAGCATTGGTTGCTACGGGCGGATTCCTGAGTTTGCGTTGAGCATTGGAGGATTGGTTCCTCTGTGTGAAACGTGTTGTTGCCGTGCCGTTGCTCGAGGTTTTGTGGTTCTTGGCATTGGCAAGATGGAGTGATGGGAAAAGTGCTGGCTAGTGCGCCGCATGAGTACCCTGTTCCTGTGTTGGAAGCCGTGTCAGGCGTCGGTGTTGGACCTGGGTGAGGTTGTTGAGGATGTCGCCTGACAGAGGTCAAGGACGTGTTGGTCAGAGTCGGTGGCTTGGTGTCCGACTTGTGTTCCCAATCGTGTCCTCGGTTGAGATCATTTTTGGAGAAGTGATCTCTGGCAGGCTGTGGGCTCCCGTTGGTTCTACGGTCTTGTCGGACTGTGACGGTGAGATGTTTATTGCTTAGGGACCCGTGAGCACTGTTCAGGTGGTGTCCCGTGGCTCTGTGGTAAGGGCGGAATCGGGATTGGCAGGTGTCCACTTGGATTGATCGAAGGATTTGATGAGACCAGATGGATGAGTGACGCCTGTGGGCGGAGGCCTTTTGTGAGATTGGCGTCGGATTGGTGGTCCTTGATAGGACATTGGTGTCGCAAGGTTATCCCTGGTTTGGTGACTAGCATGGGGTGGTTCCCTATAAGTCTGAGTCCCGTGAGGTGATGACCGAAGATGCCAGGTTCTGTCATTTGGTTTCGTCATGCTCCCCGAGAGGGTCGAGTTGGCGAGCAGTTGGTGACCAGTGGATGGTCTTTTCAGAGACAGAAGATGCTGGTTGTCGGGGCTCGAGCGTGGCGAGAGCCGTGTGCCAGCGAGACCTTTGGTGGTCGTTTCTGTGATGTGCCTTTCCGGATGGGATCTGGGCTTTGTCGAAGGTTGTCTTCTGACAAGAGTTGGCGCAGTGTTATGTCCGGCTTTCGGCTTGCCATGTGTGAGGTGTTCCTTGGTGTGGAGCCGATGAGCTGGTTGCGGTCTACGGAGAGGACTGCTTGAGCTGGTGGAGGCTCTGTTTTGGTTGCTCCCTTGAGGAGGGTATGCGATCTGTCAGCTGGCTGCGAAGCTGTTGTGCAATTTGTCTGCCGACCATAGGTTGGATTGGTAGCTGTTGCTCGTGTCGAGGGTTGTGATTCCTCGGTGAGCGAGATCGTGGCTGCGGCGCCATGGTGGATTCTCGCGTTGTCTGAGGTGATGCCGGACTGTGTCCTTTGCTATATGCCTGCTCTGTTGGCCTGTGTGCTCGGCGCGAGGAGCGAGGTGTTGCTTGTGATTGTAAGTCTGGCGGTGTCCCTCAGGATCGGTGTTTTCGTGAGAATCGAGGTTTTCTGTGCTGGGGCTCTGACAGCGTGTCAGTTGATTCAGCGTTCTTTCCCTGGGACTTCGTGCTTGGTCCTGAATTTCGAGGACGAAATTCCTTTAAGGGGGGAGGGCTGTAATGCCCCGGATTTTTTTTTTTGGATATTTTTCGGATCATTTTAGTGGGTCTCGGAGTGTATTTTGTGCTTTACACGTGTTTTTCCCTGATGTGCCTTCGGAACTCTTTGCAGGGCAAACCGTGGCGTTCTCCGACTCCGAGACGTTACCACTGCGTTGCGCTCTTCCCGAGGATCGCGGAGGTAATTTTTCATAATTTTCTGAATTTTTGTAAAATTCAGGTTTTCCTATATATTCTAACCCTTCTCTCTCTCCCCCTCTCATTTCTCTCTTCCCTCCCTCTCTCTTCTCTCAAGCTCTCTTTCTCCCCTCTCTTCTCCGGCGGCCGACGGAGCGAGGCGGGGGCGAGGTGGAGGTGGCGCAGGCGAGGATGCGGGCGAGGACAGGTGAGGATCGAGGCGGAGGAGGCGCGTGGAAGCTTGGTGGCGCGATCGCGAGCTGGCGAGGGTTTCGCGGCGTTTTCTTCGTGGATCAGCGTCCACGACGCGTCGTTTCTTCGGTGGAGGTAGGGTGATGGACCCTCAGCCTGTGTACTTCCTTTCCCGTGAGTTTCGTAGGCCGTGGTGAGCCGAGCGGGCTAAACGGGGCGTTTTGGGCAAAATGCATGTTTTTGGGGTGTGAGCCGGATCCCCCGTTTTATGGTATTTTTTGGCGATCCAGGGGTTTAGATGCATGCCTAGGGGCTTGGGGAAGGTTTCCCCTTTTGTTTCCCCTTCACCTGGGGGTGAACGGGGCGTGGCATGGCTTTTCCCGCGGTTTCTATCGTTTTCCGCCGCGGACTGAGAACGCGCTATACTCCAGTAGCGCGTTCTTGTTCGTCGCGCTGCCCCGACAGGGCGCGTTCATCGGAGAAGATGAACAGTAAGGCGGTTTGGGTCGCGCCTTACGGCCCCAGCGCGTTCTGGTTGTCGCGCTATAGGATCATAGCGTGACCTGGCCTGGTCGCGCTATGGTTACGTAGCGCGTTCGTGTTGAACGCGCTAGGCACGTATAGCGCGTTCTGGCTGAACGTGCTATGCACGTGTAGCGCGTTCTTGGAGGGACCAGCCGGGCTGCCCGGGGCGGGCGGTCTACGGCTGATCATGCTCCCCTTGGGCCGTGTGTGCCTTGGACACCCAGTGGAGTTCCGTGATCGTGTTTTGGGGTGTCTGGAGATTCCGTTTACCTCGTTTTACGTGCTCGTGCGCTTAAGGGTCCGGGTGACCTTTAGCGTTCCGTTCGCATTGTGTTGGTCTCCGGTCGACCCGGTTGGGACCCAGTGGTCGACCTCCGGCCTTGTGAGTATCCCGGACACCCCATGGGTTCTGTGTCTATATTTTTGGGGTGTCAGGAGGGACCGTGTTACCTCGATTAGCGTGCCCATAGGTGTGGTGGGTCCGGGTGACCCCACGTGTCCCGGGCTCTTGTGTTACACTTGATCGAGTCATCGTGTGTCGGTGTGTGTGCGGTGGGGTCTCCCCCGCATATCGTGGGTTCCTTTGGAAGGCGATTCCCGTGTGGGCCATGTGTTTGGCCTTGGACTGCGAGTCCAGTTGTCCGGCCTGGGGCTGGAGATTTCCCGCTTGTTTCAAGATGGGAAATCGTCGTGGCGGCTTGTGTGCTGCCTTGGGAATCGTGCTTCTATGTTTTCCGTGTGGCCCGTGTGGCTGGCCTTAGTCCTTTGCGTTCCTCTCCCAGGGAATGGTCTCGGTATTCGTGCTACCGCGGTTTTAGACCTAGAAATTGGACTAGATTGACGGCTTTGTGCTGTTGCGTGCAACGGTCTTGACCCCGAGTCTGGTGACTCAAGGACCGTTGGCTATAGTGTGTCTAGGGGACTGTCCAGAGTCTAGTGGCTTAAGTGCCACTCGAGTTTTCTCGACTCTCGCGCACGGTGCGTGCGTGGCCGTGGACTGTGAGTCCCGTTTCTTCTCCGACTGTGGTCACCGTGTGACGGGGCCGGTACGTGGGGTGTCCCCCGTACGTCGTCGGACGCAGACGTTGTTTTCCGTTGAGAGTCTACTCCTTCAGTGACCCTCCACTAGTCGTAGCCTACCAGTACGCGTGTGCTGGTCGCACCAGGGAGTGGTGTACGGGCTTACCCTGAGGACGGTTAGACTGGTTTCCGTCGGGCCCCTCATCGTAGCCAGAGTCCGGCTGCGGGGGAAAACCAGTCAGAGGGCCAGACCTAGGACGCATGGTCTGTGTGTGCACACGTGGTTGGGGACAGTGGACGCACGTCGACGGGCGTGACCCCAGCTAGTCACTTGTTGTGGTTACTTGTACGGTGTTCGCGCCTCAGGTAGGACCTACCACGTCAGGCGGTTCACCTGCGGTGCGGTGTAAGACGTCAGGGGACGCTACCGGCTGTGCTTCTAGTGGGTGGTACTCCTGTCGAGTACGGAGTGACAGACTGTCAGTCTCTGTGTCTTTGACCTTCGGGTTTTTTGGTCATGTTGACCGGTGAGTTCGGTTGTTTCACCTTGGCGCGTGTGTCGGTTCTTGCGCCGTGAGATTAGTGCTAGTGGCTTTACCGAGGTTGGGTCTTGTTGTGCGGTACCCGCGATCGGATGGTCGGGGTTGCACCTTGGACAGCGTGTCCAGGTCGGCTGTGTCCGGGGGACAGGCCTCTACGGCGTGGTTGCCGTGTGTTCTTACTTCGGTAGGTGGTACTAGCGTGGTTCGGTAGCTTCGACTGTGTGATCGAGGTCTACCTTCTGGCAGTAGGAGTAGCTGTAGTGCCGAGTTTTTGACAGGCCACCGGTTTGCTGTTCCTGCTGTAGTTGTAGCTTCCTTTCCGCTACTGCCGTTGTTTCCGGTTGGGGTTCCGCGGGATCCCTGCTGAGTCTCTGTTTTGGAGACTCATTCCCTGCTTTTCAGGTGTGGCGGTTCTTCCTCGAGGTTCGAGGGTGCGGGGTGGATGTTCTCAGTTGCCAGCTTGCCGGGCCGAGTGTTCACTTGGCATGTGGTACGCTTTACTGCTTTAGACTGTACTTTCTGTTGGACTGGACTCTGTTGTAGTTGTTTATTTATTTCTGTTATCTGTTGTATTGTCCTGCTTTCTTTCCTATTTCTTTGTGCCTCCACACTCCTTTTAGCCCTTCCGAGCCCTCCCGGCTCGTGGGCGGCGGTGCGAGTCTCGGGTTATCGGGCCTTCCCGGTAATCGGATTCTCGGGTCGTTACAAAAATACTATAAATATTAAACAATGGAAGTCTTCTATAGTCGGGTCATAGTCCGGACAATGTCGCCCCAGTTGCATGGGGTCAGATTTATGAGTCGGCCTGATATCCTTAGCACAAACTCATTTGCTTAAGCGAGATAAATTCTGTTGCCTTCTTCTCTCGGACTCTCTCCAAAAAATATTTTTTGTTAAAATTCTCTAAAAATACATTCTAAGTTACTTGATCATAGGGCAAAATTGCTTCTATAAACTCCCACCAAACCCTAGCATCTCTCCTCAATTGGAATGTAGCTAGCAACACTTTCTCTTGGTCATAACATTGCATGACCATAAATATCATTTCCAACTCTTTGATCTAATGCCCAGCTTCATCTGGCTCAGTGGAACCATTAAATCTTGGGGGATTCATTCCTCTAAAATTTTAGTGCAAATCCTCAGCTCCATGATGAACTCCACCTTGAGCAACTTATTGCAGAACTTGAGTCAATCCTTGGGTAGTCCTTTGCATCTACCTCCAATGAGCATACTCGGTAACCATCTTAACAGCAATCCAACTCTTACAAAATAACTTTAAAAGTTAATTATTTTATTCCTTCTAGAATTAAGAATATTTTAGCACTTAACCTAAGGCTCTACCCAATTTCACCAGTTGCCTAACAAGATATTGGCATAGATTATAGGTCCTAATACTCACAGAAACCTAAACACATGGTCAAAAACCTCGGGTCTTAATAAACTTAGGCTTTGATACCATAAAACTATCACATCTCAAGGGCGGATGTCGGAACGTGACAGTTATATCAAGCAATCAAACCTGACACTATAAGACATCAACATTCCACAAAAGAGACAATTCCAAATATGCCAAAATGGACAAAGCCAAGATTCTATTATAAATCTCCAAAAATACTGAGTTTATTACAATTGACCTCTAAAAGACTGAAATTTCAACTCTAAAGAAAAAGAAAAATTACGTAGACTCTCTCATTCTATACTAGACCACTAAATAGACAAACTTCTAAGGATGTCGGTGCACTCGATCACTCTTTGCCCTTCCCATCTGAGTGGATTACATCTTCAAAATTATCTAAAAAATATTAAATAGTATTGAGTGAGCGAAAGTTCAGTAGGAATTATATCACTTGACTAGACAAATATAAGTAATTAACATGTTGCCAAGAATGTAGAGGTACTACATGATAAACAGTGCAAATGCATAAAACAAATTCAGAGAAGAATAGTCAGATATGACATGAGGGTTTATTCAGTAAGGACAGAGAAATCAAGCTGAAGAAATCTAGAGAACAAGATATAGAGAACAATTCAAGGAATACCAATTCAAAGGAATGTAGCATGAGGAGTGTTGGGCTAATACCTAAGTATTAAATTAATCTTGGAGATTGCTAGGCTGGAACCCAGATATTAACTTAATTACAGTAATTTTGGCGATAACAAAATCTCGAATTAACAAAAACCTTGAAATAACAAAGTTTTCAATGAACAAAGTCTTGTAATGATAAAATACTGTGAGTAAAAAGAAGAAGAAGAAGCCTAAAATCCATCTAAGTATAACATAGGCGCAAGAGAACAAGACTATATTCACTTAGGCACTGCAAAATTGAACTAAGTTTACCATAAGGACAAGAAAAAGAAACGAAAGTTAGTTTAGGTGCAGCAACTAAAAGCTAAGTCTTACTTAGTTGAAAGAATATTCACTTAGTCGCAGCCATACTCACTTAGACGCAGAAAAATAAGACTAAGTCCACATAGGTGCAAAAGCACAATCAACTAAGTTCACATAGGCGCAAGCAATCAACTAAGTCCACATAGGTGCAAATAATTCACTTAGGCACAAACTGAGCTATGTTCATTTAGATGCATAAAAGTTAACTTAGGCGCATTGAGAAAGTTAATCGACTATCTTAAAAGACCGCTTATCATAATAGATAGTCGAATAAACATCGCCTATGAGATAATCAATCGACTATCTCAATCTTAAAAGATCATCTATCTACAGAACACACGACGTATAAGAAGCTTAACTTAGTCTATCGCATAGACTCATAGAATCAATCAGCTATCTAGCTTTATCTTCGACTATCTTAAAGCTATCTTTAATTCCTCGCTTATATTCTTATGTCTTTGATAGCTTCAGTTCAACGTCTATATCAAATATCACTTAGTCGATGATGTAAATGAAATTATACTAATTAATCGACTATGTTAGATAAAGACAAAATAATCTAGCAACTATCATAATAGTTTTCAAAATTCAAATGCATTAAATACAGCACATGTAACATTTACTACTACCCATGCAGTATGGGCGAACACGTTGTCTTTGTTTCCTTTACTATGAAATACACTTGACCGAAGACCTGAAAAGGTCAGTTTGTATAATTTATTTCAGGAAGGAATAGACAAGGAAGAAAGCAACGAAACACGATGGCATAGATAAGTGTTGACGCTGGAAAATAGAAGGGAGTATTTTATACTATAAAGCAATATGTTCTCATCTTTTTAATAGAATAAATAAATACCTTCTATAGTGTTACAGTTCCAAAAGAAGAAAAATGGGGTATCTTCAAAAAGATCAGTTGTTGCCTTTTTTGCGTAGAAAAATGACCTTATCTCTTAGACAAGAAGATCTCTCTATGAATAGTTACACTCGCCATGAAGAAAAAGGGGGTATCTTAGGAAGGGTCTGCTCTTGTCTTTTCATGTAGAAAATGCATCCTATCTCTCAAGACAGGAAGTTCTCTTATAAGCAGCTACACTATCTAATTAAGAAACGTATAAGGATCTCTCTAATGGATACTAGGTTGTGTCTAACAGAACCAGTGCACAAAGAGGGCTATATATACATGTGGTAGCTGAACAACCAAGGCAAGAAAATAGAATGGAGTGGAACGCAACTAACGGTGTGTGTGAACCAAGCGAGCAACTTAGTGAATCCTAGCCTCCAGCACAAGTGCACATAGCCAAGAGTTTAGAGAAACACAAGCCAGATCCTTCCTTAACCAAAACTACTCTACGTGCTCAAGTGAAGGAGAAACAGTCGCACGATTCTTCTGTTGCATTCTCTCCTGCTCCTTCACAAAAGCCTTCTATGAATCTCTGAGTTTTTTATTTATCATCAAGGGCTTTTCTTTGTAGTTCAAGACCGCTGTGCTTTCACTCTTATTTCTCATCTTGAACCGTCTGTATTCGTTGTACACAATATGCCTAACTAGAGGCAAAAGCTGTGTAAACTCTCATGGAAGAGTAGTTGTCTTTTCCTTGAGGGAAGAAGCTCTTGCTTGATGGCAAGAGGACATACAGGAGGTTTGTATCATGTGGTTTGACTTATACCTATGAAATCAGCTGGGGTTCTAGTTAAGAGAACGCCCATGGTGTGGCTGACCACCTGACCAAAAATAGTTAGAGCTCTTGAGGGAAAGAGTGCATGTGGTGTGGTTGAACACATAATCAAAAATAGTTTATGTACTATTCTCAGTTGGAGATAGTTGTTGGGGACTTGACGTAGGATTGACAGAAGATCAGGGCTGAACCAAGATAAAATCGTTATGGTCTACTATGTAATTGCTGCAGTGTTCATATTTCCATTCGCACCGATTTTATAAGTGTTATTTTTATCATGAATAAATTTTATTTACCTATTCACCCCCTCTAGGTCAAGTCATTTACTGGGCAACAAGAGGATCCTAAAGGTAACCAATACAGGCTCAAGAGGTGGCTCCCACTATGTAACACTTTACTCCCTAAGGACTTAAGAGGTGGCTCTCATAGCGTAGTACTTTATCCCGTATGGCACACAGTTCCCAATAAAGAACCAATAACAAGAAATAACGTATATCAAATGATGAACTTATAACAAGTGAACATAACTATATATTGGACATATAATAGTTGAATTCCAAATATATATATATATATATATATATATATATATATATATATATATATATCAATCATTTTAGGCCAAGAATATCAAGTAACAAGTCAAACAATCAATGATGTAATAAAAGGATCAATCAATCGTTCATATAACATGTAGGTGAATTGTCTAAATCAAATCTTGCATATCAGTTGGTGCAATACCACACCGATCATTCACATTCCCATCGGCACAAGTACTTTCAGACATTCCGTCCAAGATTAGAGTGGGCCCCCAAATTGCCAGCATTGAGTGTTAAGTGGACCCAAAGTCCCATATAAATCACCAGACAATTCTATATAATAGCCAAGTAGATTCAAGAAAGTCATGTTCAAGTAATGTGAAGTAGAACAAATAGAATGCACGGATCTCAATTAATGTAAGTTTGCAAGAATGAGAAGTACATGTTTTGAAGGATAATAGAACTTAATTAGTAGGATTAAGAAATCAATAGATCAAGTTTACAATAATAGAAAATCCTAATTTTTCACAAAGATTAAGAGGTTCTGACTTATAGAGGCGATAATAACCAAATTTTGTAGAAAACCACACTAAAACAGGTCAAATCACATCTCCACAGTCAAACACGGTCGACAACAACATCACGTTCAAAAAGAATCGGACAGAACACAGTTGATCGCATGGGCGCATTTAGAAGAAATCAGGTAAAATGCGGTTTGGCACATAGGCGCATTCATAAGATGGGTAGAATGTGGTCTAGCACATGGTCACGCTCAGATGAAGTTGGACAGAACATAGTCTATTACGGTGCTGCATTTAGGAAAACAGAGGATGAATGTTATCTTTAGTAGTGTCGCGTTCAGAATAGACAGAACAGAACTATGACACAAACAGGGAACACGTTTCCAAATGTCGATTAAATCACATCTTAATAGTAAAACATGATTTAAAAGTGTCTTTAGAATTTTTATGGTACAACCAGCTTGATATTCATGTGAGAATCTATAGCTCATGGAGACTTACGGAGGCCTTAGTGAAGAAGTTCCAGTCTGACATGAGAAATTGAAACTCGACGGAGGGTCCTAACTTCACAAAGAAAGAATTTTTGCGAGAACTAAACCAACATGAAGTCGGTAGATACACGTCACCAGGGTGACGTGATCTCAAGATAAAGTATTAATCTAAATCATCATGTATCTGAAACACCGATCATATCAAGTGAAACAATTTAAAAATAGAGGTTAAACATAAAGAGTAAAATCTTATAACACAAGTAACAAGGCTAAATTATAAGCTTAAGATCTAACTCTTTAGACATGAATATATCAATTTAGAATAAGAAATCAAGGCATGATGAAGAGATGGGATCATTAAGATGGAATCATTCAAATATGGACTTAGGAAGAATTAGAATATAGTTGTTAGGAAATTTAACATGCTTTCAAAAGTTCATTACCTAATCAATTTTTATTCCAGATGTCATGGTTCAAAAAAGACATAATTTTGAAAACAAATTTTAAGTCTAAAATACTCTTTAAAATTGGAACATCTCATGAATCGGATCCGGTCGCGGTCCTCTCAGGCGTTACGTTGAGGATGAAGAATAGAAGATCGCAGTCTTTATAGAGGACAAGATCTAGGCATAAAACATAGGCATGGGCTATCGCACGGCCGCATTCAGAACACAGTCTTTGCGATGGACACGTTTTCGGTCCAAAGAGCAGAAACTCGAAGAATAACTCTGAAACTCCAAAAATCCCAGATTTTGAAGGCAAAATTGACATCGAATTCAAGATATTTCAAAACAAAACTTGCATAAATCGAAGAATGCAACGAACTAAACAAGTCTTGGGATTTAATTAGGTTTAGCCTAAGAGAAAACCTACTAAATCTAAGATCAAATTAAGAAGAGGAACGGATGACAAACTCAGAGAACTCCCATGAATCTCTCCATGAATATGCCTTGATCATGCCCAACAGCCTTCCCACGAACGATTAGGGTTGGCTGGGAGGAGATTATGAGGTATTTATAGATCTAAACCCTACCTAGAGTCCCTAATCCTCGAGATCTCAAAGGAATTATATCAAATACCCAAATTTCAATTTATCTCCAAAATAATCCATGAAGGACTTTTCTAAAAATGATTCTATCTCACTCAAAACAATAATTAGATGATGCAAACCTAACAAGGTTGATCATATCCTTAATGATCTAGTTAATTCTAGAGTTTCATCTACTAACAACTTACTAACATAATTAGATTTAGTGTTTCTATAAAACTAAGGTTTTAACACCCTCTAAGGCCCATAATGATGTAAAACCACCTTGGACCTCTTTTGCAAGCATTCAAGTTTGAGCAGCGGACTCACACTAGCGAGCTCACCCGTATGGCGCACACTAGTGCCCGATGGCGACTAGGCGATGTTGGAGAGGGTCCGAGGCAGGACCTTGAGGCTCCAATGGTTGGCTAGCTTGGGGAGAACCCCAAATGGGCCTAGGATGCCCAAATCATGAGCGCCCAACACACCAAGGGTGTGGGTTAATTGGATGCTCTCACAACTCGCCCGCGGTGGTCACTCAATTTGGGTAGCAATTTAAAATCGGACACTCTCTTACCGTCGACGGAGTAACTATAGCAATACTAAGCTAAGCAAGTCCATTACAGCAATGAGAGATGTTCAGGAGCTCACCTAGCCGGCGTGAAGATGCCGACTCCGGCCGGAGACGGGGGCGAGCGGGGAGGCAAGGGTATGTACCCGCACGCCGCGTCGATTGAAGCTTCAAACCTGCGACTTAATAATTACATGAACTACACCCCATGCAAGGGGGGGATCTTGGGGTGGGAATTATGTAGATTACAGCCAAAACTACCTCCACGCAGGGAGGGGCCTTCAGCCGGCCAAGCGGGGTGGGGGAATGATGTAGAAAACCCGACCTCCGGAGCTTTGCCGGTTCTGCCAATCTTCTGAATTGCTGGACAGGGGGTCAGTGATGAAGCTGCTAAAAATTCCACAGAACTCAGAACATGATGAGACTTGCTCCAAAAGCTTGCCAACGGACCAAGGATGATCTCTGAATTTTTGCTGAGCATGGTACAGTCGTTGCTGGCTGGGGCAGGGTCTGGAACCGAACTGATTGGTTCTGCCTCTGTCTGGTGCAGAACAATGTGGCTGGTTGCAGAGGGTGCCACGATCTCTACCAAGCTCTGATTGATACGAGACCTGAACCGTTGGAACCGTGGTCGAGTCTTCTTTCTGACACACTTGGATTAGAAAATTCGTAACTTTAGATGCCGATGTCCAAATGCAGCTCTGCTTCTTGAGGATGAAAGAGGACTTGAGAGGGAAGAATGTTTCTGAAGAACACTTGATCTGAATCCCAACAGGTTCGTCGTGGCCGAGCTTCCACTCTCGCTCTGGTTCTCTGCCTGGGGTCTTCTGCGCAGTCGAGGGAGATCGGCTCCTGCGGACAGCTCCGACCTCGGAAGCCGGCGAGACCACCACCGTTGGAAAGCTATCTCGCAGAAGATTCCAGGAATGTAGGCCTTGCCACCTGAATCTTTGGGGGACGGTTGTGAATGCTTCTGCAAGTTGCTGTAACTATGCTGCCTGAAACAGAGGCAGAATGAGGAGAAGAAGAAGATGTGGAGAAGGGGATGGCCAAGAGAGTAAGAGGTGGAGGAGGGCGACCAGACCAAGGGGAGTCTGGTTTGGGTCGACCTAGGGTGTGGGAGGGATGTGAGAGGGGAGGGAATTTCGAATTTGGGCTTTGGGAGAGGTTAATTCAGCCTTGGGAAGGTGGAGAGGTGCTTAGGGAAGTGGAAAGGTGCCTAGGAGAAGGGGTTTCCACCTAGGGGTTGGAGGGGGAATTGAATGAGTGCATGGGGAAGGGGAATGTGCCTTAATGAGGGGTGAATGGGGAGGAGAGAGAATGAATTTCGAAATTGGGGTGGGGAGGAGAGAGAGAGGGGGCACAACCCACTTAGAGAGAGTGATAGTAAGAGAGAGAGAGAGAGGGAGATATTGAGAGAGAACTAGAAGATATGGAAATTTTCTGGATTCAATATTCAAGCATAAGTTGTTACAATTAAGAGAGGGGTGGGGCTATTTATAGACCCCACACTTTTCCTAAGACCAAACTGACCCTGACAAACTAACTAATGACCAAACAGTCCAAGGGAGGGGCGCCCCTAGGCCTAGCCCAATGAATTGGGCCCATTAACCTATCAAACCAACATAATGACTTCAAGACTTAGGAAAATGACTTTCTAACCTAGGTACATGACTCAATAAAGGGAAAATTACATGTTTAAGACTCAAATAAAAATAAGAAAATTACATGACTCGACTCACAAACACATGATGAACATAATGGCATAAGCCGACGACGATCCGAGCCTCAAAAAAGTGGAGGGGCAAGGGATGCCCTCATCACATAAAGATCTTAACGTTAGCTCAAATTAATTTTAATCTTAGTTAATTTAAAGGTTCATGCCAATTATTGCAAATATAAATTTGAGTCGACATTATATTTATTTGATGTTTCATAAAATGATATTTTAATTTATCATTATATTGTCTTATCACATAGAATATTATTTATTTATTATTCTCCCATTACTTATTATCATATTTGATCTTTCATTATAGCATTTCTTTTTTCTCATATATAAATATTATTATCAAATTTTTATTTATTAATTTAGGTAGGTTGTAACACGAGAGAATACCCTCCATTAGAATCTCTTCAATCAATACCCTATGCACCAGAAAGACTTCAGAGGGAGTGGATTTTTGTGAAAAGTCACCCAAAGAAAGTATTTTGGGTAATTTGGATTTCGAAATACAAACTATATTTTCCCACAAGCAAATAATGTGATTATGTTGATGTTATATCTCGGATTGAATCTAAGAATTAATATCAACGAGGTATTGAATGATGAGCGTTAGGTTTCAGCTATGTATGAAGAGCTTCGTCAATTTAAGAGAAATGAAGTATGATCTAGAACAAACCTAGTGAGACGGGTCTTATAAGGAATAAAGCTAGGTTTATAGCCCAAGATATAGTCTAAGAAGAATGGATTGACTTTGAGAAATCTTATGCTCCAATAGTTAGAATAGAAGTTATTAGGGTGTTCCATACATTTGCATGTTTAAAAGACTTTTAAGTTATTTCAAATATATGTTAAAAGCACTTTCTTAAATGACTTTATAAAAGAACAAATATATGTAGAACAGCCGCTTGGTTTTGAACATTCAATATTTTCAAATCATGTTTATAAATTGCATAAACCTTTATTTGGTTTAAAACAAGTGCCGCGGGGTTGGCATGCAAGGTTAAGTGCATTTTTAATTAAAAATGATTTTAGATGAGGGTTGGTTGATACAACTTTATTTGTGAAAAAATAATGATAGTGATATTTTTATTGTACAAGTTCACATTAATGATATTATTTTTGGTTCTACTAATGAACACTTTTATCAAAAATTCTCTAAGATAATGTAGGGAGAGTTTGAGATAAGTTTGATGTGAGAATTAAATTTCTTTCTTAGACTTCAAATCAAACAACTCAAGGACAAGATATTTATAAATTAAGTGAAGTACACCAAGAAACTTTTAAAGGAATAGGGTTGGACAAAAAAAGCCAATAAAAACTCTAATGCCACCATCAACTAAGCTTGATTCGGATGATCAAGGTAATGATGTTAACCAAAAGTTATATCAAGGTACGATTGACTCACTTTTATATCTTACGACAGGTCAGTCGAACATTCAATTCAACATGTACATGTGTGCTAGGCTTCAACCTAAACTTCAAGAATCTTATTTGATTGCTGTAAAAAGAATACTCAGATATGTTACTGCTACTTTAGATCTTGGTCTTTGGTATCCATGAAATTGTACATTTGATTTGATTGCATTTTTCAATGTGGATTATGCCGGTTGTAAAGTTAATAAGAAAAGCACTAGTAGAACTTGTCAATTCTTGGGAGGATGTTTAATCTGTGATCCTCCAAGATATAAAATTATGTGGCATTATCAATGGCAGAAGCTGAGTACATGGTTGCCAACAATTGTTGTGCAAGTGCTTTGGTTATATAACACTCCATGTTTTAAGATATTAAAAATATGTATTAGATTTCCTCAAAGAAGATTGGCCTATTTGATTAAATTAAGAATCTTAGATGATGTGCAGGGAATATAAGTGATACTTAGGGTATTTAAATAATGAAAATAAGTGAAAGATAAATGGTGTGAACAAAAATAGGTGAAATAGTTAGACGGAAAAGTTAGACGATAGATCATCTAAGTTAAACAGTTAGACAAAAGGTGCTAGGCGATAGATCATCCAAGTTAGATGGTTAGAGAGACGAGTTAGATGATAGATCGTTTAAGTTAGATAGTTAGATGGAAGGTGTCAGGAGATAGATCGTCAAAGTTAGATAGTTTGATGGAAGGTGTTAGGCAATAGATTGTCTAAGTTAGATAGTTAGATGGAAGAGTGAGACGATAGAGCATCCAAGTTAGAAAGTTAGACGAAAGAGTTAGGTGATATATCATCTAAATTAGATAGTTAGACGAAAGGAGGTAGGCGATAAATCATCCATGGAAGGTGTTAGGCAATAGATTGTCTAAGTTAGATAGTTAGATGGAAGAGTTAGACGATAGGGCATCCAAGTTAGAAAGTTAGACGAAAGAGTTAGATGATATATCATCTAAGTTAGATAGTTAGACGGAAGGAGGTAGGCGATAAATCGTCCAAGTTAGAAGGTTAGATGGAAGGAAAATAGACGATACGAAAAGTAGGTGATAGATCGGCTAAGTTGAAAAAAGATAGATGGTGTATCGTCTAATTTAGAGAAATAGACGATATACCACCCAAGATAGAAAAGTAGGCGATGTAAAAAAGTAAACAATGAAAGTAGACGAAACGATAGTGGATAATAGACTTAAACAAATGATCGTCTAAGTTAGATGATGTGAAAAGTAGATGGTGTAAAAGGTAGACGTTACAAAATTAGACGATGCCATGGGCGATGCAAAAGTTAGATGATGAACAATGCAGACTTAGACGATGCGAATTACGAAGCATCGGAATTGGATGATGACTCAGATGATATCCAGAAGATATAAAAGATTATATTATTAGGAAAATATAGATGGTAAGGTTGAATATTAAGCGGCGGTGACAAGTGGCAGGCGGAGATAAATATTGACAAGTGGCATAAGTGGATGAAGATACTGGAAGATGCAACACGTGGTAAATTTATGGAATTTCTTTCTATGGAGGTAACATGAAATTGGGGTTTAGTATAAAATATCATGTATAGCATGTGTTAACAGGTGGCATTGTAGGAATTTCATGAAGGCTAACGTGGAGGTTTTGACAGTGGAACTTAGAGTAGGAATTCTACATAAATCTTCCTTTCTCTTCTTTCCTACTATATCTCTCTAATCCTCTTATTCCCATAGCTTTTCCAAGTTCCCTCAAGAACATCTGATCTCAAGAGTATTCTTGATTTCAATCCAAATCTCTAGAGTATTTCTAAGAATCTTTCTTCTTCAGGAAAATTATTCTATAGCCGATGAGCACCCAATAAATCCCTAAATCGCATTCCACTTCTTTGTTTTCAATATATCTTATGATCTTCTAAGATCTGCTTCGTGCACTTCCATACTATGTCTCAAGGAATACGATCTGAAAATGGTAAAGGTAGAAGTTGAAAGGAGGTTGTTCTTTTACAGAGGTAGGATTACATAAATACAAGCTATGCACATCATCTTTAAGTCTAATTTTGATGAATCCATGTTCTATATGCTCTAATCTACTAAATGATCTTATGTATGCTCTTGATAATCTTTAACTTCTTTAAGTAATGTTATAAGATAAACCATGCACGTATATGAAAGCCATACTCGTAAACGAATAAGACAAGCTATGTATGTATATGCGAATAAAATAAGTTATGTATGAATGTGAACCAAATAAAACGTGTGTAAGTAAATAGGATAAGCTATGTACGTGTTTGTTTCTCTAAATCAACAAGGCATATGGGTCACGATGATTATGTAATATATTCCGATTATGTCTGGACAAAATATCCACTATTATGTCATGTTAAATTTGGAATCTGAATTAAAATACACAAATTGAGCTATATTCTTTCTTTCGAATTCTATATTTCGGCACTATTTTTGAACGGGTAGGATGGACAATGTAGCACTAAAGTCGGCTTGGGATCCTGGGGCAAGCAAGGTCATAAAAACAGTTGCATCTCCTCTACCCAAGAATGCGATAGCCTAGGTGGCAGGCAAACAAATCCTCGTAGAAAGTTCGGGGTGAGGTACAAGACCTCTGATTTAATTCGTATTAGTATCTTGATAATGTGGGTATAAACTTTATATTGCTGCATGTTATGACAAGAGTGCAAGTTATTAAAGTTACATGTTATATGCAACTATGCGTATGTAAGCTGACCCACTAATCGACATATTGACTTTCTTTTTTTTTTAGATAATGGGGAATCTAGCAGAGTGGTACAAAAAGTTGAGTGATTTATTGGGCCACCCGAGTTCGAGTAATCCGTGTAAGCCCCCCCGGGGTTCGATCTCAGGTCCCTCCTATGAAAAGGATGACCTTTTCCACCGAACCACTCGGGGTCCTTTGACATATTGACTCTTCTTTCTACAAGTTATGCCATGTGCTATATTTTATCAAGAATATTAAGAAGAAAAAACTAAGAGAGATTATGAAATTCTTGTTGTCTAGATTTTCATCATGTTTTTTTTTGAAAAGAGATTTTCATCATGTTGCGGGCTTATGTTATGAGTTCATGATGTAAGTTTATATTACAAGTTCTTGGTACTCATTCATGTTACGCCATGATTCCTTAAATGTTATGTATAGTTTAATAGTCTCTTCCTTACGTCAGTAATCTTGGGCGGTGATATGGGACACCCTCGTTGCTATTCCACCAAAGCTTTACTTACTAATCTATCAACTTATGAGATCATTCTACTTTTTTTATGTTTCATGAATCACATGTTAGTTGCATTTACATATGTAAATGTACCACATAAAAGGCTGGTTTTTATTTGGCAACATATTATTTTCATAAACTTTGATGGATGTATATTGTATTGGCAAGGTGGGGTGTTATTATTTCCCACTGGAGTTGTGTGTGTGTGTACCCAGCTTCCCACTGGAGCACAACTCCAGATCATCACCGCCGACTGTGGCCATCAGCAGCACTCTGAGAGCCAACTATGAGCAGCTGGGAAGCAACTTGCCCAGCTCCACTCAAGTCGCGGAGCTCATCCGCTCCATCCATGCCACCCTTGTGAAGCTCTACGATGCCAACCCAGATATCTTGGTTACCCTTATTGGCACCCCGTTGTAGGCCTCTGTGATGCTGCCCAATCAACTCATCCCTAACATGGCCGCTAATAGTCCTTCGCCGATCACCAGGTTGGGAGAGGGAGGAGAAGATCGGGAGGGAGGGGGAGTGGTCAGCGACGCAAGGGGAGGCGGTGCTAGCGATGGAGGGGGAGAGGGAGATTGAGAGGGAGGGGGAGTGGCCACTGGCCGGCTATGGAGGGGGAGGGGGAGGGGGAGGAGGAGATCAGGATGCAGGGGGAAGGGGAGCTGGCGATGGAGGGGGAGTGGCCGGCGACGGAGGCGAAGGGGGGAGGGGGAATTGGGAGTGATGGGGATGGGGAGTGGTGGCGACGCAGGGGGAGGGGGAATTGGGAGTGATGGGGATGGGGAGTGGTGGTGACGCAGGGGGAGGGGGAGATGGCGATGGAGTGGCCTGCTTTGGAGGTGGAAGGGGAGGGGGAGGGGGCATTGTCGTGAATACCATAAGGTAGGGGTATAAGAGTAAGTTTCAACTAGCTTATGAGTATATAGATAATTTTCCATTTCAAGGTTTAAGGTGGTTCAGAATCCTGCGACATCTCTTGCACCTCACACAAACCCTAAACCGCGTCCGCTCCCTTGCCAGCTCTCCCTTCTCACCTTCTTGATGCACCACGAAGCCCGTGGTTACACAAACAAGCTGCGAACTTTGCGGAGCCCGTGGTGTCTATTTGCATACAGAGATGCAGCCGGAACTCCGCTGACTAACACGGGACGGAGACGCTGCAATGTGGGCCGTGAGGATTGCCCAGAGGCATTGCCGGAGGGCCGTTTCGCTTCTCCAGAGGAGGTGGGCACATCTCCAATCGCCCATCTCTTCCTATCGTTCATCTCATGCGTATAGCTACCTCTCGAATTGTGTTTGCTCTTGGGTTATTTCCATTTTTACCACGGAAAAAGGCCCCTTTCTTTTATCTTTTCTACCCACTCCAATTGTTTCTTGTTCACTTTTCTCGACCCAGTTCAGTTGGCCTTGGTCTTGCCATGAATTATCCACGATTTAATCCAAAAGGAAGATTTTTTCCCTACAATTTTGGTACCTGCGAGGAATGCAGGGAAGGGCATGCCTCTTACTTGCTCACTGTTTGATATTTGTATTTGGCACTGTTCTTGCACCGGAAATCTTCACTGGGTATCTCTCAGTGGCCTTTGGACATACCTTGGGTTATCTCCCACTCTGTCAAAAAAGGGCCTTTTTCTTTTGTTTTTTGTACCCACAAGGAATCCGAGGGAGGGGATGCTTCTTACTTGATCGATAACTGTTTAATATTCGTATTTGGCACTGTTCTTGTATTAGGAACCTTCTGGAGAGACATGTTCCATTGGCTCTGCATGCAAACAATCACATGCAGTATTGGGCAGCTTGTAAAACGGGCTCTTTCCACCCCCCGTTAGGTTACTTCAGTGGGACCAGGGCCATGTCGACGGCGAATGGGAGGAGCATGCGGAGTAAGGTGGAGAAGAGGATGCGCAGAGAGACGGGGAAGACGCTGAGGGAGATTAGGCGTGCAAGAAAGCTGAGGAAGAAACTGATGACAGATGAAGAACGACTTATGTACAACCTAAGAAGAGTAAGTCTTTTTCTTGGTTCTTTGTTGTAGCATGTCATTAATGGTTCGTTCTGATTCTGCCACAACATATTTTGGTCTCCAATGCTTATGAGGAAGTCCCATGAAAAAGGATCATTTCCCTATGTGCTTAAAAGATAACTAGCTTAGATATATCAGGAACCCATTTCTAATAACATTGAATGCCTCTTGTTCTTACATTAGCGGAGATTATTGATGGATGAACGTATAAGCAAGGATTTTAAAAATGTGCATCATAGAATATAATTTGATGTTTGCAGGGTTCATATATTTTTTTTCTGTTTCTTTTTCAGACTTCCCACTGACTGGCTTTCTTTATATGCCTTACTCACCTTTATACTAAAGAAGGCATGGGTTTGGATTTGTGTTTTTATGCTCCATAAGTTTGCACTCCGCCATGTATGTGGTCTGGAGGGAAAGATGGGAAAAATGTGACCACTGTGCACTACCATTGGGAAGGGAAAAATACTGAGTTCAGTAGACAAGTGATGTTGTTTAAGCATGGCAGGTATTAAACTGAAACTAGGTAGATCTATGTAATGTTCAACATCATAATATGGTTAGAGCTGTTATTTATTTTGGAAATGATCGAGCAAATACTTTTAACCACCATTTACTTTTGAAAGAACTCTTATCCACAATGTACCTGACAGAGCTAGCAGCTGTTTTGTAGCTTGGGGGAAGCACTGGTTTGAACTTGTTGGACCATTTCGGTTCTGTCTATCCCTTTGGAAACATCTCCATAGTCATTGAGTTGGCATATGACAAATCAAATCCTTGAGAGGTGTTCTGAGAAACAACAAGTCTGATGAGCTTCTTCAATTGACTATGTACACAATCAATCATTGCCTAGTAGGTTTTTAGTTGGAATAATATTTTCAAAGATATCACAAAGAGAGGCTGAACTTGGGTTTGATGAGCTTTTTTTTCTCCTGTGAGAGAGTTCCAGTTCAGAAATCACTTTGGATTGGGCATTCATATTTTGGGGTTTTTAATTATCAATCCTTATAGTATATAATAATTAGGGATTGCTGATTAGCCCCTCTAAACCTAACATTTATGCTCCTGACAATCTCAATACACTTGGTAGACACCCTATAATATTTTAGAATAAGTCTTTAGGCCCTGAAAAGGGTGTTTATTAAATAAATGCATAACTTTAGGGTCTATAGACAGATGTCAGGATTGGAGGGACTAATCCTAATAAGATAAATTATAGGGGTTGAAAACTAAGAGTTCCTTACATTTTAGCAAAACTGGGGATGTTTGGGGAAGGACTTAGGTTAGTTATTTCATTTAGTAATTCCTGTTAATGCTGAACATTTTATGCTTTGCCCATGAATATGTATGTGTGAGGGGCTGGCGGTATTCTAGATACATTTAAAAGAGAAGAGGATTGCAGTTGGTGGACATTTCTCTGGCAGACTGGAGGTTTTAAGTGGGCAGTTGGAGCCTGGAGGGTGGATGGAAAGAATCTTGCAACAAGATGAGGATCTCTCTTTTCTACCAAGTAATTAAATGCTTTCCTCTCTAATAAGTTATTCACTTTGCTTTTGGAAAAGCATCTGTAATCTCATTGCCTTGCCAAATTCCACTTTATTGTAAGAAGCAACACTTTACCATTGTGGTTCCAGGTTCCTATAGTCTTATGTCCTTATCTCATGAATATGTTGTGTCAGAGTATCAGGGTTCCAAATATCTCAAATGTTAAGCATGCCTTTTCATATAATTATCAGAATTTTACTAATTTTACTGTTACAATATTGCAATGTGGTGTGTACCAATCATGATGCAACAGAGGGCATGCCTTGCGATGAGGTGTTAAATTCATACTTTTGGCTTTTCTTTTTTGAAATTATTATCATCACTGGTTAGGTACAGCTTTACGTAGAAGGGGAAAAGAAAAGAGGGTATATGGAATGTTCTCCAACTTTTAGAGTAACACTCATGCAAGCTATCAACTCTTTATTTTATACATGGATTGGGGATGAAAGAGAAGGGACACAATCAAAGCTGGACAGAATTTTTATTAACATGGAATGGCATCAGAAGTTCAGCAAGGCATGGGCTAAAGGTCTTCCCTGGATCATGTCTGATCATATCCCCAGTGGCAGATGAGGTACTAGCAACATGTCTGCACTCTAGGGAGGGCGATCTCCGGAGCTAGCCTCTGGAGTGAACCGGGGCCCCACCAGAGGTGCGGGACCATGGAGGTTCTTCCCCGGTACAACATTGTACAGGGGGGATGGGGGTGTTGCTGCAGATGGGAATGGGACGAAGGCCGGCGATGCCTCCTAGCCAAGGGTTGATCTGCTTCCGGTGCAAGGGGGAGAGGACATACCCAGCATTTCTTTAGGGTACGAGGGCCAAGACCATGGGGGTGGGAGGGCGCCTCCTCAAAGAAGATAGTGTGTGGATGTGGTCAGGCCCTTGTGTTGTCCAGTCTCCATGGGTCGTCAAAAGGTGGTGGACATTGGTCCCATACCCCTTGAGCTTCTCCATGACAGGGTAGCCTGGCTATGCCGTTGTCTATGGGTGGCTCCAGTGGAAGGGGAAGTAAATGTGCCGAAGATAAGGGAGTTGTTAGGTACGTGGGGTGACAGATGGGAGGTCCGTCGGGTCTCCAAGTTGGGATTCTTGGCTGTCGGGCATCGGGAAGAGGTCATGGAGGTGGTGGCTCTGGCGGGGTATTTGGCCGCAAATGACGTTCTCCTTCGGCTCTGGCAGTGGACGATGGGGAGGGGGACTTTTCCAAACCCGATGGTTATCCAGCTTCGTTCACGGACAGGCTCCCTCTCATCCAATGCGATGAGGAGGGCATCTCCTTTCTCATCCAGAGTTTCGGCACGGTGGAGACAGGGAGCCTCCGTTGTGATGGCAGGCTCCATGACGGCCGTTGAAGTTTGGGTCAGAGTCAGCAGCACTGGAACGGTGCCGCCAATGATCACCGTCGAGGTTGGAGGGGAACTCTTCGTTGTCAGGGTGAGATTTCATGCAGAGGAGTAGATGTGGCGGCGACCGAATCTAGGGCATCGCTGCCCTAGGCTAGAGGAGAAAGAAGACAATGGCGATGGGCTATGTGGCAGGCCCACATCCCATGGTTCAAATTTGAACCTTGGCAGTCAACCTTCTGGGCCGGATGGCTCGCATATTGGTGGGTCGGGTGATGGGCTGAATTGGATGCAGGTGGCCTTGGGCCTCAAAGTAATGGGTGGGCCTCAACGGTGCCTAGGGGCCAAGCAGAAAGACTGGGCTCAACGGGCTGCGACCTGGACCCGATCGGGTCACTCTGTGACTTATCCAAATCTGGGTGTCATGGGGATAGAAGGTCTACGGGACCCGATATCAGCCATCTTCCTCGCCTAAAAGTCGCGGCCACTCCTCTGCGGCCTAGGGAGGCTTTGGCCGGCGGGAAATGACGGCTAACACCTGCGAGCTCCAGCGACCATTAGCCTACCACGGGGGACATCTCAGGCGATCTTATGCGGAGACACACTGTAGCAACCCAACAATGCTCTCTGTGAATGGCAGAACCTGGAAATCTCCCTTAACGAGCAGTGGCTCCTTTCCGGCGATCAAGATTAGGCTATGGTGGCCATCCCCATTGCGGCATATGGCATACCATGTTACATGGGCAGTTCGATGCTAGGGTCAGAACTAGGCTCCGCAACCGGAAGGGCCTTGCCACAGGCAGACACGGCAGAATGCCCACCCACCCTCCGTCTTGTTCAGCTCCCAGGAGGAGGCCCTCTGTGGGCTGCATAAGGCGAAGGAGGAGGAAGCTTGGAGGTGATGCACCGTCTCCACAAGGAGTTGAAAGATTTCGCCTGTCTCTCGGGTAGGAGTTTGAGCAGCATGAGGTCTCTAGGCTCTTGGCAGGAATAGGGACATCCCCAGGACAATGCCATACCTTATTTCATTGTGGCAGGGAGTTCCAGGAGACGGGGGCATCTGAAGCCTCGTATGTGGAGGAACAAGAGTAGGAAGGGGACATTGTCATCCTTGTGACCCCCAGGGAGGCCAGAATCTTGGGGGAGGGATAGCTGGTCATGGGTACATTAGGAAGGGAGGAGGTGAAGGAGATGGTGGGGATGGCAGAAAGACTAATAGAAGAGCAGGTGAGGGAGTTGGCAGAGAAGGTGGGAGTTTCCTTCGCAAGAGTGGAGCGGGACCTCAAAGGGGTATTTACTAAAGTACAGAAAAGATGATTGATGAACATGGCTGGAGATGTGAAAGGAGGAAAGTCCCAAAAGAAGGTAGGCTTGGAGGGTCAAGATGGGGGGGGGGGGGAGAGGAGGAGAGCATAGGAGGAGGATAGGTGGAACTTTTCTTCATCTAAATGAGGATTGAACGTGAGGGGGATTTGTGGGGTTGAGAAGAGGAGGGTAATGAAGTTAATTAGAAGATGCAAAAATTGATATATTGTGCCTGCAGTACGAGGGAGATGGGGAAGCAATTATGAGGGAGATTGGGAGGTCTAGACTATCCAAGGGGGTGACATCTCCAGCTAAGGGAAGCTTAGAAGGTATTATGATACTATGGAATGAGTTTGAGGTAGAGGAGGTGATGGAGGACAAACAAATTGGTAGAGTGGCTGTCTCTCTCTATTTCCGCAATGTTATGGATGACTCTCTTGGGACTTCTCAGGGGTCTATGATCTGCAGAATAGAGAAGGAAAAAGACTCCTTTAGGTGGAACTGCTTCAGTTCCATCACGCTTCAGGCCGGTCTTGGTGTGTGGGAGGAGATTTTAATGCAAGTGCTGCAAACTAGAGGACAGGTAAAAATAATTCAGCCAAGGGAGATGGAGAATTTTATTGCTGATGCTGCATTAATTGACATCAAATTGTCGAATGCCCAATTCACAGGGTCCAATATGAGGATTGACTCTTCTTGTTCTCAGATGGACATTTCTGGTGTCTGTCGACTGGGAGGACTACCTCTCCCATGTGTAGTCGTCTTGCTTGGAAAGACCAATGTCTGACCATAAGCCCATTCTGTTGAAGACTTCTTGCAAGTTTGGTAGAAAGCCTAGCTTCATATTGGAAAGATATTGGTTCAGAGAGGTGAATTTTATAAATACTGTTAGACAAGCATGGAATGCTCTAAGGTAGGAACATTCTGCTATGGCTAGATTTGTGTGCAGATTGAAGCATGTGGTGCAGGTTCTCAAGATATGGGATGCATGCAATACACTACCTGGCAAAGCTTCAAAAGACAGAATCCTTAAACAACTGGAGGGCTTAGACTACATGGAAGAGGTTGGGTTAATGGATGAACCAGAGAGACAACTCAAGAACAGACTCAGGGCAGAGTTTGAGAAGATTCTAAGGAGGGAAGAGATATATTGGAAATAGAGATCCATGGAGAAATGGCTTAAGAAAGGAGACAGGAACACTGCATGTTTTTAGCTTATAGGTTCTGGTAGGAGAAGGGTCAACACAATCCAATGCATCAAAGTTGGTGACCAATTGCTCTACAAAGATGAGGATATCAAAAGGTTGGTAAGAGAATTCTTCTAGCAGCTCTTCATTGAGGAGGACATGGTTAGGCCTTCCATTTCTGATGATTTTATTCCATGCATATCCTTTGAGGAAGGAGAGACTCTCTTATGCCTTCTTAGAGGAGGAGCTATATAAGGTTGTCTTCTCTCTTGCGGGCGACAAAGCACCTGCACCAGATGGCTTCCCTATGATGTTCTTTCAGAGGTGCTAGGACATCATCAAGGCTAAGCTCCTCCTTGCATTACAGGAGTTCCAAGAGGAAAGGGTGCACCTATGGGGTATCGATAAGACCATCTTAATTCTCATTCTTAAGAAGCAAGGTGCACAGGGTCTTCGGGATTTCAGACCCATTAGCCTCTTGAATGGGACATACAAAATTATTTCTAATCCTCTGGTCATGAGACTTGACACTATCATTGATAGAGTGGTTAGTGGCTATCAAGGGGCGTTTATAAGGGGCTGTCACATATAGGAAAACTTTTTGGTAGCTCATGAATGTCTATATGCCTTCAAGACTTAGGAAGGGAGAAGTGATTCTCAAGCTGGATTTTCAGAAAGCATATGATAGAGTCAATTGGTAATGTTTACTTGCTGTCCTTAGAAGATGGGGCTTATGAAAGGTGGATTGGGTGGATCCAGACATGTGTCACACCAGCTAGATTTGTAGTCTTATCAATGGCAAGCTTGCCTCTTATTTTTACAATGGGAGAGGCCTGCGGCAGGGAGACCCTATGCCCCTTTTTTTTGTTTTGTTGCGCATATTCTCAGCAGGATCTGGTTGAGAGCAAAATGGCTTAATCAAAGGCTTCCAGATCGGAACAACCAACATCCACATCACCCATTTGTAGTATGCATATGATACCATACTTTTCTTTGCAGAAGAAGACAGGAAACTATATGTCACCATACTCTTGTTAGAGTAATTGGAGGAAGTTAGTGGGCTCAAAGTGAATTTTAGCAAGAGTCAAATGGTGAGGGTGAATATGGTGGATAGAGCCCTGCAGAGAGTAGCTTTCATCCCAAGCTGTCATATAGGAGATTTCTCCATCTCCTATTTGGGTCTACAGTTGTCTCCTGGGGTCTTACGTTGTAGTGATTGGCGAAAGGTGTTTCAAAGATACGAGTCCAGATTGGCAGGGTGGAAGGTGAGACTTCTCTCGTATGGGGGGAGAATGGTGCTCTGTAATTGGTACTGAACAGTCTCCCCATATATTACCTATCCATCTTTCAGATTCCGAGGACAAGGTAGGGACTGGGACTTGACCCCAGTATCACAACATAATATCTCTCCCATCTGGAGAGTGTCTTACAGTGCAGGGACATCGTTCTGGCTAGTGTACAAGTCCAGTTGGGTCATGGACAGAAGTGTCTCCTCTGGAAAGACAGGCCCCTCATTGCAGATGGAAGAATATGGCATGCTTTGGCATCGCAAATTTTGTCCCCGAAGAGCCCCCTTAAGATGAAGCTACTTATTTGGAGGATCTCACATGGGCACCTACTTCCTTGTGTCAAATTGACTCCTTTCATGGCAAATATCTCTACTCTTTGCTGTCTTTGTGGAGAAGAGGAGGAGACCTCGGATCATCTATTCACGGGCTGCTCCTCTCGAGAGATCTGGAAATATGTTATGAGCAGGTTACCAGGTGCTTACATCCTACAAGATATTGTGCAGCAAATGATCGGTAGCTGGCACAAGACATGGAACCTCAAGGGCCATATACTCATCTAGTGGCTCATTCTGCATGCTAGCCTATGGGCCTTGTGGGGAGAAAGAAACAACAGAGTGTTTAGGAGGGAAGCGAGAATTTCGGATAGATTTGCTTCTTTTATTTTGGAGAAAGTGAGAGAGTGGGCTTATGTTCTATGTAAAGTGGACACACACAACTCTACCTTTTTTGCATTATCGGGGGCTAATGGGTGCCACATTAGCTTGATGTGGAGTGTTTTGTATGGGGATTTTTTTGGGTGCACATTGCTGACACTTGTATATTCCTTCCCTTTTTGACTTTAATACAAGTAGTGGTACCATCCACTTTTAAAAAAGAGTCTGATCATATTCCTATTTTACTTAGCACAACTGCTGATCAGAATCAAAGATTGCTCAGATATGAGAGAGCATGGCATAGGCAAGAAGGTTTCAACCATCTAGTTAGAATCTGGTAGTCTGAAGCTCCCACTTGTTCAATTGCATGTTTGAATCTGGCTAAGAAGCTTCAATGGGTAAAGGAAAAGATAAAGCCTTGGAGTAATGGATACATTTGGTGAGGCTGCAAGAATCAACCAACAAAGTCTCCTAAAAATAGAACAATACAACATGAAAAATGACCAAAGGGAGCTGTCTGAGGAGGAAAGGAGAGAGTGGGTAGAGTTTAAGTTGAAATATGAAGAGTGGGCTGTTAGAGAAGAAACTGAAGTTTAACAGGCTATTTTCATACAATGATAGGTGTGATGAGACAGAACATTAATATCCAATCTGTCAAAGTTGGGAATGAGGAATTTGAAGATGAAACTGAAGATCAACAGGCTATTCTCAGACACTGTGAGCATTTATTCTATTCTTGTTCTATTCTGATTCCAGTTTGTTTGCGGAATAGGTTAAGGGTGATACCATAATCGGGATTAGGTTATACTAAAGAATAAATAATATTACTTTGATAGAAGGAGAGTTAACTTATTCCACCTTTAGGTTTAACCCGGACATTGACCCTAACCTGAATACAGGTCAGAATAACGGATCCGCACAAACAAACAGAATAGGATGGTTAATGCACTGGTATTCGGATTATCAGCGCCTTATACCGCAAACAAACAGGCTATAGGTTGGTTGGACTGAAGGATATAAAAGTTATAGTATGTAGATTTCGATAGTTTCTCTTGAAGGAAATAAAAGTTACAGTATATAGATGTAGATTAAGAAAATCTATTTGTGAAACAGTTGAAGGCATTTTTGGTAGTTTGCCTCTGTCAGGAATGAAGCTAAGGAGTGTCCTTTTTAGATATTTTAAATTCAGAGTGCCAATACTAGATATTTTGATATTATTTGCCCCTTTCAGTAGTTTTTCCTAAAAAATACATATTGAAACATATCTTCAGCATCTTAGGCTCTTGCTTAATATTTAGCATATGATGGTCAGTCACATTTGGTTGCTTTCTTAAATTTGACTTCAGTTGACATCAGATGTTTATTTAATTTATTTTCAAAATTTATACATCAACTGACGTGATCTACCCTCTTGACGTTGAAGGCCAAGAAAAAAGTAGCTTTGCTCCTACAGAAGCTCAAAAAATATGAGTTACCTGAACTACCAGCTCCTCGACATGATCCTGAGTTACTGACTCCAGAGCAGCTTCAGGCATATAAAAAAATAGGTTTTAGAAATAGAAATTATGTACCTGTCGGAGTTCGGGGAGTCTTTGGTGGTGTTGTTCAAAATATGCATCTCCATTGGAAGTTTCATGAGACTGTGCAAGTTTGTTGTGATAACTTTCCAAAGGAGAAAATTAAAGAGATGGCAACAATGCTTGCAAGGCTAAGCGGTGGTATTGTTGTGAATGTACATGATGTAAAAACTATTATCATGTTCCGGGGGAGAAACTATCGACAACCAAAGAATCTGATACCCATCAATACTCTTACTAAGAGGAAGGTATGAATCCATCTTTCAGCAGTGTTATGTTACTTATTTAAGCTGCAATTGCATTGTTTGAATATTCCAGTAAAGGTAGGATATACTTGCAAAAGGAATCACGTGCTATTTGCTTTCACTCAGCTCTTTTGCAAGGATGATTCCACTCCAAACTTATTCCTTTTTATCATGAGATGTATTGCATAAAAGGCTATGTCTATTCAGAAAAGATTACATTGACCTTTTTTCTTTGAAACTCTTTGCCCAATTTTAAGAGAAACAATCTGTGATTCTGTGAAGCATACATTGAAGATCATGCAAACAGGAAATGATTACTGGTTTTCCTAACCCCACATGAGTTGATTTAAAAAAAAGGAAAAAATCTATGGATCTACTGTAAGCTTTGGTCTAGATACGGGAGATGTTAAGGCATAGTGCTTGATTGGTGTTTTTCTTCAACATGGTCCAAAAGTTCAGAAGGCTTATTTAGGCCATTAGGGCACAATGTAGATTACCAATTTCCACAATGCCTGACTGAATTTCCCCCCTTTTTTGCTGCTTTTATTTTTATTTTATGTATCTTTCCTTTGTTTTTACATCTTTGTTTCTTCCTTGCTGCTGATTTTCTTTTCATCAGCTGTTGATGAAATCATGAATTCCTATCTAATTATCCTCAGTAAGGGACAAAAGAACAGAAGTATGTGGTCTGTTGGGAAGTGTCCTGGCATGGTTAGTACTTAAACAGATAACAACCTTGTGTGTTTTTCTTTTACCTGCAGGGAACACTTGGAAATAGTGCAAATGTTATCGTCTCTCATTCTCCAATTGTACTTTTCAATTCTTTTCTTAAGATAAAACTTGTTTTCTATTTTAAATCCTCCCTCTTTTCCCATAATACTTTCTGGTTATTAATCTTCTCTTTATTCTTTCATCATTCAAGCAGTAAGGAAAAAAAACATTATTTTGTTTTGTCACAGGATCTATATGATGCCTCTCCAGTGCAATTCCTCTTCCCTCTTCTTTTGTCTTTTTTCCTACAACCAATCATATCCCTTGCTGCTTCCTAGTTCTTGTCTTTTCACTATTCATATTTTGGGCATTGTTGGCAGCTTGTAATGGACTTCCATGATACACTAACTCCTATGTAATGAGCTTTCTTTTTAACCTTATCTTGTACAGCATTGATTGTTCCTTTAAAGTTGGCCCACACATGCATACAACTACATTAGGCATGCCTTGTTTCTTTGCATGGTGTAGAATTTACAAGAGGAGATAATATGTGCATATTTGGTTGCTTACTTGAGGGGTTTTTTTGAGGAATCTTGTGGTTGTTGGATGTTCTGCCCTAAGAATTTAGTGTTTTTCTGTTTACATAGACATAAAATAAAACCTGTGGAATTGTCTGCTTCTAGGATATTATCAAAGAAAAATGAGGCTCTTGTGCTTATAGATATGTTTTCATGCCTTTCATTTATGTCCTCTCAAAAGTTTTCTGATGTTTGTAGATGAAATTGGAACAATTTTTTTTGACCTTTTCATGTTCCCTTTATCAACAACATTTATAATTTCATACCTTCACTTTTACGAAATGTTTTACATTTTTGTTATTTCAGGCTTTATTCAAGGCTAGATTTGAACAAGCACTTGAATCACAAAAGCTTAATATAAAGAAAATAGAGCAACAGCTGCGGCGCAAGGGTGTGAACCCTGAAGATCCAGTTGCTATGGCCAGCATACAGAGGGTGGCTTCCACCTTTTTCCGTGCTATTGATGAAAAACAAGGCACCCCCTATGTCTTCCATGGAGAAAGACATCCCATATCAGGGATGGAGGATACAAGGGAGGAGATGCCAGCACTTTCTTCCGAGGACAGTGACCAGGAAGAGCTTGATCGCTTTATTGCAGAAATTGAGGATGCTGCAGATAAGGAGTGGGCAGCAGAGGAAGCAGCAGAGAAAGAAGAAGCATCGAAGATAAGGTATTGGAACAGAGAAGACTTGAGCACCTGGGGCAGTAGAAGGACAGATTGGAGTGGTGATGATTTGAGGGAAGATTTTAGAGGACGAGGTAGAGATACAGCTGATGCGAAGAGTAACAGGCGGACTGAAAGACAAGAATGGGATAGTGATGATGATATGTCAAAAGCATCAGGAGATGAAGACTGGGATTCGGATGATGAAGTGAGAAATGCTGTTACCGGTCTAGACAGTGATGCTGACAGATCTGAAGATGGCCATTTTGAGCCGGCAAATACAAGGGTGAGGAGGAAGAGTAGTGAGCAGAGGAATGCTTTTAGGGCACATGATGTCATTTTGAGAAGAACAAATGTTGGTTGGGATGCTGGATCAGATGGTGACTCACAGGATGCATCACGGGATAGAAGACTGAAGAACAATAGAGGTGAGCAGAGGGATGTGTCTAGAACGCGAAGTCATAGCTCAAGAAGAGTTGACGTACATACTGGATCAGATGATGAAATATTTCGTGACTCTGATGATGAATTGTGGGAATCTGACCATGGGAAGGATCATGGTTCCAGAACATCCAGAGGTGTTGTTTATAATTACCATAGCAGTAGCGATGAAGAAGACATCCACAATTTTGACATGAACAAAAGAGGGGTGAATGATCAGAAGTCAAAGTCAGCCGACCATGCCTGGGACAGTGACTAATGGCGTAAATAACTAGGAAAAATCAGTCTTTCCAAACATTGAACCAAATCTGTTTTGATCTTAGTTTATTCATGGGAGAGTTCCCACAATGTGAGGTTCGTTCCTCCCACCTCTTGTCAAGAATGTGAATTTTCAGGAATGAGATTGGCTGCCAGAACTGTTAGCATGTGAAAATTTACTTTACCAAAATTCATTGTCTGATTTCTTCTGTCTTCCCATTTGTAGCTATTGTTACAAAAGGCATGAAGAGAAACTTGTTATGGACACAATTATCTCTCTTTCTGCTCATGGTGTAATGAATAGATGGACAATGTTGTGCATCATCACCCTTAAATACATGTTGGAGCCAAGTTTTTTCTTGCCTAAGGGGAAAATTATCCGGGGTCAACCCCTCTTCTCTCCTCAAATTTTCTACCTTAACCGGGTGAAAATGGAGGGCCTAAGGAAGGGCGTCAAGTGGGGTGAATTGAGCACCGAGGGAAAAGAAAGAAAGAAAGAAAAAAACACCCAGGCAAATGCCTTGGCCGGTGACCCTGCCCGTGCTGAAATGGGCCAGCGAGTGTCCAGTTGATCCCACATATGTAGGGTTTGGCCTGTCCGGGTTGGATCGCGTACCAAGAAGAACCACTAACCACACAAGGGAAGCTATACCCCGAAGCAGTTGCCAAGGGGGTCTAGTCACTTCCCTCAAAGACCACCCTGGGGGTTCCAGTCACCTTCTTTGGCAATGGTGAGCCTAAGAAATGTGTCACCTCCTCTATGGTATGAGGTTTCACCCCATGTATGTTTCCGGGGTCACCAATCCCTTTGTAACTAGGGTTGACTGTGGGGTCCAAGGTGCAAGTGGGGTTGACCCCTTGTTTTTTTTATCTTGCGAACATGGCCAGGGGAGACTTGTTTGATCCTAGGTAGGCCCGGTCAGGCCCACCCGGGGTCATTTGACCCCGGGTGACCTTGCTCGGGGTTGCCTGCTTCCCCCTCGGGCCCACTGCTTATAAATGGGGCAGTCAACCCCGGTCGCGTGACGGGGCTGACCGGTCCTCAACCATCGGGGTCAAATGACCCTAGTTGAGTCCTTAGAGGGATCCCATCCGGGTCATTTACCCATATAAAAGGGCCAATTGACCCCGGATGGTTAAACCCCCCCCAACAGGGTCCAGGTGACCCTCCTATCTTCTATAAATACTCCCATGGGTTCAAAAGGGATGAGACAGACAGAAGGAGACTAGAGACGACACTCGGAGTTGCACTTAGATTTTGTGTGTTTGTCAAGGCCCACTCAAGGGTATGACTTATGAATACCTCGGGTCTTGCTTATGCGGGGCCATATTGTGTAATTTTCAATGTATCCTGGGCAGAAGTATGTAATTTTCTGAACTAATCAGAAATTACGAAGATATCCCCAAATTACACAAAAACCCTTGTTCGGTCCAAACAATTACAAAAATATCTCTGGTATGTCCAAAATCACACAAAACCTTTGTTCAGTCTGGATATTACAAAAATATCTCTGGTCTGTCCAAAATTATGAAAATACCTCTGTATTTCTCTATAAAATGCAAGCAAATCTCTACCTAAGGGAAAATTACAAATAAACCTAGAAAGGGTTCAAAATTGTAAATAAACCCAGAGAGGGTCCAAAATTGTAGAAATACCTGGAATGGTTAGAAACTGCAGAAATACCAAGGGTCAGAAATTGCACAAATATCTCGGAAGGGTCAAAAACTACAGAAATACCCTGGAAGAGTCAAAAACTGCAGAAATATCTCGGAAGGGTCAAAAATTGTAGAAATACCCTGGAAGGGTCTAAAGCTACATAAATATCTTGGAAGGGTAAAAAATACAGAAATACCCCAAAAGAGTCAAAAATTACAGAAATATCCCGAAATAGTCAATAATTACAGAAATATCCCGAAATAGTCAAAAATTATAGAAATATCTTAGAAGGGTCAGAAACAATAGAAATACCCAAGAAGGATCCAAAACTGCAAAAAAATATCCCAGAAGGGTCCAAAATTATAGAAATACTCCTGAAGAGTAAAAAATTATAAATATACCCAAAAAGGGGTATGATCTCTATGAAACTCAAATTCAACAGTTTCTTTTGGTGGTGGAATGAAAGCCAAAAGTAAATCAAATGACTCGACTATATAGTCGGGGTTTCATGTTCTTTGAAAAATGAATCCAAAGAATGAAATGTTTAGTTTTCTCTTGCAAATGTGTATCTCTATATTCTAATGGGTGATCTCTTTGATCAAACCTGTTAGATAAAACCCATAGTTGTCAAGGCGACCCAACGCGTTCACGGGGTCCCTAAGCGCTTACGCGACAAGGCGTCCGCTTATGCGTCGCCTAGGCGACACTTCGGCCGCTAATTAAAAAATCTAAAATATATATCCTCCAATATATAAATCAAGAATAAAAAATGTGAAAAATACAAAAAAATAAATTACATGAAGAAATTGCTGTAATTAAATTATGTGACAATTATATAATTTTAAATTGTATCAAAAAACTACAAAAATTTCAGAAGTAAATGCAAAAGATTCAAAAGTAAATGTAAAACATTCAGAAAAATTACAAAAGAATATAATAACATCAAGAAAATTATAAAAAAGAAAGAGTTAAACGTACATAACCAGGTCGGATCCAGTTCGGACGGGTGATAGTCGGCCCGCCTTGGCGCCTAGCCCGCTTTGGCGACTGCCTAGCTCGCCTTTTCCACTGTCAACAAGGCACTGGACCGCCTAGCCATTCAAAGGAGCCTTGGCACCTAGGCGGCGCCTAGGCGACGTCTAGACGCCCACCTTGACAACTATGATAAAACCCCTAATATCACAACGGATATTGAAGAGGTCGAAAAAGGTATTTTTGACATTTAATGAAGGGTATTCAGACTTTACGTCGGTGTAAATAAACATCGACTACGGTTGTTGGGGAAATGTCCCGTACTTGAACCTAAATTGTCCGATAAAACTAAATTCACGGAAACAATGATGCACATGCTACTCAAATAGCCACAAATGTGCATTTTCTTTTAATATAAGATATTTTCCGTGTTAAACAGACTGATAGTTGGTATATAAGATTTTCTTTTAATAATTTTTTTCCGTGTTAAACAAATTAAGATAGTGTGTATATCTGTGCAGATTACTTCTCTGTTGGGAATAGTCAATCACAAATGCTAGGATTTGATCTATAAATTCCCTCTGTTGGCTATATTTTATCCCATCAAGTAATGTTCTTCACTTATCTTGGCAAGATCAAGATAATGTGTAGTCTTCCTTCATGCTGAAAAGCTGCAGGAGATTTTGTTAGCCATTTAAATGTCAGAAATCTTCATTTCAACCTCCCGTCATATACAAACCATAATGGGTTTTAATACTCACTTTCAAGTCAATTTGGACCTCCTTAATGCATTAGGAATCATATTATGTGAGTCTCTTTGGGCTGGTCCTAGATAAATTCCCAGGTTACAAAAAATAAAAAAATATTATGTGAGTCTATTAGCTTTCTTCTGGTTTCCGATTTCAAAAATCAACTGTTATCTGGTTATTATTTGGCAACCAGGCTAGTTCTGGTTTTGCCTCATTATTGGAATAGTCTGATATGAGGTTGCGTAACATCAGACACCTTAACGAGCAGGTGCGTATATACAGAAAACTCTTCAGGACTACAGAAATCTTGAAGAACTTTGCAAAGAGGGTAACACTGATCTTCACTGACAAGATTTAAAGAGCAGATGTCTACCTGATTTTTAATAATTCAATGCCAAGAAAATGCAGTTATAGAGGAAAATGGTTTGTAGATTTGCCCATCTGTGCAGAATTTACTTGGAGTAACTCCAGATGGGTGCCATATATGTCCAAACTTGACAGAATGCTGGTTGATGTCAGGTGGGGCCTCTTATTTCCTATGGTTAAGGTGGTTGCTTTGCCTAGACATCTATCAGATTACAATGTTCTACTAGTCAATGGAAAACAGTCAAATCTGTTCAGAATTGAGAAAGTGTGGTTACAACAAGTTTTTTTTTCCAGCTCGTGAAAGAACATTGGCAGAGAACGCAGGGAGGTGATAAGGGTCTGAAGAATTTAGCTTTGAAGCTAAAAATTTGAAAGCTTTCATTAAATCATGGGCAGTTTTATGGAGACAACAGAGTTGCAAAAAGAGAAGAATTGATGGAGAAGATTGAGAGACTGGAGAAAGACGGGGAAAACAGAATTCTAGCACCAGAGAACATCAGCAGGTGATGAATTTCAAATCTCAACACATAGTGGCTTCAGGAGGATGCGATAATGTGGAAACAAAAGTCTAGGAAGACTCGGGTTAAAGAAGGTGATTCCAATATGCGATTTTTTTTCATAAAATTGCTAATGGTAGATAAAGGAGGAAATTTATATCTGCCCTTAAAGTAGATGGCAGATTGTTGTAAGAAGAGAGAGATTGCTTCTGATCTCTGAAGTTATCAGCTTCTATCGAACTCTGTTTTCCAAAGAGCAGAGGTGGTATCCAGATTGGATTGACTCGGAAGCAGAAACTCTTAATGAGTAAGATCAGCTTCAGTTGTCCATACCAGTCTCAGAGGAATAAGAAAGGCAGTTTTTAACTTTCGTGGAGGCAAAGCCTGAGGGTCCAATGGGTATCCTATGTTTTTTTAATCAGTTTTACTGGGATGTGCTCAAGGAAGATGTGATTTTTGTTGTCCAGGATTGCAGTAATAAAAGGAAGGGATGTGACTACTTAAATCATATCTTTCCCCTCATTTTGTTGCCTGAGGAGGATGCAGTTGACCTTAAGGATTTTTGGCCAATTAGTTTGTTGAATGGGCCTTGTAAAATTGTGAAAAGTTACTTGCAATGAGGCTCTCTTTAGATCGTCCCTCCATTATTGAAGATAACCAGACTGCATTTATTTGAGGTAGAACTTCAAAGGATTCCTTTCTGGTTGCTCATGAAGCTCTGTTCTCTCTTAAGAAATCAAATCTAGTTTGTTTGGCATGCAAATTAGACTTCAATAAGGCCTATGAAAGGGTTCCATGTCAATGCTTGCTTCAGGTTATGCAGCAACATCATTTTCCACACCACTGGCTGGATATTGTTAAAAACTGTGTGGGGGCAGCATAGTCTCTGTTATTTTCACTGGAGAAGTATTTGGATATTTTCAAGCTCCAGAGGCCTACGTCAAGGGGATCCACTTTTCCCTTTACTTTTTGCTTTGGTTGTTAATAGTTAGTAGAATGTGTAATGGTGGCTGAGCAGCTTAATTGGATTGATTTGCCATGCCTCACTTGGTTTGTCGCACTTACAATATGCAGATGATACTCTAGTTTTGTGGCAGGGGAATGCTCAATCAGCATGTTTGTTTTAAAATTATATTGAGATACTTTGAAGCCTGTACAGGAATGAAGGTTAATTTTGAGAAGACTTACACTCATTGGCATAAATATGAAGGGTGTCTGCAGGAGTGTGCATCTCAGTTGGGATGCAAAGTTGACAGTACCTTTACGGTATTCGGGATTGCCTCTGCATTATAAGTCCCCAAAGGTCTCAGATTGGGATCCTTTGATTCAAAAAATGAAGAAGTTGTCAGTGTGGAAGGCAAGAAATTTTGTCCTTGAGGGACAGAATTACCCTTATCAATTTGGTTCTCACTGCCATACCTCTTCATTTCATCAGTTTTCCTTATGCCAGTGACAGGAAGAAATTGATCACCTTCGTAAAAGATTCCAGGGGGGTGGTACTAAAATAAATCTAAAGGTATTCCTTTAGTTAAATGGAATAATATATGTAAACCTACAAGACATGGATGATGGGGATTTAAGAAATTTGCGTACTTTTAATGTGGCCCTGTTGTGTGAGTGGTTGTGGGAGTTATCTGATGATGGTTGTGGGAATCTGTTATCATGCATAAACATTATCAGAGCTTTCAGATCTGAAGACAAAATCAAACGTGTCCCCCGTCTGGAAGTAATCTTGAAGGCTGGCAGTCAGATTGTGGGGGTCTAATTAGGAGGATAGGTAACGGGAAACTACTTTCCTCTGGCATGAAAATGGATCGGTGTTTGTTCTCTCAAAGATAGGTTTTCAGGCTTGTGAGATCTTGCTACAGACTAGTGGTGTACGGTTAGTGACTCTGTTCGGATCTTAGGAGACCAGTCTCATTGGTCAGTCATACTGAGAAGGGGTATAAAAGAAGAGGTGCCTGAATGGTTTTCCCCACTGGAGTTGCGTTCACAGCAAAAGGTAGTACCTCGTTCGCAGGAGAATTTTGTTTGGGTCCTTAATAATTGCATTTTTTCAGTTACATCTGCCTATTCTGCTTTGGAAGGTGACCTTGCAGTTGTCCAGCACTACCACTCAAGATCAAGGCTTTCATGTGGTTGGTGGTTCAAAAATGACTAGTGGCTAAGGTCTACAAACAGAGATAGAAGAGATATTGATGACATTTGTTCTCTATGCGGGATGCTTCCGGAGGATGTTGACCACCTACTCATCTAGTGATACGCTGTTTTTTTTTTTTGAAAAGTGGGTAGTACCACTATTCTATTAAAAGCTAAAAAGGGGGGGGGGGATGTACAAGTGTAGTCAATAGCTTCCCAAAAAATTCCTATACATTGAAGGGTCCTACACCAAGACGGTGTGGCCTCACCACCACCCCAACAAAACAAAAAGGGAGGAGTTTCGGGCATTTGCATTACATAGGAGCCTCCCCCACTCACACACTGTATCACACATAAAAGAGGCTAGACTGACTGCTGCTCTCGCTACACCTCTGATAGTTATACGCTGATATATCCAAGGAAGTGTGGGAGATAGCAAACTCTTTCAATTCCAGTGCAACTTTCAATCTGTAGAAGACATGTGGAATTATTCAGAAGTCTGAAGCCCGCTCTCAGATCAAATATAAAATATCTCAGCTTATCCCACATGCCATCTTCTGGAGCATTTAGAGGGAGCGGGATGATCATCTCTTCCAGGGAAGTAGAGCATATAATGAAAATATTTTTCCTTGTGCATTGTATTTTCTTGATTCTTGGACATAGTTGTTATGACAGTCGCCTAGGTGACCAAGTGCGCTTATAGGGCCAAGGTGCCAGCCCTCCTTTTTGGTCTCTAGAAAGGCGAGCAAGGCGTTCACCTAGGTGACCAGGCACCTGGCTAGGCAAGCCAAGCAGGCCAACGCATATTGCCTGGGTGCCTTGGGCTGCGTGGCTTGGGTATAGCCTACGATGCTCCCGCCTGGCCCCCACTCCCCAATTTTTTTGGGCCAGGGGGCTCTGCCCCACTAGGAACCCCAGCAAGGGTGGCCTCTACCCCCTTTGGCCCTCCCATGATAATGCAAGGCCGGGTCATAGGTAGATCAGGCTCCACACACTGCTCCAATGCCTCTCTCTCTCTCTCTCTGCCCTCTCACTCCTCCCTCCCTCTTTCTCAATTTTTAATATTAAAAGCTATAATTTTTCTTGTATCTTATTCTTAATGTGTATTGGGGATATATACTTTTTGGATTTTTAAAGAGGCAAGGTGTCGCCTAGGTGACGCCTAGACGGATGCCTTATCGCCTCAGCACTTGGGCTCCCCATGAATGACTTGGATCATCTTGTCGCCTTGACAAGTATGTACTTGGAGTAGATTTTGGTTGTGTTTCTGCAGAGTATAGGAGGGAAATAAATCATCTTAGCATCCCTTTGTTTGATTAATTTGTCTTTCCTTTTAGGTTCAGTTTAGGGGGAGGAACCTTTCCTTCCTGGTTTTGACTGTGCTTACTCTATTATTCAATAACATTGGTGGTAAAATCCACTTTTTCCCCAAGAAAAATGTAAATTCATGGTATGTTCCTATGGAAAGGTTGCATGGTGAACAACATCATTCTAGCGGCCTCTTATATTCTTTGTTAAATATTGGTAGGAGCATGGCATTTCACCAGGCCGGTTGCAGAAATAAAGATGTAAGGGTTCTCAGCAATGGTACAAACAGATAGAGGTTTAGGTCAATCATGATTGTGATGAGTTGGTACCATAAGTCGGTATTCATTCTGCTCAGATCTTTTGCCATTATTTGACTCAGCTGCCAACGTCTTTAATTTTCTGCTGGTTTTGGACACTGACCAAGATATTGGATGGTCTCATAAGAACACTGAATTAAAACTTTTACTGGTCACGTTTACAAACCAAATATGATTCAACTATGATGCAGGATCTTAGAAGTTGTGGTATGCCGAAAGTTTAAGGTAATATCATTTTTCCATGGGGACTTCTGCATTGGAGTTCATAACTGTTGAGGGTCCTCTGGAGTGGTATTTGTTATATGGAGAAGGTTTCATATCATACTAATTCTTTTTTTGAAAAAAGTTGGTGGGGACACCGGGTCCACTACTGGGCCCACTACTCGGAGCCGACGCCGCACCGCCACTGCACCGAGCTTATGGCTCGGAGATCCTTCTTGACGACTCGGCTTATGGCTACGGTAGTATATTACGTATTGAGTATATGTATACATGTATCCCTACATGTATTTTTCTTTTTGTCTTATTAGGCTAGTCTAAGTCAAAATAACATGTGTGTAATTTTTATATTTTATTTGATTAAAACCCACAAAGTCTTTAAGTGGGTTGGTGGGGTTGTCTTGTTAGGCTATGGTATAAATCAAATTAGTGGAAGTTATATGGTATTCATGTAATAGGGCCTTTCCTATATAAGGAGGCCAATGGTGTGTTACGTATGATAGGAATGAAAGAATGAACGAATTGATGTTTTGTGTAAGAGATTTCCCCTCTTGCCTTTCCCTTCTCTCTCTCTTTTGTGAGGATTGAACGTCGCCCGGTGTGAGACCGTCCGGCGTGAGGCCGAGCTGTGTGAGATAGCAGTTATCCGTTCCGTCCTGTTCGCATCCCGGAGTGACGTCGATCCATTCCCACGTCGCCGCCGCGTCATATTTGGTATCAGAGCCCGACACGGCACCTCTCTCGATCCCGACGCCCCCGACGTCTCTCCTTCTCTATATCAGTTGTTAGAGAAAAAAAAAAGAAAGAAAAGAAAAAAAAGAGAAGAAAGAGGAAGCTCTCGGTTGAAATAGAGTTAGAAAAAAAAAGAATAGAAAAAAAAAGAATAGAAATTTTTTTTTTTAGAACTCCTCTCTGTCTCACTCACTTTCTCTCACGCTAACCTCTCTCTATCGTTGTTTCTCTCTGTTCATTTCTCTCTCCCTTAATCTCTCTTTCTCCCGTAATCTCTCCCTCTCTCCGTTAATTTATCTCTCTCTCTCTCTCCCTTAATCCCTCTCCCCTGGGTGTCTTTCTCTCCCGCACACAGGAGCACCCCCCCCTCTGCGATCGCCGGCCCCGACCGCGCCCCCCCTGCGTTCTTTCTTCCCCCCCCCGTCGTCTTCCTCCACTCCGGCGGGCCACCGCGGCCTACCCCACCGGACGCTCGCCGCGAACCCCTCACCGGTCGCCTACGCCACAGCAGCTCCTCCGTGAACCCCCCCCCCCCCCACGCTGTCGTCGTCGTCCTCCGGCAGCCGCAGCGCCTGCGCCCGCCGGCGTCCGAGCCCCCGTGCCCGCCGGCCGGCACGCCTGCCACCTCCGCATCCGGCCGCACCTCAGCCGGCTCCGCCAGCGTCGCTCGCGACCGGCCACCTCACCTGCCCACGAGCACCCTGCCACCCGCGCAAGCGCGCTCGCCGCGCTCGACCACAGCCCGCGCCCCTACACGGCCGCTCGAGCAGCTGTGGGCCCAAGCTCCTGCGCGCCAGCCAGGCGCCCCCGCGCCCACCTCCCCTGCCGGGTTGACCGCCTCACCGCGGCCCTCTTCCCGCGTTGACCGTCTGCCAGCAGCCGTGAAATGCGCAGCAGACAAGTTTGAAAAGAAGAACAAAGGAGAAACGGTTGAAAGTGTTGGAAGATTGGGTAAAGTTTGAAAAAAAAACGTGTGGAAAAAAAAAGTTTGAAAAGAGAGGCTTGCAAAGTCATAAAGAGTGTTGAAAAAAAAAGCAAGGTTGGAAAGTCAAAAAAAAAAGGAGGTATATAATATATATAGGGTATATATAATGTTATATATATCTATATATATATATTTATATATACTATTTGATTAAAAAAGATATTTTTGAAAATAAGTTAAATATATATAATATGTATATCTGAGATATATATAATCTTATATGTATCTATATATATATATTTATATCTAATTAACTTATTATTTCTTGTGACACCAAAGTCCACAAACAACGGCTTGCCAGGTGCCCGAGTCACCCGGTCACCGACACACCGTCCGTAATTTACGGAGTGTGAGTGCCCGTAAGTCTCCCTGCGCGGAGAAAGTTGAAACAATGTGTTCCCCTGCGCGGGAGATTTTAAGTGGTCTGTAATAATTAAATCCTCCCTGCGTAGAGTGAATTCTTTGTAACCGCTCAAGCTTCGTCGACGCTGTGCGGGCACGCACGTCCCCGCTCGCCTTCGTCTCCGGTCGGAGTTAGACTTTTCAGTCTAGCTAGGTACGTGCTCCCCTCACTTGCTCATTTAATATCCTTTCAATTGCCGCGCGAAGTGAGAGAGAGCCCGATCCATGCAGCCAATCTTCTGAGTGCATCGCTGTGGACGGAAAGCGAGAGCTTGTATGTACCCATCCTTAGGCCCTAGACTGTCGCATTAGGGTACCCTAATTATCAGGAGGTAGTTCCACAACTACTTCGCCTACAGGTGAGCAACTCTCCCTGACCGGTCCCTTCAAATTGGCCCTTTGCCAATTAGCCAACAAAAATAGGGTCTATAGTTTGCTAATTATCGGTCCTAGGACTGCATCATTTAGGTCCGAGGTCGTGCATGCCACATTGGTCTAGGAATTCATCCGGCCGTCTAGAGCGCCCTTCAACGCTACCCATGGATCAGAAGAGCGTGAGTGCTATGTTGGCTCAGCTCGAGCATAACCTTCTGACCCATTTTGAAGAATCCATAGGCCAACTACGAGCAGAGTTAGACGAGAGGATCAGAGCTTTAGAGGATCAACTAAAGGGAGAGGAAGGACGAGTGAATGGCCACGGCAATCCCGTAGCCAATCCTAGGGAGGATAGAGAGCAAGCCCGCCCGAATCAGGCTCCCCAAGGTAGAGAGCAAGAGGCCCGTACGCCTCGAGAGAGGGACCACGATGATGAGGATATTATCCTACGGAACGTCAAGATTGACGCTCCGAGTTTTGATGGGTCCCTCAACCCCGCTACATATCTTGATTGGGAGACCGGGATAGATCAATATTTTGACTGGCATCGCCGCATGACCCCTGCTACAAGGGTGAGGTTTGCCAAAATGAAACTCCTGGGTCAAGCTAAAACTTACTGGTGTAACGTTGAAAATCTCCTAGTCAGGAGAGGGGAGGAGCCTATTAGCACGTGGGAAGAAATGAAGGAGAAATTGAGGGAGAAGTATCTGCCACCTTCCTACTATCAGCGCCTTTTAGACCAATGGCAGAAACTCACCCAAGATGGAAAGTCTGTGGACAAGTACATCACCAAATTTGATGACTTCTTCATTCGGAGTCGAGTCATGGAGGATGCCTCCGTCACCCTCTCTCGGTTTAGGGTTGGCCTACACGAGAGTATTCAGCGGGAATTATTCTTACGGGAGGTTAACACCCTCGAGCACGCCTACCAGGTTGCACGAGATGTTGAGAGGTTTCAAAGGGTGGTCCCACCTCGAGTTCCCATCTACCGCCAACCTAAAACCCGAAACCCCATAGTCCGCTATACTGAGAGAGCTGGCCCCTCCACCTCCTACGTCCCTACTGCTACCCCACTTAGGGCCGTTGTCCCTACGGCTCCTTTCTCACGGAACCCCTTACCTGCGCCCGCAGCTGTGCCTAGGCTGGAGTATACTCCACCAGTTGAGAGGAGAGATGACAAGGGAAAGGGAGTCATCCCTAGCACCTCCCAACCAGCCCCTGTCTCGGGAGTCCGCTGCTTCAGGTGTCATAACTTAGGGCATATTGCCACCAATTGCCCCACCCGAGCCTTGGTCATCACCGACCCCCAGTCTAAGTGACGCAGCGGCGACGTGGAAGACGGATCGACGGCACTCCGGGACGCGAACGGGACGGGACGGATAACTGCTATCTCACACAGCTCGGCCTCACGCCGGACGGTCTCACACCGGGCGACACTCAGATCTCACGAAAATGAGAAGAGAGGGAAGGAGAGGGGTGAACAAAGGGGCAAGGCTCCTTTAACACAAAAGCTTTCATTCATTCATACAACATACGTAACACATCCCTTGGCCTCCTATTTATAGGAAAGGCCTATTACATCCATACCTTCCCCATTTCTGTTATTTGCATATCTATCCTAGCCTAATAAAACAAAGGCTACCAACCCACTAAAGACTTTGTGGGTTTTAATCAAATTAAATATAAAATACACACATGCTTATTTGACTTAGACTAGCCTAATAAGACGAAAGAAAAAAAATACATGTAGGAGTACATGTATACATACATACACAAATACTCAATACTCAAAGATATAAATACACACAAGTAGAACTACTCAGTATGCCGGGTCTTCAATCGAGTCTCCGAGCCATAAACTCGGTGCAGTTGGTGCGGTGCGGCGTCGGCTCCGAGTAGTGGGCCCAGTAGTGGACCCGGTGTCCCCACCAACCCTCCCGGGGCGGCTGGAACTCGACTCCGTCGAGTAAGGGGGGATACTGCTGTGGTAGTGCTCCAGCAGATCTGGATCGAGGCGCTGGAGATCTTCCCGGCTGATCCAGGAATCGTCAGAAGGTGGACGGTCCCGCCAGCGGACAAGGTAGCGCTGGTACACCCTGCTCCGTGTAGTGGTCACCTGCTCATCCAGTATCCTCTCAATGTGCTCGCGCGGTACTCTCGAGGCTGTGGGACGCACAGGGGTGGGCTCACTCTCAATGGGAGGAGAAGGCTCGAAAGGGTCACTAGGAATCGCTGTGGGTTCCTTGTAGGCCACTAGATCTGCCACATTAAAAGTCGAGCTAATCCCATATTCGGGAGGTAAGTCCACAACATAAGCATTGGAGCCAATCTTCCGCAGAATTGGGAAGGGTCCATCACTACGGGCCTGCAACTTTTTAACGGCTCCCGAGGGGAGTCGTTCGGGTCGGACCCGTACCATAACCAAGTCACCTTCTTGAAATTCATGGTGACGCCTATGCGAATCAGCCAATTTTTTATAAGTCTCATTACTGAGGTTGATTTGCTTGCTAATTGACTCATGCAGACTTTTGACATGCTGTGCAAATTCCTCAGCTGATTTGGACGTTCTAGACTCGAGGGGAAGGGGAATGAGATCCACAGGTTTCCTAGGTTTGTAGCCATGCACGACCTCAAATGGACTCATGCCTATGGACCTATTGATAGAGCTGTTGTATGCAAATTCGGCTCTGGGCAAAAGAAGATCCCAAGTGCCGGAATGTTCCCCTACAAGACACCTCAACAGATTCCCTAAACTCCTGTTGACGACCTCAGTTTGCCCATCAGTTTGGGGATGATAGGCGGTGGAAAATTTCAGTTTGGTGCCAACTAGGTGCCAAAGTGTCTTCCAAAAATAGCTAGTGAACCGGACATCCCGGTCAGACACGATGGTTTGGGGGAGACCATGCAGACGCACGACTTCATCAAAGAATAAATGGGCTACTCTAGATGCATCAGATGTTTTGGAACATGCAATGAAGTGGGCCATCTTAGAGAACCTATCAACGACAACAAAGATGGAATCATGCTTGTGAGCAGTGCGTGGTAATCCAAGGATAAAATCCATGCTCACATCAACCCATGGTCGATCAGGAACGGGGAGAGGAGTGTAGAGACCAGTGTTCTGTTTGACCTGTTTGGCCATCGTGCATGTCCTACACTGGGCTACAATCTTGGCCACATCTCTCTTCAGGCCAGGCCAATAGAAGTGCTCCTCCACAGAATGGATAGTCTTGTTACGGCCAAAGTGACCAGCAAGACCTCCAGCATGCATTTCCCAGACTAGAAAGTCCCGAACAGAAGTCCTCGGGACACAGAGTTGCTGCCCTCGAAACAGAAAATCGTCCTGGAGTAGATAGTCAACAAATGCTGTCGAGGATCCAGCAGACAGAGCAGAATAGGTAGGGCCAAAATCAGGACACTCTCCATAGAGTTCCTTCATGCGATCAAATCCCGTGACCTCTACCCGAACAGTGGAAAGAAGGGAGACCCTTCGACTTAAGGCGTCGGCCACCTTATTGTCCTTTCCAGCCTTATGATTTAGGACAAAAGTGAAAGACTGGAGGAATTCTACCCACCGACCATGCCTAGGGTTTAAACCCTTCTGAGAACTAAGGAATTTCAAAGCCTCGTGGTCCGAGTATAAGACAAACTCTTGTGGTAAGAGATAGTGTCTCCAGTGTTTGAGGGCTTGGACCACGGCATAAAACTCCTTATCATATGTGGAGTATCGAAGCTTTGCATCAGAAAGCTTCTCACTGAAATAAGCCACAGGGTGGCTCTCCTGACTAAGCACTCCACCTATTCCTACGCCAGATGCATCACATGAAATCTCAAAGACTTTGGAAAAGTCTGGTAGGCGGAGGACAGGGGCTTTGGTCATAAGCTCCTTTATGGCAAGAAAAGCCTGGGAGGCGGCTTTGGTCCACTCAAAATTTCCCTTACAGATGCAATCCGTAATGGGTGCCATAATGGTACTAAATCCCTGGATGAAGCGTCTGTAGAAGGTGGCTAGCCCGTGAAACTTCGAACGTCATGGACATTCTGGGGCTCCGGCCAGTCTACTATGGCTCGGACCTTGGATTGGTCCACAGACACTCCATGACTTGAAACCACAAATCCGAGAAAAGTGACCCGATCTGTCATGAATTCACACTTAGTCAGGTTGGCAAACAGGGTTTCTTTCCTCAGGGTCTCGCAGACCTCCCTCAAATGGTGAATGTGGTCCTGAGGGTTGTGGCTATAAATGAGGATGTCGTCAAAGTAGACGACAACAAAGCGACCAATGAGGGGGCGAAGGGTTTCAGTCATAAGCCTCATGAAGGTACTAGGGGCATTGGATAGCCCAAAAGGCATGACAAGCCACTCATACAGACCCTCTTTTGTTTTGAAGGCTGTCTTCCACTCATCCCCGGGTCGAATCCGGACCTGGTGGTAGCCACTTTTCAGGTCAATCTTGGAAAAGATGGTGGCTCCACTCATCATGTCAAGCATGTCATCAAGACGGGGAATGGGAAATCTATACTTGACAGTGATTTTGTTGATGGCGCGGCTGTCAACACACATCCGCCAGGTGCCATCTTTCTTTGGTGTGAGCAAGGCAGGAACAGCACATGGGCTCTTGCTCACCCTGAGGAAGCCCTTTTGAATAAGGTCCTCAACAATTCGTTGGAGCTCAGCATGCTCCCTGGGGTTTAATCTGTAGTGGGGGAGGTTGGGTAGGGTGGACCCAGGGACAAGATCAATGGCGTGTTGAACATCACGCATGGGAGGGAGTGTTGAAGGCAGGTCTTCCGGGAAGATGTCTTGGAAGTCCCGCAGGATTGCCTGGACTTCAGGTGGGACGGAGACCTGGGACTCCTCAGAGGTAATGGTGACGACAACAGCCCAAACAGGGGCACCCTCGGCAACCTCTCTATTCATCTCACGAACACCTATGAAGTTAAGGCGCCTAATCGGGTCATGGTCAACCTTAGGGGCCTTAGGGATGGACATGACAGTGTAGGAGAGGAGGGAATGGGAAGCTTCCCTTTGGTGGGGGTCGGAGCATTCTCCCGAATTTTGGGGGATGCAGTGGGTGTGGAGGTAGGACTCTTTCCCGTGACCACCTTTGGGGGTGTTGGGAGCAACTGAATCCTCTTCCCATTGTGGGAGAAGGAACACTCATTGGACCGACCGAATGTAGTAAGGTCTACATCGTAGATCCACGGTCGTCCTAGGATGATGCTACCGACCTTCATGGGCACTACGTCACATAGGATCTGTCCTTGGTAGGACTGGAATTGGATGGGAATAATACACGTAGTGGTGACTGGAATAGACGTGTCGTCAACCCAAGTCACGTTGTACGGCCTAGGATGAGGATGAGTAGGTAGACCTAGACGGGAGACAAAGTCTGAAGAGACTGCATTGATACAGCTCCCGTTGTCGAAGATCACCTTGCAGGGTTGGGTTTTCACCATGATATAGGTTTGGAAGATGGAGGTTCGACGCCAGTCGTCCTCCTGTGGGTGTGCCAGGATGCAGCGGATCACACCCAATCTTTCATGGTTAGAAACTCGGCAATATCTCCCACTTGCATGTACTCGACATGCGTGCCATCATATCCTGCATCTAACTCCTCAAACTAGGTGATGAGGTCGGGATCGGCCTCATATCTCTCAAGGGTTTCTCCTTCCTGAGGTGGAAGCTCCATGAACTGGGGGTCGGTGATAACCAAGGCTCGGGTTGGGCAATTGGTGGCAATATGCCCTAAGTTATGACATCTGAAGCATCGGACTCCCGAGACAGGGGCTGGTTGGGAGGTGCTAGGGACGACTCCTTTTCCCTTGTCATCTCTCCTCTCAACCGGTGGAGTGTACTCCAGCCTAGGCACAGCTGCGGGTGCAGGTAATGGGTTCCGTGGGAAAGGAGCCGTAGGGGCAACGGCCCTAAGTGGGGTAGCAGTAGGGACGTAGGAGGTGGAGGGGCCAGCTCTCTCAGTATAGCGGACTATGGGGTTTCGGGGTTCAGGTTGGCGGTAGATGGGAACCCGCGGTGGGGCCACCCTTTGAAACCTCTCAACATCTCGTGCAACCTGGTAGGCGTGCTCGAGGGTGTTAACCTCCCGCAAGAATAATTCCCGCTGAATACTCTCGTGTAAGCCAGCCCTAAACCGAGAGAGGGTGACGGAGGCATCTCCATGGCTCGACTCCGAAGGAAGAAGTCATCAAATTTGGTGATGTAATCGTCCACAGACTTTCCATCTTGGGTGAGTTTCTGCCATTGGTCTAAAAGACGCTGATGGTAGGAAGGTGGCAGATACTTCTCCCTCAATTTCTCCTTCATTTCTTCCCACGCGCTAATAGGCTCCTCTCATCTCCGTGCTAGGAGATTCTCAACATTACACCAGTAGGTCTTGGCTTGACCCAGAAGTTTCATTTTGGCAAACCTCACCCTGGTAGCAGGGGTCATGCGGCGATGCCAATCAAAATATTGGTCCATCCCGGTCTCCCACTCAAGGTATGTAGCGGGGTTGAGGGACCCATCAAAACTTGGAGCGTCAATCTTGACGTTCCGTAGGATGATATCTTCATCGTCGTGGTCTCTCTCTTGAGGCACACGGGCCTCTTGCTCTCTACCTTGGGGAGCCTGATTCGGGCGGGCTTGCTCTCTTTCCTCCCTAGGATTGACTACTGGATGGCCGTGGCCATTCACTCTTCCTTCCTCCCCTTTTAATCGATCCTCTAAGGCTCGGATCCTCTTATCGAGTTCCGTCCGTAGCTGGCCTATAGATTCTTCAAAGTGGGCCACAAGATTATGCTCGAGCTGGACTAGCATAGCAGTCACGCTCTCTTGATCCATGGGTAGCGTTGAGGGGCGCTCTAGACGGCCAGATGAATTCCTAGACCAACGTGGCATGCACGACCTCGGACCTAGATGATGCAGTCCTCGGACCGATAATTAGCAAGCTGTGGACTCAGCTGATATGCAAAGGATCAATTTGAAGGGACCGGTCGGGAAAAGTTGCTCGCCCGTAGGCGAAGTAGTTGTGGAACTACCTTCTGACAGCTATGGTGCCCTAATGCGGCAGTCTAGGGCCTATAGGATAGGCTCAAGCAAGCTCTCGCTTTCCGTCCACAGCGATGCACTCAGAAGACTGGCTGCATGGATCGGGCTCTCTCTTACTTCGTCGCGCGGCAATTAAAAAGATACTAAATGAGCAAGTTTGGAGCACGCACCTAGCTGACTGAAAAGTCTAGCTCCGACCGGAGACGAAGGCGAGCGGGGACGTGCGGGCCCGCACGGCGTCGACGAAGCTTGAGCAGTTACAAAGCATTCACTCCACGCAGGGAGGATTGAATTATTACAAAACCACGTGACTTAAAATTTTCCCACGTAGGGGAACAAATCAGTCAAATTTCTCCGCGCAGGGAGACTCAGAGGTACCCACTTCCCATAAATTACGGCTCTGTGTCGACTATCCGATGACTCAACCGTTGATCGAGTCGTAATTGTGGACTTCGGGTGCCACCTCAATTGATAAGCTATAAGATATATATATATATATATATATAGATATATATATATATATGATTATATATATCTCAAATATATATATTATATATATTTAACTCCTTTTTAATCAAACCCATTTTTGACTTTTCCCAAAATATAATATAAATATATATATCAACTCCCCTTTTTTTTTGACTTCTCTTTCTCTTTTTTTTCAATTTTTTTTTATCCCTTTTTTTTGACTTTCACCCTTTATCTTTTTTTTTCCAACACTTCACCTACTCTCTTTATGACTTTTTTTTTTCACACGTTTTTTTTTTTGGTCAAACCTTCACTTTTTTTTTTTTCAACACTTCAACTATTCTTTTGACTTCTTCTGAACCCCCCCCCCCTTTTCTTTTTTTTTCAAACTTCACGGGCTCTCTCATCGAATTCCACGGCGGAAAGTGGGGGTGAGGAGAGGGAGGTGAGACAGAAAGAGAGGGGGAGAGGAGGCCCGCCGGTGGAGGTTCACGGTGGCCGGTGGGGTGGCGGTTGGCCGGAGGCGGCTACCGCGGCGAGGGTGGAGGCCGGGTGGCTGCGGGGGCACCGGCTGGAGCGGGGTTGGCAGAGAGAGAGGGCGGGGTGCCCGCTGTGGGGGCCGGCGCGCTGGAGGTGGGCGTTGGAGGCTGGAGGCGAGCAGGGCGTCGGCCGAGGCGTGCTGGCAGGGGCCCGTGGCGGACCGGACGGCGCAGGGTGGCCGGGTGCGGGCGCGGTGGGCGCACGCGGGGGCCGGGGAGCCCGCGCCTGCTGGCGCAGGCGGGAGGGGCGGTCGGCGAGGGGGGGCGGGCGCAGAGGGCCAGGCGGCGAAGGCAGGGCTGGCTGGCGCGTTGCGGGCGCGGGAGGGTGCGCCTGCGGGCGTGGCCGGAGCGGACGGGGCCGGCGAGGGCGCGCCTGCTCGCAGGCCGGGCGCGTCTGGAGCGGCAGCCGGAGGGCGGAGGCGCGCGGCGCGGGGGTGCAGCAGCACCTTCGACGGGGGCTGCCAGCCGGGCTGGCCAGGAGGGAGGGGGGGCGAGCTCGCCCGTCGGCGCGCGTCGGGCGAGGGCCGAGGCGGTGGTCGGAGGTGGGGAAGAAGACGCTGCCGGGGGGGGCTAATAGAGAGAGGGGGAGCGAGAGAGAGAGAGAGAGAACGGGAGAGAGAGAACGAGGGAGAGGGAAAGCAGAGAGAGGGAGAGAGAACGGGAGAGGGGAAAAAAAGAATTTTTTTCTTTCTGTTTTTTTTTCTTTTCTTCTTCCCAACCGTAGACCTCTTCTGATATATATATTTTTTTCTATATTTTTTTTTTCAAAATCCCTCTCAACCAAGTTCTTTTCTGCTATTCTTCTTTTCTTTTCTTTTTCAATTCTAACAATCTAGAGAGAGAAAGAGACGTCGGGCGCGTCGGGCTCGTCGGAGGCGCCGTGTTGGGCTCTGATACCAATTTGACGCAGCGGCGACGTGGAAGACGGATCGACGGCACTCCGGGACGCGAACGGGACGGGACGGATAACTGCTATCTCACACAGCTCGGCCTCACGCCGGACGGTCTCACACCGGGCGACACTCAGATCTCACGAAAATGAGAAGAGAGGGAAGGAGAGGGGTGAACAAAGGGGCAAGGCTCCTTTAACACAAAAGCTTTCATTCATTCATACAACATACGTAACACATCCCTTGGCCTCCTATTTATAGGAAAGGCCTATTACATCCATACCTTCCCCATTTCTGTTATTTGCATATCTATCCTAGCCTAATAAAACAAAGGCCACCAACCCACTAAAGACTTTGTGGGTTTTAATCAAATTAAATATAAAATACACACATGCTTATTTGACTTAGACTAGCCTAATAAGACGAAAGAAAAAAAATACATGTAGGAGTACATGTATACATACATACACAAATACTCAATACTCAAAGATATAAATACACACAAGTAGAACTACTCAGTATGCCGGGTCTTCAATCGAGTCTCCGAGCCATAAACTCGGTGCAGTTGGTGCGGTGCGGCGTCGGCTTCGAGTAGTGGGCCCAGTAGTGGACCCGGTGTCCCCACCACTAAGGAGCTTCCACCTCAGGAAGAAGAACCCCTTGAGAGATATGAGCCTGACCCTGATCTCATTGCCCAGTTTGAGGAATTAGATGCGGGGTTTGATAGCACGCATGTCAAGTACGTGCAAGTGGGAGATATCATTGAGAGTTCTAGTCATAGACGATTGGGTGTAGTTCATTGCATCCTAGCTCACCCCCAGGAGGACGACTGGCACCGAACCTCCATCTTTCAAACCTACATCATGGTCAAGTCTCAACCCTGCAAGGTGATTTTTGACAACGGGAGCTGTATTAATGCAGTCTCTTCAGACTCTGTCTCCCGTCTAGGTCTACCTACACACCCTCATCCGAGACCATACAACGTGGCTTGGGTTGACGACACGTCTATCCCAGTCACCACTACATGTGTCATTCCCATCCAGTTCCAGTCTTACCGAGGACAAATCCTATGCGATGTAGCGCCTATGAAGGTCGGGAGCGTCATCCTAGGACGGCCATGGATCTACGATGTAGACCTTACTACATTTGGTCGGTCCAATCAGTGTTCCTTCTCCCACAATGGGAAGAGGATTCAGTTGCTCCCAACACCCCCAAAGGTGGCCACGGGAAAGAGTCCTACCTCCATACCCACTACATCCCCCAATAGTCAGGAAAACTCCCCAACCCCTGCTACAGGGAAACCTTCTAGTCCCTCTTCTCCTACACCCGTCACTATCATCCCTAAGGCCCCTAAGGTTGACCATGGCCCGATTAGGCGCCTTAACTTCATAGGTGTCCGTGAGCTGAATAAGGAGGTTGCCGAAGGTGCCTCTGTCTGGGCTATTATTGTCACCATCACCCCCGAGGAGTCTCGAGTCTCAGTCCCACCCGAGGTCCAGGCAATTCTGCTGGACTTCCCAGATATTTTCCCAGAGGATTTGCCCTCTAGACTCCCTCCCATCCGTGACATTCAACACGCTATTGATCTTGTCCCTGGGTCCACCCTACCCAACCTTCCCCATTACCGATTGAACCCAAAGGAGCATGCTGAGCTCCAAAAGATTGTCGAGGACCTTATCCAAAAAGGTTTCCTCAGGGTGAGCAAGAGTCAATGTGTTGTCCCTGCCTTGCTCACACCTAAGAAGGATGGCACCTGGCGGATGTGTGTTGACAGCCGCGCCATCAATAAGATCACTGTCAAGTATAGGTTTCCCATTCCCCGTCTTGATGACATGCTTGACATGATGAGTGGAGCCACCATCTTTTCCAAGATTGACTTGAAAAGTGGCTACCACCAAGTCCGAATCCGACCAGGGGACGAGTGGAAGACATCCTTCAAAATCAAAGGTCTGTATGAGTGGCTTGTCATGCCGTTTGGGCTATCCAATGCCCCCAACACATTCATGCGGCTTATGACGGAAGTCCTCCGTCCTCTCATTGGTCGCTTTGTTGTCGTCTACTTTGACGACATTCTCATCTATAGCTACAAGCCTCAGGACCACATCCACCATTTGAGGGAAGTTTGTGAGACTTTGAGGAAAGAAACCCTGTACGTCAATTTCAAGAAGTGTGAATTCATGACAGACCGGGTCTCTTTCCTCGGATTTGTGGTTTCTAGTCAAGGAGTGTCTGTTGACCCATCCAAGGTCCGAGCTATAGTAGACTGGCCGGAGCCCCAGAATGTCCATGACGTTCGTAGTTTCCACGGGCTAGCCACCTTCTACAGACGCTTCATCCAGGGATTTAGCACCATTATGGCACCCATTACGGATTGTATCTGTAAAGGAAATTTTGAGTGGACCAGAGCCGCCTCCCAGGCTTTTCTTGCTATAAAGGAGCTTATGACCAAAGCCCATGTCCTCCGCCTACCAGACTTTTCCAAAGTCTTTGAGGTTTCTTGTGATGTATCTGGCGTAGGAATAGGTGGAGTGCTTAGCCAGGAGAGCCACCCTGTGGCTTATTTCAGTGAGAAGCTTTCTGATGCAAAGTTTCGATACTCCACCTATGATAAGGAGTTTTATGTCGTGGTCCAAGCTCTCAAACACTGGAGACACTATCTCTTACCACAAGAGTTCGTCTTATACTCGGACCACGAGACTTTGAAATTCTTTAGCTCTCAGAAGGGCTTAAACCCAAGGCATGGTCGGTGGGTAGAATTTCTCCAGTCCTTCACCTTTGTCCTAAAACATAAGGCTGGAAAGGACAATAAGGTGGCCGATGCCTTGAGTCGAAGGGTTTCCCTTCTTTCCACTGTTCGGGTAGAGGTCACGGGATTTGACCGCATGAAGGAACTCTATGGAGAGTGCCCTGATTTTGGCCCTGCCTACTCTGCTCTGTCCGCTGGCCCCTCGACAGCCTTTTCTGACTATCTACTCCAGGATGGTTTTCTATTTCGATCTGTTGGAACACTACCACAGCAGTGTCCCCCCTTACTCGACGGAGTCGAGTTCCAACCGCCCCGGGAGGGTTGGTGGGGACACCGGGCCCACTACTCGGAGCCGACGCCGCATCGCCACTGCACCGAGCTTATGGCTCGGAGATCCTTCTTGACGACTCGGCTTATGGCTACGGTAGTATATTGCGTATTGAGTATATGTATTTGTGTGTATATATACATGTATCCCTACATGTATTTTTCTTTTCGTCTTATTAGGCTAGTCTAAGTCAAAATAACATGTGTGTAGTTTTTATATTTTATTTGATTAAAACCCACAAAGTCTTTAAGTGGGTTAGTGGGGTTGTCTTGTTAGGCTAGGGTATAAATCAAATTAGTGGAAGTTATATGGTATTCATGTAATAGGGCCTTTCTTATATAAGGAGGCCAATGGTGTGTTATGTATGATAGGAATGAAAGAATGAACGAATTGATGTTTTGTGTAAGAGATTTCCCCTCTTGCCTTTCCCTTCTCTCTCTTCTCTTTTGTGAGGATTGAGCGTCGCCCGGTGTGAGACCGTCCGGCGTGAGGCCGAGCTGGTGAGATAGCAGTTATCCGTTCCGTCCTGTTCGCATCTCGGAGTGCCGTCGATCCATTCCCACGTCGCCGCCGCGTCAAAAGTGAATTGCACCACCAATTTTATTAAAGAATTAACAGAGATTACCACCTAAGAGGAGATGTTCCTCTTCAACAAAAATCAAACGTAACTACATTCTTGTAACACTCTTCTGCAGATAAGTTATTCAGAAATCATCTCCATAAGTACAAAAATGACAAACTATGAAAAACAAATATTCATGTTTGATTAAGTACTATTGTTTTGTGATTAAGAATTTATAATCAGTCTGATGACCATGCAATTAAGTGTCAAGCAGTTCTTCGATAGACTTGAAGAGGTTCAAAATGATAAGTGGCACGGCTCCATATAGCAGCCATTTTAACATGCAGTATCTATTTTCACTACTACTGTTTTTGTGCAGTATCTTGTCTGGTTTAGGAGTTGTTTTGATGATGTAAAACACTGTAAAAGTACTGAAATTGACCCCTTTTTTATGATTTTCCCAGTGTCTGGTTTGATATGGCATGCACAAATTCATGCATACATCCAGTGGCTTGCCCTACAGTGTCCCCCTGGATTCTCATCACAGGGTATGCTCCTTGCAGTGCAATTGACAGAAGACTGGTATGGTAGAAGCTAATTGACATTATCAACAGGGTCCAACTTCCCACAATAGCAATTTGTTATTGGAATGCTATCGTGGACAGGAGCCACAAACAAGGGGGTAAAACTTGCACCAACAGTCAATTTACTGATACGATTGATTTCCAACAACAGAGTGATCTCATGGAACTACAGTATGTTGGTCCGGCTTCCACATGGACCAATGGCAGAAATTTCCATAACCAGGTTAGAGAAAGATTGGACAAAGCTTTAGTAAATGCCGACTGGCTATCTATATTCCCCACTGCTATGGTGTTTCATCTCCTTCGGGTGGCAAGTCATCACTGCCCCATTTTAGTCAAAAGCCCAAACAGAGTATTCGACATTGGATAAGGTGTAGATATGAGCAAATGTGGTAATGCCACCCAAAGTTTCAGGATATGGTTGCAGCAACATCCTTTCAACTCAGATTTCCTTTCTAAACTAAAAATCCTGAAGAAGATTGCTGCATGGCAGAGGACAGATTATGGCTCTGTGAAGAGAATTGATAACTTGAAGAAAGAATTGACAGAATTAAATCTGGCTCAGAGGAGTGGAGCAATATGTTCAAGAGAAAAAAGAATTCTGACAGAGCTAGAAGAGTCTTTGACTAAAAAATGAGGCTCATTGGCATCAAAGGGCCAAGGCTAATTGGTTGGCATGGGGAGATAGGAACACGATATTTTTTTCACTCCAATCCAGCACTTGGAGGAACTTTAATGCTATAAATTGGATCAGAAAACAAAATGGGGAGCTGACTGCAAGCAGAGAAAACATCACAAAGGCCTTTGTGGAGTGCTTTCAAGATTTATTCACTACACCCCGCCCTCCCACCCAACAACTTGCTGAAGTGGCAAAAGCCGGTGAATCTGGTGAGAATTTAAACATTGGCAGGATCCCTACAGCACAAGAGATCAGAGAGGTCATTTTTAATCCACCCCACTAAAGCCCTTGGACCGGATGGGATGCCAACACTATTTTATCAAACCCATTGGGAGACTATGCATGACAATTTCGTGAAATATTTTAGTTGGGAAAGCAAGGACCCTGCCATTCATCAAGCCCACATTTTTCTGCTCCCAAAGCAAAACCCAGCAACTAACCCTTCAAGATTTTGACTATTGGAAATTTTGACCATGGGACTAGCAATGTATGTTACAAAGTCATTACAATTATACTGGTTAACAAAATCAGACCCGTGTTGAAGAGGGTAATCACCAAAGATCAAGGGGCTTTTGTCCCAAAACGCATAGTAGTAGACAAATCACTGTCCAGGAGATATTGCACAGCATGAGGGAGGGAAAAGAAGATTGCTTTTGCATTAAACTAGGTCTCAGCAAAGCCTATGACAGGTTGGAATGGAGCTTCTTGGAGAACATGCCGCCAAGGTTTGGATTCTCAGGTGAATCGCCACAGCTTATTCTATCTTGCATTAAATTAGCTGCCTCCATTCTCATCAATGGCGAGACTTGTGACCAAATCTTCCCAACTAGGGGTATTAGGCAAGGATGCCCCCTTTCTCCTTGTCTTTTCATTATGCGTAGATGCTCTGTCCACGATGATTACAGGAGAGGTGAAAATGCATCTCATCCATTCTTTGCTGATGAGATAATCCTATTTGGAAAGGCCATGTACATGGCGGCAAGAAATTTCCATCAATGCCTTATGGATTTTTGTGAAGGGTCAGTACAAAAGGTAAACTTTGAGAAATCTTCCACTATGTTCAGCAGTGACACCAGATTTGAAGTGTGCAGGGCAATCAAGAAATTATTAGGGGTAAAGGACATGAGCAAGAATGACACTTATTTGGGTATCCCTCTGTTCTGTGAGGGCGAGTTTGAGAACGGGGTCGGTTAGGGGCCGGTGGCCTACCCGGGGTGGCTCACCTGACCTCTAACCCTAATTAGGGTGGATTAACTCATTTTAACTATTTTTTAGGAATGAGTTAATCCACTTTAATCCTATCTGACCCTGGTTAATAAAAAAATTGTCAAATCAAGAATAGTCCACCCGACCCCGGTTAACTTATCCTACTCGGGCTTAACCCGTTAACAGGGTCTTAGAGATCTTTGATAACATCATTATAGTTTTAAAAGGATAAATTCCAACATGAACTTCAACGGTGGTAGGCTAGAACCTGGACAAGAGCAGGTAGAACCACTCTAATCAAATTGGTTCTCTTGTCCATCTCGACCCATATGATGGCCTCAATCAGCATTTCTAAAGAAGTATGTAGGGAATTGAATGCACTCATGAGGGATTTTTGGTCGGGTTATAGACAAGGAGGCAAACCCTATTATTTAATTCTCTACAGCAAGAGGCAACAACGTAAACTCTTGGGTGGCAAAGATCTACATGGTGTCAATCAAGCTCTCATTATGAAGTTGGGGTGGAGATTTTTACATAACCCTTTTATTAGTAGCGAGGCATCCCCTCGAGGGGGTAAATGGGAGTGTCGATTAAAATTATGAGTTAAAGTAAATTCGCGACCAAAGTAGTGATGCACCCTTTAGAGGGGGTCAATGGGAGTGTCAATTAAAATTATGAGTTGATAAAGTAGTCGACTAAATTAAACTAAGAGGAACAAATTGAAGTAACAAAGGCCAAATTACATAGACATTGGAAATTTTATATTAGTTCGAACACCTTCCCGACGGCCTCCATCTAGTATTCATTCCTAGGTTGGGGCTTCACTATTTCACTGAAAGAAGTACACTTATTTTTTGATGTGCATTAGCTCAGCAAACACTTACATAGATGCACTGGATTTTGATTAAGTGACCATTTCACCAATAGATATGCCCCCAGACAATCACATATTGGGTTTTGATTATGTGACTAGTTTATTGACAGATACATCCTTAGGTAATCATCACATCTAAGAATTTTCAGATCCTTAATTGCTCATCGACAGTAAATACTACACAAATAGATAGAAAGATTGTTCCCCTACAATGGTACAGCTTAATCGTAGGGGAATGTGGTGAAATTTAAGGCACAAAAATAAAAAAAGAAATGAGCACAAGAATGAGAGAGTTGGCCCGTGCATAGGCTTTATGATCGCAGTGGACTCAAGCTCTCGAATGCTCTTGTTTTTGACTCTGGCTCAATGAAGAATGGAACTTCTTCAATAAAGTGCATAATTGATGGATTGTTGGGTCACTCACAACACTTTGAATTCCGTTGATTGCTTAGGCTTCTAGTATTCTGCTGAAAACAAATGTTATATTTATAGCACATTTGTAAGTTTTTTTTTTTAGGGGAGGGGAAAGCGGGGCCGCACCTCCGGTGGGAGGTGCGGCTCGAACCCGCACCCTCCTGCCAACCTGCGCAGGAGGGGGGGTGTCCACCCCGCCACTATCTGTTACACATATCATCATATTTTTATAGGCTTTTGTCTAACATGTACTTATTTGAGAGACGAAGCTATCTGTTGTGTTTGTAAGTCTCTTTCTTCCTCAAATCAAACTTATTCTCCGTGTAGTCTCTTTCTTCCTCAAATCAAACTTATTCTCCGTGTGTCTTGTTCTTTCGAGACTGCTCATTACTTGACTCGTATATTTTTTCCACATTGAGAGCATATGTCAGTGTAAGGAATACATTGTATGAGAAGTTTTCTTTTGCAGTCCTATTGTAGTTGTTGGAAGTGCATGTCTAAGACTCGTTATGTATGATAAGAGATACCATGTAGAGAAATAAAAAGATCTTGATTGCGGGCAATATTTGTTGCAAGATAAAAATACGCACTGATCTTTGACAAGTTATTAGATATCATCATCAATATTAGAGCCTTATCCCAATTATTTGGGGTTGGTTACGTGAATCCTGTTCCGTCAAAGATTTCTATCAAGTGTTATATTCATATTTAAACTTAAAAAATTAACGTCCTTTCTAATAATATTGTACCATCTCATTCTAGACTTTTCCCGAGTTATTTTATTAGCATCCACTAAGATTTAGTCATATCTTTTAACTGGCGTTGAGTTAGGACGATGTAGCACATGTTTAAATCATCTGAGTCTATTTTCTCTTATTTTACTATCAATTGAGGTTATCACCAAGTTTGTACGGATGTGTTTATTCCTAATTTTGTCCTTCTTAGTCTTGTTATACATCCATCTTGGCATCTTCATCGTTGTTTCACACATTTTGTGAATATGTTTTTTTCGTACTGTCCAACACTTAGTATCATATAACAAAGTAGGTCTCACAGTCGTTCTGTAAAATTTTCCTTTGAGTTTCACAAGCATCTGATGGTCAGAGAGGACTTCGGATGTACTTTGTCATTTCAACCAGTTTGCATTAATCCTGTGTGTAACATCATCATGAATCTCCACATTCTCATGTATGATAGACCTTAATAAGTACATAAAGTTACTACACTTAGAAATGTTTTGTCCATCAATTAGAACTATGTCTTCTTATATGACTCTCTCTTTACTAAAATTACAGTGCATAAACTCTAACTTGCTTCTACTAAGTTTAAAACATTTAGACTCCAAGACATGCCTCCAACTAGGGCTGTCAATGGGCCGGGCCGGCCCCACATGCCCGTGGGCCTGGCCCGATTTCGGGCCGGGTCGCAAGGACTTTTCTGGCCCGTGGGCTTTTAGCCGGGCCTAAAAATCCAGCCCGACTAGGCCCACGGGTTGGGCTCGGGCTTTAAGTTCGGCCAGCAGGCCGGCCAGGCCCGTTCTTTTTTTTTTTCTTCTTTCAAATTTTAAAAACTACTTAGTTAAAATTATATTATTTTACTTAGTTAGAAAATTTAAAACTCTATTTTCATACAAATTATGTAATTAATATCAAAATTTTAGTTAATTTAGTGAGATTATAAGTTTTATATTATTAAATGTATTAATTTTTCTTAATTTTTATTTTTTATTTAAGTTGTTGGGCCGGGTCTTAGTCAGGCTTTACAATTTTTTAATAATATCGGGTTCGGGCCGAGCTCGGGCCTTAATATTGATCAGTCGGGCCCGGGACGGGCCGACCTAAGCCCGGCCCGGGCCCGGCCCATTGACAGCCCTGCCTCCAACGCTCTAACTTATCATTTAAAACATCAATACTCTCATCAATTAAGACAATAACATCTACAAATAACATGCACCAATAGATATCATTATGCTGTTGTTTTGTTACTTCATCCATAACTAATGTAAAGAGATACAAAATTAATGTAGAACCTTAATGAAATTTAATGTAACTAAAAATTCACAAGTCTCTCCAGTAATAGTTCAAACACTAGTAATAGCATTTTCATATATATCCTTAACCAAATCAACATATCCATGAGAGACTCATTTCTTTCTTAATGTCCATAAAATCAATTCTCTTGGTATTCGATCATACGCCTTCTCCAAATCAAGAAAACTATATATAAATCTTTTCTCATCTCTCTATATTTCTCTATTAGATGTCGTAGTAAGAAAATAGCTTCGATAGTAGATTTATTCCAACATAAAATAAAATTGATTTTTCGACACAATAGTCACACATCGAATGCATTTTTCGATTACTCTTTTTTAAACTTTCATAGTATGACTCATAAACTTAATTTCATGATAATTATTGCAGGTTTGAATATCTCCTTTGTTTTTATGGAAATGAGTTATAACACTTTTTCTCTAACCTTCTAGCATTCTATGTTCCTTTAAATTTTTATTGAAAAGTTTAGTTAGATACTTAATATCAATATCTCCTAGGTCTTTCCATATTTCAATAGGATATGTCATCTGGTTCTAAGGCCTTCCTACTTTCATTTTTCTTAAAGCATCATCCACTTCTAACATCTGAATACGCCTGAAATACTGATATTTATCAAAGCTTTGTGAGCACCTTCTAAAGAGAAATCATTGACACAATCTTCATTAAGTAGTTTATGAAAATAACGATGCCACCTCTCTATAATCTCATGATCCTTAGTTAAAAATATTTGATTTTCACCTTTAATGCAACAAGCATGATTTAGATCTCTAGTTTTCCTTTCTCTTAATTTAGTAAGTTTAAATATATCATTTTCACCCTCTCAAGTCCTTAATTTATTATACAATTATGCAAATACCTTCTATTTTACTTCATTAACTATTTTCTTAGCTCTCTTTTTAGACTTTTGATAATCTTTTAGGGTTTGATTATTTTTTGTTAGCTTGTCAAGTTTTAAAAAGCACTCTTTTTTTGATCTAATAGTATTTTGAATTTTCTGCACTCCACCACCAAATCTCTTTTTTCGAATTCTTTTTATCTTTAGATTCGCCTAAGAGTTGTTTTGCTAACTCTTTTTACAATTTGTAACATTATGTCACGTTATATTAGTATCTTGTTCTAAATTTTAAATATTTTCCTTTAATAGTTATTTTCTAAATGTTTCTAAGCTTTTACCTTTTAAATTCCACCTTTTACTCTTTGGGTAATTATTTACAATGGTCTTGCTTTCGAATTTTGGGATAATGACATCCATTACTAACAACTTATGTTGAGGAGCTAGACTCTCTCCAGGAATAATTTTGTAATCTTTACATAAAACTCTATCGACCTTCCTAATAAAAAAATAGTCAATTTAACTTATATATGTTCCATTCTTGTATGTTATTAAATATTTGTCCCTCTTCTTAGAGAAAGTATTAACAATTTCTAGATCATAAACCATAACAAAAGCAAGTTATTAGATGTAATCCATAGCAAATATAAAATAGAGATATTTTACGTATGCTTAGGGAATAATGAGCATTGAATACATTTGAATTTCAAAATATATTAAAATAATATACATTTTATAAGGTGTCAAAAAGTATTTTACAGTTGATCTAAGCTATTGCTTGAATTTCTCAGTTAGAAGTGTATAAGACAAAAGTATGTCGACTGAATTGAGTATGAAGTGTCTATAAGATAAGGTTAGTTGAAGAAGATCAGTCGGGGGGAGTACAGTTGAAGTATCACCTAACGATTTGACAGTTGAAGGATTGGTGATATGAATAGTTGAAGTGCAAATGTGTTGCTTGAAAAACATCACAAAGAGATCAGTTGATTCAACATTGACTAAGATAGACGAAATCTGTCATCTAGCAATTTAACAAAGGCAGTTGAAAGAAATTTAAGCAAAAGGTTGATAGTTGAATTGTTTCATCCGAAGTAGTCGAAGAAAGTCAGTTGAACTTGTCAGTCGAAAAAAAAAATGGGTGCAGGTATTCGCCCGGGATGATAAATGAAGAAATCAATTGAAAGAATTAGTTGAAAGCATCAGTTGAACGGTTTTATGATGTGGGACGCCCTCCAGATGGGTCGATTGCATTGAACTGGGTTGTTGGGCTTTGCTATTGGGCTTTTTTTTCTATTTTATTTTGTTCTCTTTTATTCAGAAAATATTTTTTCATTTTTCTTATATTTTTTCTGGCATTGTTTTGTTGCTCTTTTTTTTTTTTTACTCTGTACGACAACTAATAGACGAGCAGAGGAACGCGAGGGAGAATGAGATTGACATAGAGAGAGAGCAAGGAGGCTGGAACGATGTTGAGGGAGACTTGGATGACTGTGGAGGCCTAGGCGACCGACGTCAATGGCAGCTGGGGAAGGGGCCGTCGGGGGGCTAGGGCGCTGTCGGTGCTGGTGCGGCGGCGACCTTCACGGTGATGCAGAAGTGGAAGAAGACAGAAGAGGCCGACGTTCTTGCAGGGTGGCGACTGACGGCGACTTCGGTGGTGCGATGCCAGGCTGAGGTTGCAAGGCAATAACGACTGGAGGATGTGGGGAAGAAGGAAGGGGGCGAAGCAGCGGCGAGAGGAGAAGAGGAGGGAGGCAGGTCGCACGGTGGAGGGGAGGGCGTCCGCGGCCATTGCCGCCGGTAGGGTGTCGTGCTGGTAGGCGACGACAGGGGCGGCTAATGCGGTTGCGGCAGTGCTGCTACTGTTGCTGCTGGCCGGCGACTCTGGGGGTGTCTTCGGCTGGCGCAGGGGCTGTCGGCGGCAGCGGTGATGTGGGACCAGAAGTCGGAGGTGGCTGCGCAGAGTACTAGCTGCGGTGGTGGAGTTACAGGGAAAGGAAAGAGAGGAAGAATCAGACGCAGGGGAATGGTGGAGGTTTACTGCATCGTGCGGTGCGTAGAGAGGGAGGGGAAGAGAGGAAGAAGAGGGGGGAGCCTTACAAAATTAACCCCGTACAAATTAAAATTACGTAAATACCCAAAAAACCCTAGAAGATGTCCAAACATGAGAGGCACATTAGACTTCAAATCTAATAGAAAAAGAAATTCTAAGAAAAAATAACATTTTTTACTCCAAATTAGACTCAATTAAAATAAAAATATATAATAAAAATAAAAATGACTTGATATACGTATATGAGCATCCACGTAAATATCATCAACGTACGCCATGTCAATGAAGCTCATTATCTGATATCATGAGTCTCGCTCCGCGTCTATCATGAGTCCTTCCCGTCACTTTATCACTTTGGATGCGGACAATTGAATGCCATCAATTGAATCTGTCAGTCGAACGCTACTCAGTTGTAAAGTTGAATGCTTTGACCCGAAGATCCGCTTTGACTGAGAGGTACAAATGAAATCTTTTCGATCAAGGGAGTTAGGCAAAATGTTTCAATTGCAAACAAAACATGACTTATTATTATTATTATTATTATTATTATTATTATTATTATTATTATAGCTTCTAGAGCTTGGCTCCGTTTCCAAAGAAACAAACATAGATTCACTTTTCATTATCTTGATTTTCATTAAGTGATTCAGCCGATCAAGTATTGCCCTCAACATTACCTTCTTCAAAAAAAGTATTTCCAATCTTGAGATGTCTAATAATCTCAACACATAATTACGCATATGTACTTTAAATCGGACATATTTTTATAAACTCATATTCTTTATGTAGGTGATTTCGACTGCATCCATGCTTTGGAGTCAGAGCAAGCAAATCGCCATCCTCTTCTGTTTCAGTCATCATGTTGGGCCCGGTGGCCTCCCTCCCCGAGTGTTTCTTGAACCGATCTCCAAAGGAAATTGGACAGTCAGCACCATTTATGGAACTCTCTCCCATCAGTCTAGGCAGCTACATGCATGCTAAATACATGTTTTGAGATGTTTCTCATGGCCACAGAGCCTGAATCAGTATGAAACTTTGAGTCAGCGAGTGGCTTCTGCTGTACATGCATCGTTTTGTTACATCTGATGCAGAGCATCACTCGGGGCGGCTTTGATAACATGTTAGAATATGTTATCCGGGGTGGACCCGAGTGAGTCATTCATTTCTCTTTTCGGGTTTGGTAATTTACCCTTATTCTGAAAGAGTCGAATAGAGCTGTAAACGGATCGAATACAGAGCGGATAGTGTGATATCCGAATTTGTATCCGATTAATAATCGAAGTATTCGTCGGATATTTTATTCGGATAATGATCCGATTAATATGAATTCGAATTCGGTTCAAATTTTAAGCGGATAATTACTAAGCCTACTTAGAGGTGAGTCGTGTGAGCCGTGTGAGAGCGTCGTAGGTTGTTTTCTCAAAAAAAAGAAAGAGCGGAAGTTATTTTTATTTTGGGAGATGTTATTAAAAGATTAGACTTCATCTTAAAAAAGAGAAGATAACTTACCAAATGGGTGTAAGCGAAGTTCTTATTTTTAAATTATATTTTGAGACAAAAATGGATAAAAAAGAGCAATCAAATAATATATTAAGATTTGAGTTAATTATATATATAATATGTGCATCTTTAGATTTTTATCTAAGGGTTCATATTCGGTCGGATAATATTCAACACGGATATCTCAATAATTGGATGTCTGCTATCCGATTAAATTATCTGTCGAATATTTTATTCGAACAATTATTCGATTAAACGAATAAGAATTTGAATTCAGTTCCAATTTTAAACATATAATTGTCGAGCCTAGAGTCGAATGAGTTAACCTCAAAATAAGGACTTTAACCCTAACCGATCTCAGACAACTTAATCATATTACCAAACTCGGTTAAGGGTGGGTAGACGGAATAACTCATCATATTCTATCCTTATTCCGTTATCAAATTCGCCCTCCAATGAATAAGACATGTACCTAATGTCTTCACATAGCCCCTATAGACGATTGTAATAGGTTGACTTGCTTCTCAACCCTTTCCTTGCAGACCTCCCTTTCTCAGACAGAGGAACAGTATTATAAGACCGGTACCACTTCATCATGAACCATAGGACTCATTGAGCCAGGCAGATAACCACTACTAATATATAAGAAAGGGAAAAAGGGAAAATTATCCATATACCCCTGAAATATTTTGAAATAACCCTTATGTCCTATCTTTATTGTAATACCACTCAAATCTCATAACCATAGATCTCATGCCCTTGTGGTTACATTCGGACCAGATAGCGGTAAGGGTCCATAGGAGTGGCCCATTTTACCCCTAAGAGAGAGAGAGAGAGAGAGAGAGAGACGCCGGAGAGGGTCTCCCCTTCCAGCATTGACATCCCCTATATCTATAGAGAGAGAGAGAGAGAGAGAGAGGTGGGTGGCCGAGGGAGGGAGTGGGTCGGAAAGAGAGGGGGGAGGGTGTGGGGTCTCTCCCTCTGACGCCAGCATCCCCTACATATGCATGCATGCGTGCGTGCGCGCACACACAAAGGGCAGGGAGGGTGTCGGAGAGAGAGAGAGAGGGTGGGGAGAGTGTCGGAGGGGGTCTCCTCCTTTAATGTCGGCATCTCCTACATCCATACAGGGAGAGAGAGAGAGAGAGAGAGAGAGAGAGAGAGAGAGAGAGAGAGAGAGAGAGAGAGAGAGAGAGAGAGAGAGAGAGAGAGTGAACAAGCAAAAGAGAGAGAGGGAGGAGAGAGAGAGAGAGGGCCGCGGTGGCCCTCTCCAGCACAGGCGAGATAGGGAGATAGAGAGAGAGCAGCCAAGAGAATTGGAAGCACAACGGCCTACAACGTCCTCTGGGTTGATCCTACCGCCAACTGCTCCACCAAGGTCATCGTCGATGGCGATGGTGAGGACCAGCGTCAACATCCCCTGCATCCGTACAGAGAGAGAGATAGAGAGATAGGTGCCATAGATGTGTAATGCCCCGAAAATTTTATAAAAATATTTTTAAAGTATTTAAGAATTTTCTAGGAATTTATAAGAAATTTTAAAGACCAAATGGATTAATAAATGAATTTCTGGGTTAAATAAATTATTATTAAAGCCCAAGTATGATAACCAATTAACCTAGACTATTTAAATAAAGCCCAAAAGACTTAAGGACCAAACCCATGAAGTTTGGCCCATATTCTAGAAGGTTAATTAGTTTATTCACGGAATATACGGGATAAATACTCCCTATTTAGATAAACAAATGGATAAATGAGTAAATTAATTTGAATCAAATTCAAATTCGGCGCCCAATAGTAAAGGCGGTCTATCGTGAGACTGCTAGAGCATAGTTCGCAGTCCAGTCCTAGACCACTACTTTATTTCAGTTCCGTGAGTTGAAGAAAGAGTAAAAAGATTAGATTTTTAATGTTTTATCTCCTAAAGATCGAGATGGGAGGACTAGTAAGCATTCTTAGGACTCTCAGAAGTTGGTTTGATGCCAAATAAGGAACTCTAGAATAGATCTAATCCACGAAACCCTAGTCAAACCCTATAAATAGACCCTATGTTTCACTTGCGCGACCCCTATGTTGGCTCGCGTGGAACTAAGGTAAGACGGCATTATTTCGGGTAGGTTCTTTTGAGGTTTTTATTCCTAATATTAAGGACTAACTTGTCTCAAAATTTCATACTAGGAGATCAAGCCATCAGGAAGATAGAAGCCTCCAAAGTTGCTGATTTCACACAAACAACCTAGGAAACTATGCAACGGTGTGGTGAAGATCAAGAGATTAGGAACCCAAAACGAGGTATTTAGAAGTAGCACCTTTAGAACTTTTTGTTCTCCTAAATATCTTCTTCTTACCCTCCAAATTTCACGTCTTTAGGTCAGGAGAATCAAGAGTTATTAGGACGTTGTTGACACCTGGAAAATGATCAAGGGTGGAAGTATAATTGAAGAGAGGGTCTGACCAACAGTGAAAGACTAATGATGAAGCTTATCAACCTTTCACCCGGCTAAAGCCCTTGTCGGCCAAAGCCGATGCCCGGTGCCAATGTCACTCAGACGGCAGCACTGATAAAGCAGCAAGTCACTCGACTAATGAGACCTTCCATCCCTTTAAGAAGAGCTGTACTACTGCTTCGTCCAAGAAGTCACGGTTGATATGTCAGGGTAAGTCAGATGTCGGCTTACTGACGGAAGTAATATGAGATAAAGATGATGCCGGCACCGGCAGATGAAGATGGTAAGGGCTCCTGAAAAGATATAACAGAAGAAAAATCGTCTCCACAGATTATACACCCGGCTGAGGTCTTCCCAGACTAAAGCTGATGTCCGAGCTCGTCACCATTCGAGTGACGATATTGATAAGATGATACCCGGTTTTGTCACCGTTCAGATGACAATCCTGATGAAACCCCTATCTACGGACTGATGAAACTCATGTCTGCGGACTGATGAAACCCCTGTCTACGGACTGATAAAACCCTGTCTACGGACTGATGGAAATCGTAATCACGATTTCGTTACAAGATATGTCATCAATGAAAGGCCCTTTAGGGTGATGATGCACTTAAAAAAAAAGGAAAAAAACCCCAAGTGGGCCTGTATGAAGGTGGCGCCGAGAGCCTGGGTCGAAGCCCAAAGTTGGCGCCGGGAAGCCCATCTCGAGCGCGCCGTGAGGGTGCCTGCCGAGAAGAAAAAGGGAAAAGGGTTATAAAACCCCCTCCCTTCGAAGAGAGATAGAGAGACGGAGACAGACATAACCAGAGCAGAAGAAAAAAAGAGCGAACATATAGCCAGAAAGAAAAGAGATAGGAAAAGAGAGGGAGAGACTCTCCGTCGAAAGAGGAAGCAGAAGAAGAGAAGGAAGAGAGGCTCCAGGTGGGCTGATAGGGGGAGGGAGAGGAGTCAATACTCCACCCTCCCCCCCCCCCCATGTTCGATGTTTCTTTCTTTCTTTTTTCTTATTACTGATTCTCCGTATGGAATAGTCGAGGTCTTGATGTTTAGATTATTCATACGATTCTCTCCCTTTTCCTCCCTTGTATGTTTCTTGGCTTCAGTTATGTAGTCGATGTAAGTGAGGGTGAGATGAATAAATGCAATGGCCGTGATGGATTTTAGGCGATATTATCTTCTTTTGTCTCCATATGTATGCGTACCGTTTGTATGAATGCCCCATGGGCGAAATGATTCAAGCTTCGGAGTCGGGTTTGTTCTTCGAACAGGAATGAAGGTAGAACCCCCAGCCTTGTTCAATGGGTTGCTGGGTTCTATTCTCTTCTCTCTTCCCGCTTCAATAGCATGCCCTCCGTATGTATTTGAGTCCGTTCCTCAAGCCTCTCGTGCTGTCCGGGGACCAGAGACATCAATCTCTTGGTTCCCTGGATTTAGGGCTGTCAATGGGCCTGGCCGGCCCGACAGGCCCGCGGGCTTGGCCCGATTTCGGGCCGGGTCGCAAGGTCTTTTTCGGCCCGCGGGTTTTTAGTCGGGCCTAAAAGCCCGGCCCGACAAGACTCGAGGGCCGGGCTCGGGCTTTAAGTTCGGCCCGCGGGCCGGCCCGGCCCGATCCCTTTTTTTATTCTCACTTCAAATTTTAAAAACTATTTAGTCAAACTTATGTTATTTTACTTAATTAGAAATTTTAAAATTCTCTTTTCACACAAATTATGTAATTAATATCAAAATTTTAATTTATTTAGTGAGATTATAAGTTTTATAGTATTAAATCTATTAATTTTTATTATTTTTATTATTTTATTTAAGTAGTCGGGCCGGGCCGGGCCTTAGTCGGGCTTTGAATTTTTTATATAATGTCGGGCCCGACCCGGCCCGGCCCGACATAGGTCGGGCCCGGGCCGGGCTCGGGCCTTATTCTTGATAAGTCGGGCCCGGGCCGGGCCGACCTAAGCCTGGCCCGGGCCCGGCCCATTGACAGCCCTACCTGGATTGCCAGCTATAAATGATGCATTTTAACCCGTAGACGAATGTGACCCTGGATCCTCATTCCAATCGTTGAATGACTAGGGTCTGAGGTCCCAGCATCAAGGGTTCTTTCATCGCAGATCTGCTTCCCAGATGATACCATGCTAGTCTGGGGAATCAGAGACAGCCATCTCTTGACTCCCCCAGACGTCTGGCAGTATACAGATAAAATCTACTCAGGCACTGACGATGGTCTCTCCTCTTCTTGATGATCTGACCTCTCAGATCCCTTGGCGTCCTTCTAGCAGAGGTGTTCATGAAATCTCCTCACACGCCCCTGATCCGGCCTCAATCGGAGCCGTAAAACCCAGAAAAACACCTGAACAGAGCATCGTTTTTGAGCTCTGAAACCCTGAAATCCTGTAACAATCCCACCTTCTCGGCGTGCAAGTTTCCCCGCCGAAAACCCCTCTGCCGAGAGAGCTATCCCCTTTGCTAAACGACAAGCCCTTGTTTTGTGAAAAAACCCACAGCCCACAGCCTCCCGGCGCTAGGCTCCCGGCGCGGCCATGAGCGCGCCGGGAAGCCTTGTGCCGAGAGCCCCTTCCATCTTTCAAATGTCCGCGTCGAGAGCCCTCTTTGGCCAACCAAAAGGCCACGCCGATAGCCCCCTTGGCCAATCAAAGGACCACGCCGAGAACCCCCTTTGGCCAACCAGTAAGCCACGCCGAAAACCTCTCTTCCTTGGCAGCCATTCATTTTCTTTTTGCCAAACCTGATGCGGCCCCCTTCTCGGCGCCACCTTCCCGGCGCGCCCAGGAGCCCGCCGGGAAGCTCCATGCCGAGGGCCTTCCTCCCTCCTTTGGCCGGCCAAACCCCTGGCCGAGATCTTCCTTTGGCCGCCGAAAGCCCCTGGCCGAGACCCCTTTTTGACCTGCCGAAAGCCCCTGGCCGGCACCCCTCTTTGGCCAATGTCAAAGCCACGCCGAGAGCTCCTTCTTGCCAATCGAAAGCCACGCCGAGATCCCTCCTTCAGTCAATGAAATCCACTCCGAGGCCCATCTCTGCACCATCTTTCTTCAAATTTCTTAGTCTCCCCATATATCTGTTTAAGAGGATACTCATAGACCATCACTTGTGTCTTGATGAGATACAATAACGGGGAAGATCTCCCCTATAGCTCTCGTCCCGAAATCCGGATTTCACCGCTGCCTTATGAACCCAAAGAACCATGTCATTACATGTGTTCTGATGGGTTCCAAGGGAATATTGATCAATGATATGAAGGCAAGAGATGTCCCTGGGCCTGGTGCCCATCTTTGTTCGGTCATTGTCCCGGCTCTCCGTGGATGATGACCTATCCTCTCTTGGCATAATCCAGGTTGAGGGAACATGCTGCCAAAATTTACATATATCCCACCAATCGAGTGTGGTACTCTCTTCTAACCCCGCTGGCCCACGGAGTTATGCCCTTGCGTGATCTCCGATGGTCCTCCGAAGGGGAATATTAATAAGACATCGCACTCGTACCGGGTGTGTTACATCAGGCCGGTCCCCATCCGGATTCCGGGTTATGTGTATATACCCGATCTTTTACGGATCCCACCCTGCCGCTGCATGGGTGGTTTCCTATCCCCACTTGGCATAGTCTAAGGTAATGGGGATATGCTGCCGAGTTTGCTCCGCAACTGGTGTATCTTCGCTTTACTCAGGCTATCCAATGCCTTGTGAATGAACCAACTCTTTCTCTCGTTTGAGTTTCTTTTTTACCGCTCTCCTCCTCCTACCTTTAGCGTTTAATCAAGGGTTGTCTTCCTTAGGGAGGACGTAATTAACGTCATAGCGTTCAGGGTATGACGGACTTCTAGTCCAGACACGATCACTCACAATCGACTGACCATGTCAGATCGAGCGCACAATAAATCGTCACTCCGGTGACTGGCACGCCAATGAACCAATAAATCAATAAATAATAAATCAATCCAATAAAATTAAATTAAATAAATAAATCAGACGAAAAAAATCCGCGTCCACAAGTCTGGCACGCCCGGTGGGACTGAGTCTCCCTTCATCTTTACGCTAAGGTAGGAGGCCCAGCGGGCCCCCCTCAAATTTCTGATTCCGTGTGTTTCCTTGTTTCCAGGAAACTACGATGACAACACAAATCGCGTCTGTATGCTTCGACAAGCAATCGGTGGACATGCACGTCCAGGAGGGGTACCTGGCGGTACCACTGGCGTTCGGTTCGTTTCCCCCAGCTGTCGGGCTGCCCAACTGCTTGGGCATTGTCTACACCGACCTTCTACAGGTCGATAACGAGGAGCAAGGCGCTGCTGCAAGCGCCCCGGTGGAGACCGCTGATCGCAAGGATGGCTTGCCGAAGAAAACGGCCCCCACAGCCGTCGCCTGCTACGTCCACCATGTCCAGAAAAGGGACATGGTCCCCACTGCTGCCCAGAAGGGGAAGAAAACCAACCGGAGGAGCCGGTCTGCTGTTGTTGATCATCGCCTTTCCAATTCTGGAAAGACGATAATGATGGGTGCTATTAGGGCAAACCTCGACGGTCGCCCCAGGGGAGTCCGGCCGGACAGAATCGTCCCGACCATCCCAACTAACAACCAGTTCCAGGTTTTGGCCGCTAAGAGGGCCAACTGGGAGGCTGCTGAAAAGAAGCCGCTGGCGCCCAAGCCAGCAAAATACAAACAGGTCTGGCGACCGAAGAAGATCCAAAGCTGGGCCCCAGCTGAAGACAGAGAAAACCTCACTGATGTCACTATTGCCCGCCTCAGAGCAGGGGGCAGAAGGGAGATGAAGGGAGATGAAAGAAATACTACTGCTGCCTACCCCAAGACCCGGGGGAAGAGAGATGAGATTGAGGGTCAAGAAAGAAATATGATTGCTGTTCGCCCCATGATGAGGGGCAGAAGATATGAGACCAAGGAAAACTTCACCACCACCCATCCCATGGCCAGGGGCAAGAGATGTGGAGAGAAGATCTACAATGCTGCTGCCGACCGCTGCCAAGTTGGCAATATAAGAAGAAGTGAGCCAGTCACTATGGTTACTGCAAGAAGATCAGGAGCCTGTGCCAGACAGGCTGATATCTTCAAATATCCCAGGGCCGAGCATCTGAATGCTCGGGTGACAAGACTGGCCTGGCAGCAAAAGGGCCAGGACAGACTGATGCTCCGGCCTGAGCCGCAAAGGCGCGACCCAGAGGAGACTAAGCAGGTAGTCCAAGACTACTTCCACTACCTAGGGAGCTCTGCCCTAGGCCAGCAAAGACTATCCCGTGCCTTGGGCACCAGGGATGATGAAGAAGAAGAAACCTTCCAAGAAATGATGATCGGAGCCTCTTCCTCCGATTCGAATGACTATGAAGAAGGCCCCAGGGCCGGATATAATGAAGAAGACCTGTACGAGGAAGAAGCCAAAGAAAGAATATCGGTCTTTGACCGGCTCAGATATCCTAGTCAAATAAAAAGAAAGGTCTACAGGCGAAAAGGAAAGATGCAAATCTTCGCCTGCAATATGGCTGGACTGGCCAGGGGGCAAGATATACTACCAACTCAGCCAGATGAATTGCTCAGGCTGGCAACTAGACCTGGTCCTGTCACAAGAAGAGGCCAGGCAGCAAAAGATAAAATCAAAATTGATGATGAAGCCCGCAGGGTTACCACTATGACAGTTAATGTGGTAACAGCGGAAGATGGAGATAACCCCTTCGTTGATGATGCTGAAGGGACTTCTGAAGATATGCAAATCCCATCAACCATGGATCCCATGATCCAGATGATGTTCAGAAGATACCAGCAGGAGATCAATGCTCTCCGAAGACAGCTTAATGAGAGACAGGAAGCTACATCAGTCTCGAAGCAAGCTGAACTTGCGGGGCAGACATCCAGCTCCACAGAAATAACTATCCTGGCTAATCCTCTCTTAGCTGATAAGGGCAAAGCATCAAGCCAACCTGTGCCACAACAAACAGTAGCTCAGCCCTCTGTGTCTCAGACGCAGCCTACCGCGCCCATCTTGCGCGCCACTGTGATGACAACTCCTCACAGCCAGCAACAAGCCCACTTCTTTCCAGAAGATATAGATCCAGCTGTAGCCCACAAGCAGATGATCGAAAGAATTGTGGAAATGAAGCTGTCAGAAAAGACTGGAGATGATACTAGTGCCTATGATGTGTACAAGGTACCGTATCCTCCCCAGTATGCTGCCAAAAGACTACCTCCAGGCATCAGCAAGCCGCCAAAGTTTGAGAAATTCAATGGCCAGGGCTCCCCTAGAGAGCATATAGCCTATTACACTACAATCATGGGCGACCTAGCAGTCGATGAAGCCTATCTGCTCAAGTTCTTTGGCTCATCCCTCACCGGGTTGGCCTTTGAATGGTATTCAAGCTTGTCAGCAGGATCAGTGGTTGATTGGCCCGATATGCAGAGAAAATTCCGCGACAGGTTTCATGTCACGGAGAGGGAAATCACAATAGTAGAGCTGTATGCTACCAGGCAGAAACAGGATGAAACTGCACTGGATTACATCAACAGATGGAGAAATCTAGCCATGAGATGCAGAAGACCTCCTCATCAGGAGGATGCAGTGCAGATATGCAAACAGAGCCTCAGGAGGGAGGTGCTAGAAAAAATGATCGGTGCAGATGTCAAAACATTTGACCGACTGAACAATATAGTGGCGGAAGTCGAGATGTTCTTGTCCAAACGTCCGACCATCAATGCTCCCGCCATGCCAAAAGGAAAATCCAATGATCGGCGGCCGTCACACTCTGAGGCCAACACCGTCGATTTCAGAACCTTTGAGCAACAAAAGGGAAGAAAGGAGCAGATGAAGCTCCCCCGATGGCAGATACAGTAGAAAGAAGAGACAAAGTCTCTCTGAGGGACAGGATGAGAAGGGCTTACTCTTTTCCCAAGGATAAGACTGCAGCACTATTTAATTGGGCATATAAGTTCAATAAGGTAACATTGCCTGAACCGAAGAAGCCCGAAGATGCAGAAAAGAAAGATGATCCGATGTTCTGTCCATTTCACCGGGTGTTGGGGCACGCAATTGAGGACTGTTACGTCTTCAAAGATATCATGGAAGGAATGGTCAAGAAGGGTGAACTGCAGCTGGGAGATTACCAGGTGAAGCCGCCTCGGCCACATGAGCTTCCGCCCTGGAGGGTGGCCGCCAATATGATCTCACTCTATCAACAGCTGCCTAAGGAAGCCATTGAAGAATGCACCAGGCACACCTATGAAGCCTGCCTCCTCACCCCATTGAAAGATCAGGAAGGATGGCAGATGGTACCCACAAAAAGCAGAAAGAAGACTCCCGCAGCCAAAACCAACGGAGCAGTTATCCGGGGTGTCACCCCAAGGCCTGAGTCACCTCCAATAAAGCCAATATGGCCTACAGTTGAGACCGGACCAGTCATCCGGATCCATACTCGCAACCGAAGGAGACAAACTCCCCTCCCTGCACATAAAGAAGAAAGCCCTGCAACCAGGCGTCTGCAGCAATATATTAATGAGCTTGACGAGTATGAGCAGAAAAAGCCGAAACACCTGTTAGTGAAAGACTGTATACTCTGGGAGCAGCTCGAAGAGTTGAAAATTGAAGAGCAGCCGGAGGCAGAACAAAGAAAAGATGAGACTGAGTCCTTCTGGGGGCAGGAACTAGCAAAGCCAAATTCCCAAAAAAAGAAGAAACGGCCTAAGGCCAAAAAGGGAAAGAAGGTCACGACAGTACAATGCAATACCATGTCGGTACTCTTTTCTCTGCCCCGGGGAGGATGATGAACAGGAAGCATCAGATGCCCCACTGGAAGCCAATCATGTTGAGGCCTCTACCTCAGCCCATGCAACACGTTCTGGGAGAAAATGGGGGCGCCCGCCACCAGCTAACCATAATATTATGTTCAGAGGGGAGCAACCCTATCAGATCCCAAAACCAGAGGTGCGCGGTGTCCAGGTTCCTCCCCCTGCCAGCTTGTACCAAGGAAAAGATAAAACAGAAGGAGCCCCTTCATTCCTGGAGTTCCTGTCCAGCCTAGAAAACGAGCAACCGGCTCACACTACTCCAGCTAAAAGCAGTAAGTGCCAGCAGACGGTAGAAAGAAAGCAGAAGCAGCATGAAGAAAATGAAGAAAATAGCCCTCTAGCAAAGCCAAGGGCAGTCATTACAGAAGGAGCCCTCCGGGAGACCGATGAAGAAAATGAAACTGGGACTGGGCAGCAAAGGCCACAGGCACCACATGAACCTCCAAGACCCCGATGGGCAGAGGAGATGAGACTATCTAATGTCCGGGTGGGCAGTCGAGTCATGAAAATGCTGAAGAAGCTCCCTACCAGATTCTCCATCTGGGAGATCCTCTCTCTGAGTGAAGAAGCTCGCCAAGCAATTGTAGATGCCCTGCAGTCGCCGGCACAATGTGAAGCACTCTTGGCAGAAGTGAATGCTGGGCCATCAGTCACATTCACAGAAGATGATATGCTGATCCCAAATGCCAGTCACAACAGACCGTTATATATGAGGGGCTCCCTGAACTGTCAGTCGCTGAGCAGGATACTGATAGATCCCGGGGCTGCTGTAAATATTCTCCCGTATCGCATCTATCAAAAATACTACTTTGATCTGCAGCTTACCAAGGTCAGAGACATGAAGATTGCTGGGTTCAACCAGAAATGTGAAACACCTCTCGGGGTGGCTGATTTCAACCTCACACTGGGCGACCTCACTACCGTGGTACGATTCTATGTGATCGACTCCAACACCCCGTATAAGGCCCTGCTGGGGAGACCGTGGCTGCATGAATATCAGATAGTGCCATCCACGCTACACCAATGCATAAAATACTGTCATGAAGGAAAGGAAGAAAGGGTGTTTGCAGACCTACATCCCTTTGAAGTGTTCGAGTGCCATATGCTCGATGCATCCTACTACACCGAGGTGTCACAAAAGGATGAAAAGAAAAAGGCTGTGATCAGCCAGAAAAAGCCGGCGACAAAGGCAATAGCTTGGTCTCCACCGCCACCCAAGGGTTATGTTGAAAAGCATGAAGTAGCTCACATCTCTTATGCTGATGATTTTGCTCGGATCTCCCCTCCTAGCATCCATCTAGATGACACTGATCAAGAAATGAAAGAAAGGTACATACAGGTGAAGGTCCCACAAGGTTTAATCAAACCCATCGCCAGCCTAGAGTACCAAACAGTGCTGCCACTGAAGACTATGGAAATCCCTCGCTTCTGCGAACCGCCCACCATATTCTACACCGGAGAGGCAGTCGAAGAAGATGATCAAGACTGCATGATCCCTGAAGAGGCCGCAAACCGGATGGTGCCGATTACAGGCCTGGAGTATACTACCCAGCGGGTTTCGCAGATGTTCTCCAAGATGCAAATGCCATCACTACAATCTGCAGCCCAGAAGAAAGCATTCAAGGAGCTATGGGATCCGCCTCGAGATAATAAGGAACTGAGGAAGATCACACAGCACCCGGGACTGGGTTATACCCTGCAAGAATACTATGAAGCCGAGGTGGATGTCATCTCAACCTTCTACCCGAATGAAGATTCCCCAAAAGTAGGGTATGATCAATACCCCTTTGAAGATGAAGAGATTATGTATCAGTCCATAATAGACAATGAAGCCCAAGACAACCAGCCGGAGGCAGGGATATCTGATGAGACCAAGAAGGGTTGGTGCTGGGAGAATCCATCTTGCAAAGAGGAGCTGTTCCAGGCCGAAGCACAATTTGACACGGGAACCCCGGATGAAGACCAAGTAGCCAGAGAGCTGCAAGAGTGCCTGGAGTTTGGGCGCGTTCTAGAAGAGTTCCGAGCTCTGCATAATGATGACCTCTCAGGAGAGCCCACATCAGAAGAGCCTCTAAGCACGGAAAACTCCACTTCGAAGCTTTCCACTAAGCCAGTCTCGTCCTCAGGACAGACTGAACAGAATCCGACCGTATTGGCCTTATACGATGCACCAGCATCTGCTGATGATCACTATGACGAAGCAGAAAATAATGAGAATGAAGAGGATTATATCCCGGGAGGCTTTATTGATTTGCAAGAAGCCCCACCCGAAGTTGAGGACGGAGGCCAAGCCACCGTCGATGAGCTGATAGAAGTGAATCTGGGGTCAGCAGATGAGCCAAGGCCTACATTCCTCAGCGCACTGTTGGAGCCAGCTGTCAAAGAACAATATATTCAGTTTTTGAAAGAATTCCGAGACTGCTTCGCATGGACATATGATGAAATGCCAGGACTGAGTTCTGATGTGGCACAGCAACGCTTGGCAATAGACCCAGAGGCTAGCCCTGTAAAGCAGCCTTCCAGGAGAATGCGTCCTGAACTGATAAATCAGATCAACAAAGAAGTAGACAAGTTGATTGATGTAGGCTTTGTTGAAGAGAACCAGTATACTACATGGCTGGCCAATATAGTGCCCGTGAAGAAGAAAAATTGGCAGATCAGAATATGTGTGGATTTCAGGGACCTGAATAGGGCTTGCCCGAAAGATGATTTCCCAGTGCCAATCACTGAAGTAATGATCGATGCAACCACTGGCCATGAAGCCCTGTCATTCATGGATGGGTCATCCGGATATAACCAGATCTGGATTGCTGAAGAAGACAGAGTGCACACTGCATTCCGCACCCCGAAGGGGATATTTCATTACAAAAGGATGCCGTTCGGCCTTAAGAATGCCGGCGCTACCTATCAAAGAGCTATGACAAAGATCTTTGATGATTTGCTCTTAAAGAAAGTGGAGTGCTACATTGATGACCTGGTGGTGAAAATCAGCCGAAGAGAAGATCATCTGCAAGACCTGAGGATAGTGTTCCAGAGGCTGCGCAAATATGAACTCAAGATGAATCCTATGAAATGTGCCTTCGGCGTGTCCAGTGGAAAATTCCTTGGGTTCATTGTCCGTCATAGGGGTATCGAGATCGACCCATCCAAGATTAAAGCTATCCAGGAGCTCCCTCCACCAAGGAATCTCCACGAGCTAAGATCTCTACAAGGGCGTTTGGCCTACATCCGACGATTCATATCAAATCTGTCGGGGAAATGCCACCCTTTTCACAAGCTCATGATGAAAGATGTACCGTTCCTCTGGGACGATGGCTGTCAGGAAGCTTTCGAGAAGCTGAAAGAACATCTCAAGACCCCTCCAGTGCTGGGGGCACCTATTAAGGGCAGGCCCCTGATACTATACATTGCAGCCACACACTGTTCCCTGGGGGCAATGCTAGCACAGATAAGTGAAGAAGGCAAAGAGCAGGCTCTATACTACCTGAGTCGGAGGCTGATTAGAACTGAAGAAAGCTACACCTATATAGAGAAGACATGCTTGGCACTAGTCTTTGCCGTTAAAAAGCTCCGGCACTATATGCTGTCACATGAAATCAGATTGATATCTGCAGCAGATCCACTCAAATACATACTGACTCAGCCAGTACTGAAAGGCCGGTTGGGCAAATGGGCAGTAATTCTGATGGAATTCGATATCACATATATACCCTAGAGGGCAATAAAAGGACAGGCCGTGGCCGATTTCTTCGCAGAGCATCCTGTGCCAGAGAATGATATGTTGGGGACTGAGTTGCCCGATGATGAAACACTAGAAGCCTGCCAGGCTCAGTCGACTATGTGGCAGCTATTCTTTGATGGAGCGTCTAGAATAGAGACGGACTCCGATGGAAAGACCAGAATACGGGTCGGAGCCGGTATTGTGCTAAGATCGCCAGAGGGGGAGGTTGTGCATACTTCCTGTTCTATAAACAAGCCCTGCACTAATAATGAAGCCGAGTATGAAGATCTGATAATCGGGTTGCACGTCAGCCTCAGCAAGGGCATCCAGATGCTTCAGGTATTCGGGGATTCAATGTTGATAATAAAACAGATCCAAGGAGAGTTCGAAGTGCGGAAGCCAGAATTGAACCCCTACCACCAAAAAGCTGTGCGCCTCATGGCGAAATTCTATCATATTGAGCTCAAGCATGTGGGCCGTGCGCATAATGCCCAGGCTGATGCATTGGCAAAGTTAGCCAGCTCAATAGCAGTCCCACCAGATGAGACACTGAACATTGTTGTTATAAACCGGCGGCAAATCCCCAGCATGTTAGAAGGCTGCCCCGAAGAAAATGAAGTCACCATGATCAGCACAGAACAAGCATCTGATTGGAGACAACACCTGCTACAATGGTTTTCACACCAACAACTGCCGCAGAAAAGAGAAGAAAAGATGAAACTTCTAAGGATCAAAGATTCTTATGAATTCAGAAATAGAACTCTGTTCCGAATAATGGCAGATGCACGCCATAAGATTTTGCTCCGCTGCCTGTCTACTGAGGAAGCTTGGCAAGCAATGAAGGAAATACATGCTGGGACAGCAGGTGCCCACCAGGCTGGCCCCAAGATGAAGATAGAAATCAAGAAGCTGGGCTACTATTGGCCCACTATGTTTGAAGACTGCTGCACATTTGCAAAGTCATGCCAGAAGTGTCAGGAGCATGCTGTTGTGCCTAGAAGGCCACCCGCCGTTCTGCACCCTACAGTCCCTAGCTGGCCGTTTGCACAATGGGGAATTGATGTAGTCGGCCCACTACCGACCTCATCGGCCGGACATAAATACATACTGGCAATAACAGATTACTTCTCCCGATGGGCGGAAGCTATAGCATTACGAGAAGTGACTGGTGAGCTGGTCGCCAGATTCATCAAGCAGAACATTATCTTCCAGTTTGGGATCCCCAACCGGATAATATCTGATAATGGAAGTCATTTCAGAAATCAGAAGATTTATCGGCTTGCCGAGAAGTACAAGATCGAGTGGAGGACTTCCACTCCTTACAATCCACAGGCAAATGGATTGGCAGAGGCCTTCAATAAAACTTTATGCACCTTGCTGGCTAAAGTCGTCAGTTCTAATAAGAAGGACTGGGAAGAAAAGATGTATGAAGCTCTGTGGGCATACCGCACTATCTTCAAGACACCTACGGGGTGCTCGCCATACTCACTAGTCTACGGCTCAGAGGCAGTAGTTCCGCTAGAGTTGAAAGTCCCGTCACTCAGAGTGGCAGTCCAATATGACCTGGCCCATGGCGAACAAACCAATGCATAAAGAAGATTACAAGAATTGGCTGAATTGGAAGGGAAGCGTCTCCAAGCTCAGAAGAATATCCAGATGTATCAGGCCCGCATGGCCACCGCATTCAACAAACTCGTAAAAGGGCGAGAATTCAAGAAAGGTGACCTCGTCATGGTCAAGAAAAAAGAAGTCATGGCATCCAACCCAAAAGGAAAGCTAAATGCTAATTGGGAAGGTCCTTATGTGATACAAAGGGTCTACGAAGGAGGGGCCTACGTAGTTGTTAACCATCGAGGGGAAATTCAGTTCTCGCCGCTCAACGGTAAACACCTCAAGTTGTATCATGCTGCACAACCAATATTCCCCGAGTAATCGGGCAGATACTACTTTCCCTTGGCTTAGTGGCATCCTGCCCTAGCCGAGATACACCATTTCCTTGGTTTAGAGGCGCTCCGCCCTAACCAAGCTACCTTCCCTTGGCTTAGTGGCATCCTGCCCTAGCCGAGATACACCATTTCCTTGGTTTAGCGGCACTCCGCCCTAACCAAGCTACCTTCCCTTGGCTTAGTGGCATCCTGCCCTAGCCGAGATACACCATTTCCTTGGTTTAGCGGCACTCCGCCCTAACCAAGCTACCTTCCCTTGGCTTAGTGGCATCCTGCCCTAGCCGAGATACACCATTTCCTTGGTTTAGCGGTGCTCCTCCCTAACCAAGCTACCATTTTCTTGGGTTAGTGGCATTCCACCCTAACCAAGCCATCCCTCGTCATGGTCTAATGGCACTCCGACTTGTCACCCTCCCAAAAAAGAGGGGAAGAGAGAATAAAAGAATGAAATAAATAATAATAAAATGGGGTTAAAAATAGAGATACCCCGCCAGTCTTGTTCAGGCCTTCTGAACAAGAGCAAAAATGGCTAAAAAACCCAGCTGTGGTGAAAACCCGAAAGGGCACTGCAGGCAAAATCGGGTATCCCGCCACGTGAAAACCCGAAAGGGCGCGTGGGCAAAAGCAAGAGGGGGCTGGCTCCGGTGAAAACCCGAAAGGGCACTCGGGTCAGTAATGTGGTGATCCTAAAAGAAGCCTCACCTCCCGCCATAAAATTCTCGTCGATCGACCGGCACCTTGCCCGATCAACAATCAAATCCACCCAGTACGGACCTTACGTCTGTTCTGATAAAACCCGCACTCCTTGCCCAAAGTCCCACCATGGTGAAATCAACTATTGACCGATTTGGCGCACTGCCCGGTCAATGATAAAACCTATCCGGTTTAGACCTTACGTCTATCCCGATGAAACCCATGAAATCTTTGCATTGGTATAAACCCAATACCGATGATAAAACCAGTTGTTGATCGATTGGCGCACTGCCCGGTCAATGATAAAACCTATTCGGTTTAGACCTTACGTCTATCCCGATGAAACCTGTGAAATCTTTGCATTGGTATAAACCCAATACCGATGATGAAACCCACCTCTGATCAATGGGCACCATGCCTGATCAACAAAGAAACCCGTCCTATTGAACTCGCATCTCTTCCTGTCCCACCGTGATGAAACTTACCATCGATCAATCGGCGCCCTGTCCGATCGATGATAAAACCTATCCGGTGTAGACCTTACGTCTATCCCGATGAAACCTGTAAAATCCTTGCGTCGGTATATACCCAATACCGATGATAAGAGCAGCCACTAATGAAGCAGCACATCGCCCGATCCGTGCTGAAGTCCCAATTCGGGAGATATATATATATATAAATAAAAAATGGGGTCAAAAATAGAGATACCCCGCCAGACTTGTTCGGATATCTCGGATAAGGGCAAAAATGGCTAAAACCCAGCTGTGGTGAAAACCCGAGAGGGCACTGCAGGCAAAATCGGGTACCCCGTCACGTGAAAACCTGAAAAGGCGCGTGGGCAAAAGCAAGAGGGGGCTGACTCCGGTGAAAACCCGAAAGGGCACTTGGGTCAGTAATGTGGTAATTTAAAAGTTCCATGCCAACCGGCACGCCACCTTTACCTCCCTTCTATTGATGAAGCATCCCGTCGGTCAACTGGTTCCACGCCCCGCCGACGATAGAACCCTTCCGGGGTAGACCTTATGCTTACCCTGATGAAATCTAAAAACCCTCTTTCAAACGTCCCGCCGATGATGAAACCCATCGCCATTTTGCTAAAGTCTATCCAGTTCAGACCTCACGTCTGTCCTGATAAAATCTACGCATTTCTTGGCAAAGTCCCACCAATGATGAAACCCTACTCAGTATAGACCTTTCGTCTATTCTGAGGAAACTTATAAATCCTTTTTGCATCGATATAAATCCAATATCGATGATGAAATCAACTATTGATCGATTGGCACCTTGCCCGATCAATGATGAAACCCTACTCAGTATAGACCTTTCGTCTATTCTGAGGAAACTTATAAATACTTTTTTGCATCGATATAAATCCAATATCGATGATGAAATCAACTATTGATCGATTGGCACCTTGCCCGATCAATGATGAAACCCTACTCAGTATAGACCTTTCGTCTATTCTGAGGAAACTTATAAATCTTTTTTTTTGCATCGATATAAATCCAATATCGATGATGAAATCAACTGTTGATCGATTGGCACCTCGCCTGATCAATGATGAAACCCTACTCAGTATAGACCTTTCGTCTATTCTGAGGAAACTTATAAATACTTATTTACATCGATATAAATCTAATATCGATGATGAAATCAACTGTCAATCGATTGGCACCTCGCCCGATCAATGATGAAACCCTACTCAGTATAGACCTTTCGTCTATTCTGAGGAAACTTATAAATCCTTTTTTGCATCGATATAAATCCAATATCGATGATGAAATCAACTGTTGATCGATTGGCACCTCGCCCGATCAATGATGAAACCCTACTCAGTATAGACCTTTCGTCTATTCTGAGGAAACTTATAAATCCTTTTTGCATCGATATAAATCCAATATCGATGATGAAATCAACTGTTGATCGATTGGCACCTCGCCCGATCAATGATGAAACCCTACTCAGTTTAGACCTTTCGTCTATTCTGAGGAAACTTATAAATTCTTCTTGCATCGATATAAACCCAAATATCGATGATGAAACCAACTATTGATCGACTGGCATTTCGCCCGATCAATGATGAAACCCTATTCAGTTCAGACCCTACGTCTGTCTTGATGAAAACCACATATCCTGTAATCGTCCCACCTACTATAACCCCTACCCAGTCTGGACCTCGCGTCTATTCTGAGGGAACATCTCCTTTCACATTCCTGCAAATTGTCTCCTTTACGGCGCACATGGCCAGAAGGATTTTTGCTGCCACTCACAAAACCCGGTTTAAGCACCTCTTCGGATGCCGTCATGCGGTGGAGCGAGTCCCCCATCCTTTCTCTGAAGGGGTGGACGCTCTCCTGCCAAGTACGAGCTGTTCGCATGAGGGATCGCTAAAACCACTATCCCGCTTCCCGAAGCAATGAAACCACATGGAAAAGAAGATGGACACGTATGAAGCCGGGTACTCCTTCTCATTAAAAAAAGGGGGGAGTACATAGAGGGCCCCGAGGGGACATTATATCAGAAAAGAAAAGAAAATAAAGAAAAGATAATTCACGGTCGCCGAAAGATATCTTCGAAGGCCAGAAGACCCACCTAAGGGACGGCTCCTAGCTCATGAAGGCGCGCCTCCTCCTCCTGGAGCCCAACGGACATGTCCTGAAGAGACATCACCCGTCCCTCCAACGAAGCTACCTCCTCTTCAGACTGCGGCCGGATAAAGGAAAGTTGTTGCAGTTCGGCTCGAAGTCCAGAAAGTTCCATCTCCAATAGGGCTATCCGGCCCCGCACAGCTTCTTCCCGCTGAATAGCACCTTCTAGCTCAGCTCGGCGTCCATCAAGCATAAGTGTCAGCCTCCCCAACTCGGATTTGCATTCTGACCTCTGCAATTTTAGCGCCGTTAGCTTATCAACCATGGTCCGTGCCAAGAAATCCCTCCGATGCACGAATTTAAGCAAAAGCAAGACCCGCTGAGCCCATGTGTCCAGAGGACAACCCATAGCCTGCAGACCGGCGGTGAAGCGATCAGCAATTTCCTTCAGCTGCAAATATGTCAAGCCAGACTGAGATTCTACCAACTGGCGCAGCATGTCCAGGTTCTGCCAGACAAAGCTCTCAGACGATGCAAAGCCAAAAGAAGCAGAGGGGATCACTTCGAAGGTCACTTCGCTATCGATGTCTGCCCACAGTGCGACATCCGGCTGAGAGGATGAAGACGGTAAATCTGCCGGAAGAACTGGCCGGTCCCTCTCCGTGCCCTCTGGCTGAACTGAAGTTTCCCCCTCCGTCTCGGGCGCTATGACTTGAACATCAGCGCAGGGAGGACCGATGAATGATGGAGCTATCTCTTCATGAATCTTCTGAATAAGGGCTTCATCTTCAGCTCCTCTTCCTGATAATGGGGGCGAAGGGTCTCTGGTCTGTAAAGGCAGAAATCCAGTTTCTATAGCCACTGTGGCAGGGGCTGCTGACTCAGGCGCAATTGACATTATGGCAGCCGGTATGAAAGCAGAGCTTCTGGCTGGGTCTGCTTCAGCTCTAAACTCTGAGGCTCTAACAAGGATGGAAATCTCCCCTGGTGATCCTAAGTCCAATGATGTTAAATCTGTCGAGGACTGTATCCGCGCCGGCACAGGGCGAATGATCTCGGGGATTCCCGTGCAAGTTAAAGGCTGAAAAGGGACAATAGCCCAGTTCATGGAAGAAATGTCCGTAATAGCCGCAGTTATGTCTGAGCTAGCAACGGCAATGCCCTGAGATCAAAACAAAGCAACTTCAGCGCTAGATATAAAAGAAAAGAAGGGGCAGATGAAGCAACAAACATGAAAAGGGACCCACCCTTGAAGCAGGGTCCACATCCTCGAAGTGGGATGAAAGAGAAGGAAGCTCCGTAGTCGGGATGACAAATGGTGGAGTTATGTCAATCTCGGCATCGAGCCCAGCAAACTCCTCTGGCAACTCCTCCTCGGGAGATAGCACCACCAGCTTGGCAGGCTGAAAAGACGGAGCACCCTTCGCAAACACAAGTGGGGCCTCTGATTCAGGAGCATCTCCCTCGCTGTCGCTGAAGGTTGCTTCCTCCTCATCAGAGGCGGCCTTAGAGCTGCCAGAAGATATTTCCACACTAGCTATACGCTGTGGGGCCACCTCCAAAACATGCCGAGATGTAGACCGGGTAATTATGCGCCTGGCCGGAACGGCACGCTGCTTCGACTGAGCCTTGTGACTTTCCTGTGGTTGAAGCAACTCTTCTGTCACCACAGCCTCAGTCTGCTCCTCGCCTGCCGCTGATGCAAAAAAGAGACCTCTGAGAAATGTAGCAAAGAAAAAAAATACAGATATGAAACAGATGAGAGGATACACTTACCCCCCGCCTCACTAGCCGGCGTAGGAGAAGGTAATCTGGTCTCCACCACAGAAGGTGCCATGACTGTCTCTTCAGCTGTGCAAAAAGAATGGGTCAGATTCAAAGATTTCTTTCAGATCCTGCAAAAGACAATGAAGAATGCAAATACAAGTTGTTGATGTTACCCTGAACCGGTGTCGAAGCACCCTCCCTTTGCAGCTCAAATTCATCGAATGATGGAATGTCAGGGAGAGGGGTCCCAGTATCCATCGCCACCGAAGTCGACTGTTGAATGTGGGCCTTTTTGGCCTTCCTGGCCTTCCCAACCGTAGTCTTGACTGCGGAAGCCTTCCTCTTCTTGCCAGGAGGCATGGGAGTAGTGGTCGGTGCTGCAGCAGGGACTTCAAAATAAGTGGGCTTCTCAGCCTGCGCAATAATCTTTCTATAGAGCCCTTGCCGCTTTATATCAGGCCGGTCTGTTAAGAATGGCAGAAGAATGGTGGGATCAGCATATGCAAAATTCAGATGCTAAGCAGAAAACACTGCAATCAGAAAAGAAGAAATCTTACCTGCCGGGCCGTCATAGAATACAGAAAGTGGCCAGTACATGTAAGCTACCTCCTTGGAGCGGGAAGCAGCCTCCTTGATGAGCCAGCACACATCACCAAATAGCTGGCACTTCTCTACCAAAGCTGCCAAATCATTATGGCCGCGAAGGTCGAGGCAGCGAAACAAGTCAAGATGGTCCATGCCCCAGCCATCGACATAATGAAATGATATAAACAGTGGCTTGCTCAAAATGCCAGCTATCGGGCTTTCTGCAGATAATCCATGCAAATTCAGCAAAATAAATAGCCAGGACGTTTGTCTATAATACGTCTGAGTTCTATCTTCTCGGCGTACAAACGTCCTATATGGATGAAATTTATCAACTGGACCCCTCCAGGAAGCTACTGTCGGGAGCGGCTCTTCAACAGGGAATGGATATTGCTGCTCCTCCAAGCGAGCGCCCCCTACATGGCTCAGATGTTTCAAGCTCTACATAAAGGTGTCCTCGTTGATGGCAGCAAAGACAGGAGCAAGCGGCTCGGAACTCTTTTCCTTCAAAGCCCGTCACTGAGTCAGATAATTCTCTGCTTCCCTCAGATGCTGTGAGTAAAGTTTTTTCAAATGGGCCTCGAAAATATCAAACACTGGCCCAGGTTGCTGTTTTAGGAAGGAGCGCTCTGCAACGTCCCAGAAGGTACCTCTACCGTCTCTATAAAAGCCGGTCCGGATATTCCACCATTTGATATATTCCGATGTTACCCGGGGAACACGGTTAGAAACAATGGGCACCCTGAAGACCATATCATCCTGGCGATGATAGAAATCCCACCACAACCGGCCCTCGCCAACAATGAGGGACCCGTGCTTAGCCCGGCTGTCTAGGGGAAACTGGGCAACCGAAGTAGGAATATGCTGGTCGTAACCGAAGTTTCGCCCAAAGCGGAACGGATAGTACGGCTCCAACAGAAGCAGGCCACCCTTCCTATAAACCAAAACACTGGGCCGAATTGCCATGGCCCATCTCACCAGCTCCGGTTCCAGGATCGGCCGAGCAGTGTTGACCCCGGAGATGGGGTGGATATATGTTTCTGTCTCCTCCAGCTTGCATTCTCTCTGAGGATCAATCAAAGGAGCCGAACCTGCTGCCAAGCTCCAGAAATGTATGCTACCAGGAGCGTCCACTGGTACCTTTATCAGTCGGCCCCTGATTTTAAATAGCTGCTCATAAAAGGGACCAGGCTCAGCACTGGCAAATTCAATCATCCTGGGTGACACTGTATCCGCCTGCAAGGTTCTCGGAGCTAATTCGGGGAATATGCTGCAGACCCAGGCATTGAAGAAATGAAAAGGACCCACGGTCCTCAAAGAACGGGGAGTCCGATGCTTGTACAGGTCCCCCAAAGATTTATATATCAAACACAGGGCCACTGGGCAGAGCGACAGCTTCATCCCCCATGCCATCTGACAAGCTGGATATATGGCCTCCGGTCAAATGACTGTCTCGTCCCCTTGTGGAAGAGCAAAAGTACACAGCCAGAATGTGAAATAAGCTGCACAGTGTGTGATGGGATCTACCCCTGCCGGGTTGGGACCACCTCTGCCCGCATGGCGCAATGAAGATGGCAGTGCCGATTTATAGCGGGGAGCTCTTATCTGCTTGCTCGCGACAGGACCCATGGAGGGGAAATCTGCATATTTCAGGGGACCGTCGAAGAAGTACTGAAGCCACTGCCCGATCCGGACCCTCAGTTTGCTACCTTTCTCTCGAGGATGATAGCCTTTGGAAGATCCTCTACTATATGCCAGACAGATGGAGCGGTAGACCTTCATCAGATATCGGTAAGAGAAGCCAAGGGAATACTTGCCTTCTCCATCAGAGCTGTCTTTCTCGGAGTCTGCCAAGCAGACTTCTTCATACGGCTCGCCATCAATGGGCAGGCCGGAAAGCTGTGATAAACTCCAGAGATCCAAAGATGTCTCCCCCTCTGCCGTATAGAAAGTGTTGAACAAAGGGCAGAACACTTCAAACATCCCACAGCACAGCCCCCGGGATATGGGATACCGGAATCTGGAAGCGAAGACACTGTGGTACACCCCTGCTCTGATTCGCAGGGGGGCATACTCTAGCAGAACAAACTCTATAAACTCCACTGCCCCCACTCGGAATAGGTGAGCGTCAGTGATTTTGGTGTCTCCAAACCAGCCGGCTGCCAGAAGGTACTTAAACTGAATGGCCGAACAATTCAGCACGAAGGGTTCTTCGCGATATCCCCACTTTAATGGTGCCAAGAACATGCCATAGCCGGGCTTCTCCCTATGAACTCGGCCGCTGACATTATCCCACCGGGCTGGTGTGAATTCCGGGGCTGACATTTATCATTACAAGAGAATGCCATTTGGACTGAAGAATGCTGGCACAACCTATCAGCGCGCAATGACTAAAATTTTTGATGAATTGCTCTACCACAAGGTCGAGTGCTACATAGATGACCTGGTGGTCAAAACCAGAAGAAAAGAAGATCACCTGCAAGACCTCCGGATTATTTTTCAGAGGCTGAGGCAGCATGAGCTAAAAATGAATCCTATGAAATGTGCGTTCGGAGTGTCGAGCGGAAAATTCTTGGGCTTCATCGTCCGATATCGGGGAATCGAGATAGACCCCGCAAAGATCAGGGCGATTCAGGGGTTACCTCCACCAAGGAACATCTCCGAGCTGAGGTCACTACAAGGCCGCTTGGCTTATATCCGGCGGTTCATTTCCAATTTGTCAGGGCGATGCCAGCCTTTTCACAAGTTGATGATGAAAGATGTTCCCTTCTATTGGGATGAAGATTGCCAGACAGCCTTTGACAAGTTAAAGGATTATCTGAAGACTCCTCCAGTATTAGGCGCACCGGTGAAAGGACGGCCGTTGATACTGTATATAGCAGCTACACATAATTCTCTGGGGGCAATGCTAGCCCAGAATAATGAAGAAGGGAAAGAGCAAGCCCTCTATTACCTCAGTCGGAGACTGGTCAGAACTGAAGAAAAATACACTTATATTGAGAAGATCTGCCTGGCACTAGTCTTCGCAGTCAAAAAGCTTCGGCACTATATGTTGTCGCATGAAATCAGCTTGGTGTCCAAGGAGGATCCCCTGAAATACATCATGTCCCAGCCGGCACTCAAAGGCCGCCTAGGCAGATGGGCGGTAATCCTTATGGAGTTTGATGTCTCCTACGTACCGCGCAAGGCCATCAAAGGTCAAGCTATTGCAGATTTCTTTGCTGAACATCCGATACCCGGGGAAAGCCCGTGGGAACCGGAACTTCCCGAGGATGAGACCCTAGAAGCCGCCCAAGTGCAGCCTTCCTCATGGCAGCTATACTTTGATGGCGCTTCCAGAATTGACACCTCTGCTACCGGGTCATCCAGGGTCAGAGCAGGAGCAGGCATAGTCCCGAAGTCCCCAGAAGGAGAAGTGGTGCATACTTCCTGCTCCATAAACAAACAATGCACAAACAATGAAGCAGAATATGAAGCCCTGATAATCGGGTTGCAGATTGCTCTGTCCATGGGAATTCAGATGCTGGAAGCATTCGGAGACTCCATGCTAGTTATAAAACAGCTGGAAGGAGAGTTCGAGGTGCGAAAGCAGGAGCTCCTCCCCTATCACCAGTTGGCAACTCGCCTGATGTCGAGATTCTACTTCATCAGCATCAAGCACATCAATCGAGGCCGAAATGCTCAGGCAGACGCCCTCGCTAAGTTGGCCAGTTCATTGGCGGTCCCGCCAGACACAAGCCTGAATATATCAGTGATTAACCGCCGACAGGTCCCCAGCGTAACAGAGGTTCTGGCCGACGAAGAAGAGATGGAAGTAGCAGTCATCGAAGGGGTTCAGCAGCCCGACTGGCGAGAGCATCTCCTACGCTGGTTTCAACACCAGCAACTTCCAAAAGAAAAGGAACAAAGAATGAAGCTCCTGAGGATCAAGGATTCTTACGAGATGAGAAGCGGGACCTTGTTCCGAATTATGGCAGATGCCCGAAGGAAAGTCCTACTCCGTTGCTTGTCTTCAACAGAAGCGGGACAGGTGATGCAAGAAGTTCATGCAGGGTCAGCTGGGGCACACCAGGCCGGTCCGAAAATGAAGATAGAGATAAAAAAATTGGGTTACTATTGGCCCACTATATTCAACGATTGCTGCAAGTTCGCCAAGGCTTGTCAGAAATGTCAAGAACATGCTACTGTGGCGAGGAGACCCCCAGTGCCACTACATCCCACTCTACCAAGTTGGCCGTTTGCTCAGTGGGGCACGGACGTGGTGGGGCCACTTCCAGCATCTTCATCAGGGTGTAAATACATCTTAGCAGCTACAGACTATTTCTCCAGATGGGCGGAGGCAGTAGCACTAAGAGATGTGACCGGAGAACTAGTTGCAAGATTCTTCCGGCAGAATGTAATATTTCGGTTCGGGATCCCCAGCCGAATCATCTCTGATAACGGCAGCCATTTCAGGAACCAGAAGGTTTATCGGCTGGCCGACAAGTACAAAATTGACTGGAGGACATCGTCCCCCTATAACCCTCAAGCTAATGGACTAGCAGAGGCCTTTAACAAGACCTTGTGCACACTATTGGCGAAGACTGTCAAGTCTAACAAAAAGGATTGGGAAGAAAAGATGTACGAAGCACTTTGGGCTTATCGTACTGTCTACAAGACCCCAACCGGCTGTTCACCCTTCTCCCTTGTCTATGGGTCGGAAGCTGTAGTGCCAATTGAACTTGAAGTTCCTTCATTGCGAGTTGCCATCCAGCACGGATTAGTCAGCGGTGAGCAGACCAACGCAGAAAGAAGATTGGAAGAGCTCGCTGAGCTCGAAGGAAAACGTCTCCAGGCGCAACAAAACATCCAACTCTACCAAGCTCGCATGGCCCGTGCTTTTGACAAGTTAGTCAAGGGTCGAGAGTTCAAGAAAGGAGACCTGGTGATGGTCAAAAGAAGAGAAGTGATGGCCTCTAACCCCAAAGGGAAACTGGTCGAAAACTGGGTCGGACCGTATATCGTCCGCCGAGTATATGAAGGGGGTGCCTACGTCCTTGTAGACCACAAAGGAGCCGTCCAGTTCTCTCCCCTCAACGGAAAACACATTAAGCTGTATCATGCGGCGCAGCCGACACACCCCGAGTGATCGGTCGGAACATACCTTTTTCTTGGTTAGCGGCATTCCGCCCTAACCGAACTACTTCTCCTTGGTTAGCGGCATTCCGCCCTAACCGAACTACTTTTCCTTGGTTAGCGGCATTCCGCCCTAATCGAACTACTTTTTCTTGGTTAGCGGCATTCCGCCCTAATCGAGCTACTTTCCCTTGGTTAGCGGCATTCCGTCCTAATCAAGCTACATTTTCCTTGGTTAGCGGCATTGCGCCCTAACCGAGCTACTTTCCCTTGGTTAGTGGCATTCCGCCCTAATCGAGCTACCTTTCCCTTGGTTAGTGGCATTCCGCCCTAATCGAGCTACTTTCCCTTGGTTAGTGGCATTCCGCCCTAATCGAGCTACCTTTTCCTTGGTTAGTGGCATTCCGCCCTAATCGAACTACCTTTTCCTTGGTTAGCGGCATTCCGCCCTAATCAAGCTACCTTCTCCTTGATTAGCGGCACTCCGCCCTAATCGAGCTAACTTTTCCTTGGTTAGCGGCATTCCGCCCTAATCGAACTACTTTTCCTTGGTTAGTGGCATTCCGCCCTAATCGAGCTACCTTTCCCTTGGTTAGTGGCATTCCGCCCTAATCGAACTACTTTTCCTTGGTTAGTGGCATTCCGCCCTAATCGAGCTACCTTTCCCTTGGTTAGTGGCATTTTGCCCTAATCGAACTACCTTTTCCTTGGTTAGCGGCATTCCGCCCTAATCAAGCTACCTTCTCCTTGATTAGCGGCACTCCGCCCTAATCGAGCTAACTTTTCCTTGGTTAGCGGCATTCCGCCCTAATCGAACTACTTTTCCTTGGTTAGCGGCATTCCGCCCTAATCGAACTACTTTTCCTTGGTTAGCGGCATTCCGCCCTAATCGAGCTACTTTCCCTTGGTTAGCGGCATTCCGTCCTAATCAAGCTACATTTTCCTTGGTTAGCGGCATTGCGCCCTAACCGAGCTACTTTCCCTTGGTTAGTGGCATTCGGCCCTAATCGAGCTACCTTTCCCTTGGTTAGTGGCATTCTGCCCTAATCGAGCTACTTTCCCTTGGTTAGTGGCATTCCGCCCTAATCGAGCTACCTCTTCCTTGGTTAGTGGCATTCCGCCCTAATCGAACTACCTTTTCCTTGGTTAGCGGTATTCCGCCCTAATCAAGCTACCTTCTCCTTGATTAGCGGCATTCCGCCCTAATCGAACTACTTTTCCTTGGTTAGTGGCATTCCGCCCTAATCGAGCTACCTTTCCCTTGGTTAGTGGCATTCCGCCCTAATCGAACTACTTTTCCTTGGTTAGTGGCATTCCGCCCTAATCGAGCTACCTTTCCCTTGGTTAGTGGCATTCCGCCCTAATCGAACTACCTTTTCCTTGGTTAGCGGCATTCCGCCCTAATCAAGCTACCTTCTCCTTGATTAGCGGCACTCCGCCCTAATCGAGCTAACTTTTCCTTGGTTAACGACATTCCGCCCTAATCGAACTACTTTTCCTTGGTTAGCGGCATTCCGCCCTAATCGAACTACTTTTCCTTGGTTAGCGGCATTCCGCCCTAACCGAACTACTTTTCCTTGGTTAGCGGCATTCCGCCCTAATCAAGCTACTTTTCCTGGGTTAGTGGCACTCCGCCTTAATCGAGTTACTCTTCCTTGGTTAGTGGCATTCCGCCCTAATCAAACTATTTTCTCCTTGGCTAGCGGCTTTCCACCCTAATCAAGCTACTTCTCCTTGGTTAGTGGCATCTCGCCCTGATCAAGCTACCCTCTCTCGGATCACATTCTAAATTAAAAAAAAAAGAAAAGAGAAAAGAAGGGGTTAAAAATAGAGATACCCCGCCAGACTTGCCCCCACATCGGGACAAGTGTAAAAATGGCTATAGCCCGGCTGTGGCGAAAACCCGAAAGGGCGTCGCAGGCAAAATTGGGTACCCCGCCACGTGAAAACCCGAAAGGGCGCGTGGGCAAAAGCAAGAGGGGGCTGGCTTCGGCGAAAACCCGAAAGGGCGCTTGAGTCGGTAAAGTGGTAATTTCCCAAATGCCTCTCCTATTTTTCATCCAATAAGACTCCGAAAGGGACAATCATCAAAGTCCCACCGGGAATACTTTAACAAACCTCTTTTTTTTTTGACCCTCGTCATCATCGACGAGATCGGTTGATCTCTGTTCATAACTTGGACCTTACATCCTTGTTAATAACCTCATCTTTGCTTCGGCATGTGACCCATGTCGATGAATAAACCCTTTTCGACCCTTGTCACCATCGGCAAGATCGGTCGCTACCTATCCGGTTCTTGTCACCATCGGCAAGACCGTCTACCCCTTTTCGACCCTTGTCACCATCGGTAAGATCGGTTGCTACCTATCCAGTTCTTGTCACCATCGGCAAGACCATCTACCCCTTTCGACCCTTGTCACCATCGGCAAGATCGGTCGCTACCTATCCGGTTCTTGTCACCATCGGCAAGACCGTCTACCCCTTTCGACCCTTGTCACCATCGACAAGATCGGTCGCTACCCACCCGGTTTTTGTCACCATCGGCAAGACCGTATACCTTTTCGACCCTTGTCATCATCGGCAAGATCGGTCGCTACCCTTACCCGGTTTTTGTCACCATCGGCAATACCGTCTACCCTTTTGACCCTTGTCATCATCGGCAAGATCGGTCGCTACCTTTACTCGGTTTTTGTCACCATCGATAATACCGTCTACCCTTTTCGACCCTTGTCACCATCGGCAAGATCGGTCGCTACCCTATCCGGTTTTTGTCACCATCGACAATACCGTCTACCCTTTCGACCCTTGTCACCATCGGCAAGATCGGTCGCTACCCTATCCGGTTTTTGTCACCATCGGCAAGACCGTCTACCCCTTTTCGACCCTTGTCACCATCGGCAAGATCGGTCGCTACCTATCCGGTTCTTGTCACCATCGGCAAGACCGTCTACCCTTTTTCGACCCTTGTCACCATCGGCAAGATCGGTCGCTACCTATCCGGTTTTTGTCACCATCGGCAAGACCGTCTACCCCTTTTCGACCCTTGTCACCATCGGCAAGATCGGTCGCTACCTATCCGGTTCTTGTCACCATCGGCAAGACCGTCTACCCCTTTTCGACCCTTGTCACCATCGACAAGATCGGTCGCTACCCACCCGGTTTTTGTCACCATCGGCAAGACCGTCTACCCCTTTCGACCCTTGTCACCATCGGCAAGATCGGTCGCTACCTATCCGGTTCTTGTCACCATCGGCAAGACCGTCTACCCCTTTCGACCCTTGTCACCATCGACAAGATCGGTCGCTACCCATCCGGTTTTTTGTCATCATCGACAAGACCGTCTACCCGTTTTTTGTCATCATCGACAAGACCGTCTACCCCTTTCGACCCTTGTCACCATCGGCAAGATCGGTCGCTACCTATCCGGTTCTTGTCACCATCGACAAGACCGTCTACCCCTTTCGACCCTTGTCACCATCGACAAGATCGATCGCTACCCATCCGGTTTTTGTCATCATCGGCAATACCGTCTACCTTTTCGACCCTTGTCACCATCGGCAAGATCGGTCGCTACCTATCCGGTTCTTGTCACCATCGGCAAGACCGTCTACCCCTTTTCGACCCTTGTCACCATCGACAAGATCGGTTGACTACTCTCTAACCTGGGCCCTCCGCCCTCGCTGACCAACAAAACATCATGGCATCAACATTTGACCCGTGTCAAGGGTCATAACACACCTCTCATCACCAGTGGCAAGGTTCGCTAGGTGCATCTGCCTACGCTACCTATGTCCCACATTGGCAAAGGCCCCATTCCGGGAACGGCTACATCGCGGTGGAGCGAACACCTCACCCCTTCCTTGAAGGCGTGAGCGCTCTCCTGCGCCATCAGCAAGTATCCCTAGGTTCGGGTGACCATCTAGAATAAAGAAAAGAAAGAAGGAAAAGAAGTCGCGATTGATGGCGACGAAAAGAAATATTTCCATTTAATGAGAATGGGTGGAACACATTTTTTTTTTTTTTTGCCCGAGGTATCCCTCGGGGGTACATGAGCTCCGAAGACAAAAAGGAGCATTACAAAAAAAAAAGAAAGAAAGAAAAAAGCAAGGTCACGGCAAAGGGCGCCGGAAGATATCTGCCAAGTCTAAAAGGCCCAGCGAAGGGTATCGTGTCAACTCTTGCAAACGGGTCTCGGTGGCTGTCAGCTGGGATAACCTCTCGTCTAGCGAGGCAAGTTGTCCTTCAGCCAGGTCAGCCTCTTCCGTTGTCTGGACCTCTAGGCGCTCACCTTCCTGCGGCTCGGCTTCGACCTTAGCAAGTTCCGAGCGTAACTCGTCCATCCGCGCCGTTTTAACCCTCGAAGCAAAGGCCGCGCCGTTTTAAGCGACGCCGTCAGGCTTCCTGCCTCGCCGGATCAACATCCGACGCCAGAATTAAGTGCCGGTCGAGCCTCCGTCAGCCAAACGAAGCTCATCCGTAGGCCTTGCCGCATTCCTGCCTCACTTGCACCGCCGACGTCTGGGGGGCATTTGTTGGCACTCAAAATATGATCCTTTGGCAACCAAGCCGCGAAGATGAATGATACGGCCCACTGAAACACAGAAGCTGATAAAGATCAACTTATCAAGAGAACCCCTCAAGCTGACGAAGCCCTGAGCCACCTTGAAGGGAACGTCGGGGACTTTACCTCAGGAGAGTCGAAGTGAACCCGCAACCAACCGGCAGCGCGATCAAGCCTGCCCAATGATCCGGCATCGACCTCGTCATGCCGCTACCCCACATCCGTCGCCCGACCAAGGACGACGGTCTACCCAATGACTCTCCTAAGGAGGAAGAATGTCCTCGGCCATCCGCAACAAGGGGCCGAAGGTTCTGTCAGCAGAAGACCCCGATTACCCGGCACGGGTTCGGCTTCTCGCCATAGTGGGCCCGTTAGTGGCCGATTGATCACCGTTCAAGGTGGAATTGCCCAGGATGTAGCATCATCCTGCAAGGAAGCTTCGAGCACGAGTTCGTCTCAGCCAGAAGCACAAATCACGGTGCCGAAGACTATGTCAGTAGGACACCCGTGTGCTCGGACCGGACACACACGAAGTCTTATTTAAGGCCATTCGTCCTATCAGGAGCTTCGTGAACACCCCGTCAGAGCCCTTTGATGACCGGGGTGAGATGAACAGTGGACGGAAGCTTCCGGAATCATCTCCGGGTCCACCGGACTACACGCCAAGTGAGCAAGTTAAAACGGCGCCGTCAAACCGGCACGTCAAGATCAAAAGGGAGTGTTCCCCGGCGCCGTCAAACCGGCGCGCAAAGATCAAATGGGGGCCTTCCCCGGCGCCGTCTATCCGGCGCGCAAAGATCAAATGGGGGCCTTCCCCGGCGCCGTCTATCCGGCGCGCAAAGACCAAATAGGGGGCCTTCCCCGGCGTCGTCTATCCGGCGCGCAAAGATCAAATGGGGGTCTTCCCCGGCGCCGTCTATCCGGCGCGCAAAGACCAAATAGGGGCCTTCCCCGGCGCCGTCAACCCGGCGCGCTTCCTGGGGCGCCGTTTTAACCCCAAGGCTATATATAGCCTGTCGACAGATCAAAGAAGAGGGAGATCAAGGGGGACCCGATCAAAAAAAGCGAGGCGGATTTGAAAGAGAAAAAAAGAGAGAATTAGAAAGAAAGAGGAGGAGTCCAGAGAGAAGGGTTGGAGGGTTTTCGTCTATCTGCAGAAGCTCCCGTCCGAACCTCTCGGCGGCCGCCACCCTGCTCCATCCGAGCTCCCCGGAGTCGAAGAAGGAGGCCACCTGTTTTTCTCATTTGCTTAGGTGGGTTGCCCCGCGATTTCTCCCGGCGACCTTCCTCTTTTCCCTTTTGGATTTTCCCTGATAGAATGTAAGTGAGACGGGGGAGGGGCGATGATACGAGCCTTCCCTCCCCCTTCTCTCACCGTCATTTCTACCCCTTTCTCTTCGTTCGGAATGAGCTTCCTCTGTTAATGCAAAACGGTGACCGTGCGACAACGCCGGCGTCGGAATATGCTTGTATGTATTTTATCTATTTACCGTGGAATGAATGAATATGTATATCAATGGGTTAAAGAGTCTAATGGCCTTACTCTACCTCTGCATCGCTGCCTCCTCTTCCTCCTTAAGTTTGTTTTCTGTGGCCATTGATACGGCGCCGCACAACAGTGCCGCGCCGTGGAGGGTGATGTGCGCATGTGCACATCTCTCCGACGATCTGTGCACCAAACGGATGGAGGTGAGCATGCCCGGCGTTGGGGTCATCTCTCCCATCTGCTTCCTTTACTCTCTGTTTGCATGTTTACTTGTTTCACGGTGCGAACGAGCTCCGTACCCGTCTTCTCCGACGCCGGATACGCCCTGGTACACCATGGGCTACAATAATTTCCCCTCTCCCTGGGGCTTTTCCTTTCCTGGAATGTCGAAGGCTTCTCCGTTAGAGATATATGCATGTATGTCTTACTGGTCGACCCTGGGCCTGTCCGTTTGCCCCTCCCCCCTGTTTCTGATCATAAACAGGAGGGAACAAGGCTGTCCCTATAAGCTTGATGTTTGGTTTCTCCGCATCATCATTCTCCGAGCGTTAGCTCGGTGATCGCTCTGTTAACTTACTAATCTCTCTATGCACATACGGAGAGATATATATATATATATATATATATAGCTGTATATATCATGATCAGTTTGCCGACTGAGTATGAGTTGCATCCGCGTCGTGTTACCGTCCTTTTAAGGAGATTCGACGACCGGGGAGAGGGGAACATCCCCCCTGATTCTTTTATTTTGACCTCCCGGCTCGAGGGATCTATTTGACAGTAATGGATCTCCGAGGGCCAGTGAGCATACAGAAATTGGGATAATCCCAACACTACAAATCCACGGTCCTTGATGGGCCTCGTGGTGGCCATGGGTTGCGTTCCCCTCGTAGGCTAGCCCTCGGGGTTCCCTTCTCTACTCGGTCGTCCCGATTCAAGTGGTGTGGTGATTCGGGTCGCATGCCCCTCGTAGGCTAGCCCTCGGGGTTTTCGCTCCCGTATCGAGTCACCTCACTCACTCACCGTTACCCACGGACTCGGTACCCCTAGCAGGCTAGCCCTCGGGGTTTTCCTATCCGTTTGGGTATGCCGGCCGCCGTTGTGCCACCCGGCTTTTAGGGTTTACTCCGCCACGTGAGTACTCCCTGCGTCTCCCCGACCATCCTTTGGGATGGGGAGATGCTGCCGAAATTTCGGCTCGAACGAGTTAAGCTCGGAACAATCGCCTCACACGAGCCCGTGACTCGGCCTTTAAATGACTCGACACCGATTCCACGAACAATTGACTTAATAAATTCTCAAAGCCATTCAAAATCTTAATAAATCCATGAATAAACTAACGAGACTCATGTCTCCTTGAAGTCGGGTTAATTCGGCGCGTTCGTGCGCGATCACGACTTAAAACGGCGCGCCCTTCCCGGCGCGGTCTTCCCGGCGCGCCCTTCCCGGCGCGGTCTTCCCGGCGCGCCCCGGCTTCCCGCGCCGTTTTAACAGCCTGCGCCTTTACCTACGGTTCTGGCGCCGTTTTAAACCTTTTACCTACGTTTCAGAGCGCCGTTTCAAGCGTTTTGATCCCTGTCTTCGCACGCACTGCACCGGCTTCGTTCCGAATCGTGTCGTCGCATCATTCTAACCCCTTTCCCACTTATGGGATGATCTCTTGTGCTAATCACAGAAGGATGCAAGTCCCTCAACTAATAATCATCATGTAGTTCCTTTTCCGGCTTCGACAGCCCGATATCTCGGCAATTAATCAAAGGTGTTCCCTCCTCGTGGGGGATGTAATTAACGCCATAACCTTTATGGTATGGCGGACTGCTGGTCCCGACCGAACCTCAGATTCGCCCTACATGGGTCAGAATGAGCGCACAATTGAATCGTCACGCATGTGACTGGCACGCCCGCGTCGTCAATCAGTCAGTTGACTACAAATTAGTTAATTGGTCGATCGATACGCGAACGAAAAGGCAAAACGAAAAGAGAAGAAAAAAGAAAACGCTGAAACAGCCCCCCTGCTAATCAGAGCAGGGGTGTACCACAGTGTCTTCGCTTCCAGATTCCGGTATCCCATATCCCGGGGGCTGTGCTGTGGGATGTTTGAAGTGTTCTGCCCTTTGTTCAACACTTTCTATACGGCAGAGGGGGAGACATCTCTGGATCTCTGGAGTTTATCACAGCTTTTCGGCCTGCCCATTGATGGCGAGCCGTATGAAGAAGTCTGCTTGGCAGACTCCGAGAAAGACAGCTCTGATGGAGAAGGCAAGTATTCCCTTGGCTTCTCTTACCGATATATGATGAAGGTCTACCGCTCCATCTGTCTGGCATATAGTAGAGGATCTTCCAAAGGCTATCATCCTCGAGAGAAAGGTAGCAAACTGAGGGTCCGGATCGGGCAGTGGCTTCAGTACTTCTTCGACGGTCCCCTGAAATATGCAGATTTCCCCTCCATGGGTCCTGTCGCGAGCAAGCAGATAAGAGCTCCCCGCTATAAATCGGCACTGCCATCTTCATTGCGCCATGCGGGCAGAGGTGGTCCCAACCCGGCAGGGGTAGATCCCATAACACACTGTGCAGCTTATTTCACATTCTGGCTATGTACTTTTGCTCTTCCACAAGGGGACGAGACAGTCATTCGGCCGGAGGCCATATATCCAGCTTGTCAGATGGCATGGGGGATGAAGCTGTCGCTCTGCCCAGTGGCCCTGTGTTTGATATATAAATCTTTGGGGGACCTGTACAAGCATCGGACTCCCCGTTCTTTGAGGACCGTGGGTCCTTTTCATTTCTTCAATGCCTGGGTCTGCAGCATATTCCCCGAATTAGCTCCGAGAACCTTGCAGGCGGATACAGTGTCACCCAGGATGATTGAATTTGCCAGTGCTGAGCCTGGTCCCTTTTATGATCAGCTATTTAAAATCAGGGGCCGACTGATAAAGGTACCAGTGGATGCTCCTGGTAGCATACATTTCTGGAGCTTGGCAGCATGTTCGGCTCCTTTGATTGATCCTCAGAGAGAATGCAAGCTGGAGGAGACAGAAACATATATCCACCCCATCTCCAGGGTCAACACTGCTCGGCCGATCCTGGAACCGGAGCTGGTGAGATGGGCCATGGCAATTCGGCCCAGTGTTTTGGTTTATAGGAAGGGTGGCCTGCTTCGGTTGGAGCCGTACTATCCGTTCCGCTTTGGGCGAAACTTCGGTTACGACCAGCATATTCCTACTTCGGTTGCCCAGTTTCCCCTAGACAGCCGGGCTAAGCACGGGTCCCTCATTGTTGGCGAGGGCCGGTTGTGGTGGGATTTCTATCATCGCCAGGATGATATGGTCTTCAGGGTGCCCATTGTTTCTAACCGTGTTCCCCGGGTAACATCGGAATATATCAAATGGTGGAATATCCGGACCGGCTTTTATAGAGACGGTAGAGGTACCTTCTGGGACGTTGCAGAGCGCTCCTTCCTAAAACAGCAACCTGGGCCAGTGTTTGATATTTCCGAGGCCCATTTGAAAAAACTTTACTCACAGCATCTGAGGGAAGCAGAGAATTATCTGACTCAGCGACGGGCTTTGAAGGAAAAGAGTTCCGAGCCGCTTGCTCCTGTCTTTGCTGCCATCAACGAGGACACCTTTATGTAGAGCTTGAAACATCTGAGCCATGTAGGGGGCGCTCGCTTGGAGGAGCAGCAATATCCATTCCCTGTTGAAGAGCCGCTCCCTACAGTAGCTTCCTGGAGGGGTCCAGTTGATAAATTTCATCCATATAGGACGTTTGTACGCCGAGAAGATAGAACTCAGACGTATTATAGACAAACGTCCTGGCTGTTTATTTTGCTGAATTTGCATGGATTATCTGCAGAAAGCCCGATAGCTGGCATTTTGAGCAAGCCACTGTTTATATCATTTCATTATGTCGATGGCTGGGGCATGGACCATCTTGACTTGTTTCGCTGCCTCGACCTTCGCGGCCATAATGATTTGGCAGCTTTGGTAGAGAAGTGCCAGCTATTTGGTGATGTGTGCTGGCTCATCAAGGAGGTTGCTTCCCGCTCCAAGGAGGTAGCTTACATGTACTGGCCACTTTCTGTATTCTATAACGGCCCGGCAGGTAAGATTTCTTCTTTTCTGATTGCAGTGTTTTTTGCTTAGCATCTGAATTTTGCATCTGCTGATCCCACCATTCTTCTGCCATTCTTAACAGACCGGCCTGATATAAAGCGGCAGGGGCTCTATAGAAAGATTATTGCGCAGGCTGAGAAGCCCACTTATTTTGAAGTCCCTGCTGCAGCACCGACCACTACTCCCATGCCTCCTGGCAAGAAGAGGAAGGCTTCCGCAGTCAAGACTGCGGTTGGGAAGGCCAGGAAGGCCAAAAAGGCCCACATTCAACAGTCGACTTCGGTGGCGATGGATACTGGGACCCCTCTCCCTGACATTCCATCATTCGATGAATTTGAGCTGCAAAGGGAGGATGCTTCGACACCGGTTCAGGGTAACATCAACAACTTGTATTTGCATTCTTCATTCTCTTTTGCAGGATCTGAAAGAAATATTTGAATCTAACCCATTCTTTTTGCAAAGCTGAAGAGACAGTCATGGCACCTTCTGTGGTGGAGACCAGATTACCTTCTCCTACGCCGGCTAGTGAGGCAGGGGGTAAGTATATCCTCTCATCTGTTTCATATCTGTATTTGTTTTCTTTGCTACATTTCTCAGAGGTCTCTTTTTTGCATCAGCGGCAGGCGAGGAGCAGACTGAGGCTGTGGTGACAGAAGAGTTGCTTCAACCACAGGAAAGTCACAAGGCTCAGTCGAAGCAGCGTGTCGTTCCGGCCAGGCGCATAATTACCCGGTCTACATCTCGGCATGTTTTGGAGGTGGCCCCACAGCGTATAGCTAGTGTGGAAATATCTTCTGGCAGCTCTAAGGCCGCCTCTGATGAGGAGGAAGCAACCTTCAGCGACAGCGAGGGAGATGCTCCTGAATCAGAGGCCCCACTTGTGTTTGCGAAGGGTGCTCCGTCTTTTCAGCCTGCCAAGCTGGTGGTGCTATCTCCCGAGGAGGAGTTGCCAGAGGAGTTTGCTGGGCTCGATACCGAGATTGACATAACTCCACCATTTGTCATCCCGACTACGGAGCTTCCTTCTCTTTCATCCCACTTCGAGGATGTGGACCCTGCTTCAAGGGTGGGTCCCTTTTCATGTTTGTTGCTTCATCTGCCCCTTCTTTTCTTTTATATCTAGCGTTGAAGTTGCTTTGTTTTGATCTCAGGGCATTGCCGTTGCTAGCTCAGACATAACTGCGGCTATTACGGACATTTCTTCCATGAACTGGGCTATTGTCCCTTTTCAGCCTTTAACTTGCACGGGAATCCCCGAGATCATTCGCCCTGTGCCGGCGCGGATACAGTCCTCGACAGATTTAACATCATTGGACTTAGGATCACCAGGGGAGATTTCCATCCTTGTTAGAGCCTCAGAGTTTAGAGCTGAAGCAGACCCAGCCAGAAGCTCTGCTTTCATACCGGCTGCCATAATGTCAATTGCGCCTGAGTCAGCAGCCCCTGCCACAGTGGCTATAGAAACTGGATTTCTGCCTTTATAGACCAGAGACCCTTCGCCCCCATTATCAGGAAGAGGAGCTGAAGATGAAGCCCTTATTCAGAAGATTCATGAAGAGATAGCTCCATCATTCATCGGTCCTCCCTGCGCTGATGTTCAAGTCATAGCGCCCGAGACGGAGGGGGAAACTTCAGTTCAGCCAGAGGGCACGGAGAGGGACCTGCCAGTTCTTCCGGCAGATTTACCGTCTTCATCCTCTCAGCCGGATGTCGCACTGTGGGCAGACATCGATAGCGAAGTGACCTTCGAAGTGATCCCCTCTGCTTCTTTTGGCTTTGCATCGTCTGAGAGCTTTGTCTGGCAGAACCTGGACATGCTGCGCCAGCTGGTAGAATCTCAGCCTGGCTTGACATATTTGCAGCTGAAGGAAATTACTGATCGCTTCACCGCCGGTCTGCAGGCTATGGGTTGTCCTCTGGACACATGGGCTCAGCGGGTCTTACTTTTGCTTAAATTCGTGCATCGGAGGGATTTCTTGGCACGGACCATGGTTGATAAGCTAACGGCGCTGAAATTGCAGAGGTCAGAATGCAAATCCGAGTTGGGGAGGCTGACACTTATGCTTGATGGACGCCGAGCTGAGCTAGAAGGTGCTATTCAGCGGGAAGAAGCTGTGCGGGGCCGGATAGCCCTATTGGAGATGGAACTTTCTGGACTTCGAGCCGAACTGCAACAACTTTCCTTTATCCGGCCGCAGTCTGAAGAGGAGGTAGCTTCGTTGGAGGGACGGGTGATGTCTCTTCAGGACATGTCCGTTGGGCTCCAGGAGGAGGAGGCGCGCCTTCATGAGCTAGGAGCCGCCCCTTATGTGGGTCTTCTGGCCTTCGAAGATATCTTTCGGCGGCCGTGAATTATCTTTTCTTTATTTTCTTTTCTTTTCTGTTATAATGTCCCCTCGGGGCCCTCTATGTACTCCCCCCTTTTTTTAATGAGAAGGAGTACCCGGCTTCATATGTGTCCATCTTCTTTTCCATGTGGTTTCATTGCTTCGGGAAGCGGGATAGTGGTTTTAGCGATCCCTCATGCGAACAGCTCGTACTTGGCAGGAGAGCGTCCACCCCTTCAGAGAAAGGATGGGGGACTCGCTCCACCGCATGACGGCATCCGAAGAGGTGCTTAAACCAGGTTTGTGAGTGGCAGCAAAAATCCTTCTGGCCATGTGCACCGTAAAGGAGACAATTTGCAGGAATGTGAAAGGAGAGGTTCCCTCAGAATAGACGCGAGGTCCAGACTGGGTAGGGGTTATAGTAGGTGGGACGATTACAGGATATGTGGTTTTCATCAAGACAGACGTAGGGTCTGAACTGAATAGGGTTTCATCATTGATCGGGCGAAATGCCAGTCGATCAATAGTTGGTTTCATCATCGATATTTGGGTTTATATCGATGCAAGAAGAATTTATAAGTTTCCTCAGAATAGACGAAAGGTCTAAACTGAGTAGGGTTTCATCATTGATCGGGCGAGGTGCCAATCGATCAACAGTTGATTTCATCATCGATATTGGATTTATATCGATGCAAAAATGATTTATAAGTTTCCTCAGAATAGACGAAAGGTCTATACTGAGTAGGGTTTCATCATTGATCGGGCTGTTGATCGTTTGTTTGCCTATCTTTGATCTTACTTTTGAGGCCTGCTAAGTAATATGGCAAGATGACAAACAAGCAATCAAAGATCTGCTCAAACCTATGAACATGTGCACATGAACCTAGGCAATCATAGCTAACTCTAGCATGGGCATGCTATCTCAATCAAATTACGCTAAGGAAAAGGAAAAACACACGCCGGGGCGTGGAGCAAGGAGTAAATAAAAACACACCACTAGGGGTGGAACAAGCAAGGAAATAAAGATGTGATGAAGGAAATAGCTATTGCCCAGCACTAAGGAAAGATGTGATCGCCACCAAAGTAAACACAAGTCAAAGACCCGAATATACCTTGGAAATAGGAGGATGAAGCACCCGCCCACGGGAGAGAAAACCAAAGAAAGCCTGCAGATCAGCTTGAAAGTGACGGCCAGAGACCCGTGCGTCGCTTATAAGTAACGGTCCCACCCTAGACCGCCAGAAAAGAGTGACGCTCCTAAACCAGACCGTCAGATAACCTGCAGTAGTAAAGCTTGAATTCTTTTAACTCCAACTCTTCCAGCCGGCTAGAAGACTTGGGCCTCGTGCTAATGAACCTGTAAACCTGCCAAAGAAATAGAAAGACAAGACAAGACAACCTCAATCAACCCTCTTCACAAGCATAGCATCAATTCTTAAAGAACTTAAGAACATCAAAAGGAGAGGGAATTACCGGGGAGTTTTGGTTTTTTTTTAACCCCTCTGGGTGTTTTCAAAAGTTGGGAGGATGTTTGTATGCTTAAAACAATCAGTGAAAAAAAAAAAACGTGGAGGAGGAGGAGGGACAATGCTTTGTTTAAAAAGACCAAGGAAGAACTCAAGCATGCAAAGATGAACTTGAAAGATCAAAAACAAAAGTACTCCCTTGACTGGAAGATGGATGGACGTGGGAAGCAACTCCTCTTGGATGAAGATGGCTCCTGGGTTCGGCAGCACTTCGTCGTGAATCAAAAATCTCCCCCCCTTTGATCATGAAATCAAAGGTTCTATTTATAGACCTTCAAAACTCATGGGTCGAGTTGAAGATAAATCAGCCAAGAAAGGAGGATAATCCTTAGCAAATCTTTAAGGATAATATCAACAAGAGTCCAAAGAAACAAACGAGAGGTCCTGAGGATTAGAATTGAAGGAGATAACGCCAATCCAAAACCCTATCTCGTCCACGGAGTAGCAGAGAAAAGGCCTGAACTGTCAGGACTCTCTGAAGGAAGTAACGGTTGCACGATAGACCGCCACTTGGAAGTAACGCATCAAGGAACGACCGTCATTTTCAACCCTATCCAAAGGATAAGATCGACGGGAAGAAGATCTAAACAATAGGACTCTGCAAGTAAGTAACGGCCAGAGTATAGGGCGTCATAAGAAAAAAAACGGCTAGAGAGTAGACCGTTATTATCAAAGGACAACGAGGCCCTAAGTCTTGGGACTCTTCAAAGAGTAACGGCCCAGGCTTCATGCGTTATTATGAAATGACGCGCCTAGTCCAGACCGTTATTATCATTGATTTTCAAGAAAAATAGAATGGAGGGATTGCCAAGCTTTTGAACGAAGTGCCACCAGGAACCAGGTCTAATCCAGGAATTGAGACCCAGAAAACAGGCTTCAACTGATTAAAAGGAATTCAATGAAGAGTGAACAACTCGGAGCATCATATTGAATAAATAAGGAGATGACCCGACTTATTGGGTATAAAACGGGTGTCAACAGATGCCCCTCCTTAACGTCCTCTTTGCAGGGGAATGAGCGGAAGTGAAGCGAAAGTGAAAATGGAGCATGGAGATGAAGCGGAAACGAAGCGGAGTGGATCAAAAAGAGGGCGTTAAGGTAAACGACACCCGTTTTTCACCAACAAGCGATAAGAATTTTCTTGGAAAAACTTCAAAACTGATCACAAGGAAATAGTTAACCAAAGGACGCAAGTCTGGAGGATTTAATTAACTAAGGAAAGGAAACACGGCTGGCCGCCGGAGGCAACGGAAAGGAAAGAGACTAAACTCCAGACAGGAATCTTCAGTCAACCAGATCAAGCGAGCAAATCGAAGGAAACCTTCAAATTCAGAGTGGAATAATTCTCCTTATCCAGGATCAAGAACACAGCTGTTCACCGTCAATGAGACCTCTTGACCAAATGAAGCTCATGAATGCTCAAAGAATGCGTATGATGCATGCTGGGCTAAAGAAAAACAAATCTTCAAAGTTCATGCAAAGAAAGATAAAATAACAAGATATTCGAGAATAATATTGCTAGATTGGGGAAACCAGAGTCAAGATACCATCTGCAACCACGGCGTGCAAGATAGAACCGTCATCCTCAAATTTTCCAACCTAACGGCCTATCCAACGATTATTCATGCGAACTTAGATCATCATCATTTTTGTTTAAGGGGAACATCAGATCCCAGGACACCTGAATGACCAGCCGGTTCTCGAGGTAATATGTAATAAATAGCATATAGTAATGCATTAAGGTATAAGGGAACGAGATACAATACCTGACTTACCTGCCTAACGAGCGGCAGAGCGTGCCTTCTGTTCATAATCTTTCATAAATAGGTTAGCCGATAAGATAGTTATGATAATAGTTAAGGCATAACCATTGTGATAAACTCATCAAAATGTTTTTATGATGGAGATAAGTTTAAACATTAAATTTGGACCATTCATTCATCAAGAAACTTGCAAGAGTATAACGGCCCGACTCAGGAGCGTCACATGAAAATAACGGATTAAGCCTAGTCCGTCAACACCGAGTCGGTTCAAATTCTTCAATAAAACAGTTTGTCACAAGCGACGGTCTTATATGGGGGCGTCATAGTTATGTGACGGTCCAACGATAGACCGTCGATTCTCCTGAGTTTTCAAAAAAAACAAACCGAACGGCCGTTCGGTCTCATTTCACGCTCAAACAACCAAAACGCCAAACCAGAAAACCCACCGGCGACCTCCATCTCCACCCTCCAATGGCCGGCGACGAGGCACCGCAGCCACCACCTCAGAAGAGAGGGAGAGGAAAGAAGATGGCCATAAGGCGGTTCCACCGCCGGCTCGAACGAGAGATCACCCCACCGCCCGTGGAGGAAGAACCAAGGGGAAGGGAGCCAAGGGAAGAGGAGGAGGTCCCTACGGTCGTGGAAGAACCAACCGAAGCCTCCTTGGGTGCAGAGGAGCCCAAGGAACCAGAGCAGAAGAAGAGGAAGGTCCTTGACCATGAGGTAGGCCCTCCGCCCCAATTTTTAAATTTTTGATTTTTATGTTTTTATTTATGAATGCATGTGGGGGATAAGGGTAGAAATGGGTCTATGAACCCACTAGGAACACTTGTAGGCCATTTGGCCAAAGTGAGAAATCATGGGGATGCAGGGGAGAAATTCCCTACTGGCAGACTAAGTGACGGTCCCGCCAGCGACCGTCACTTCTCTGACGCTCCAGGATAAGGCCGTCAGAGACAAGTAACGCCCTATCCCAGGGCCGTTACTTCTGCCAGGGTTCCAAACTCTTTTTAGGGTTTTCAATTTTCAAATTTTTGTTTTTCTTTTCGATATTTAATGTTTATGCAATGTCTATATGATGCAAATGGACTAATTAGTGCTCTAATATGCAATGCAGGGAAAGAGAAGATCGAGGATCTCATGGCTGCAGATTCGGGCGGTGTACCAGGCACTGCCCGATTACCAGAGAGATAGACTCGCAGAGATGGGTTTCGCCGAGATGCTCAGCATCGAGGTGATCCGGATGGATACGCCGTTGCTGTACGCATTGCACGAGAGGTGGGACCCAGTTAGCAGGGCGTTCATCTTCCCGTGGGGCCACATGATCCCCACGCTAGAAGACATGGCGAGGATTACAGGTTTGAGAGTCCACGGCGCTGCAGTGACAGGATGGACGTACGGCGACTATCGGGAGATAGCGCAGCAGCTACTGGGGTTGGACCTGATCAGGCCGGGCCAGTCTTCATCCCAGCTCTCGAGATCGGTGCTGCAGGAGAGTTTGGGGCTGAGAGGGGCAGCGATTGCCGTGGGGGAACTGCCCGAGGAGCATCTGGGCAGAGTGATTGACCAGGTACGCCCTCGTGTGGCGGCAGAGGCAGGAGAGGAGGGGGATCGAGTGATGAGGCGCTTCTTGATACTGTTGTTCGGGAAGCTCCTGTTCGCGACCAGAGCGGATGTCATCAGCTGCAGACTGCTGCCGCTGATAGAGGATTTAAGCAGAGTGAGAAAATACGCCTGGGGAGCAGCGGTCTTGGCCTTCCTGATTAACTCGTTGAGTACCACGGACCGACTGACGATGCTGGGAGGCTTCTCGCCCTTCCTACAGGTAAAAATGCGCTTAAATGCTTTTTAATATGCCATGATGTATGCTATGATTGATGATTTATGTAACTGACTTGCTTCCTAAATGCAGATCTGGAGCTATTTGTACCTCCCGGGCATTGGGAGAGGTGCATTACTCCATCCTGGCCTGATACCGATCGCGAGGCGATGGTCGGTGGCGAGGGATACAGGGTCGGTCTTGAGACAGACCCGGATGATCCAGGAGGACCTGGACTCCTACCCACACACATCGGTAAGCCCGAGACTCAAAATGATTTTCTATATGCTTCTATATGCTGACAAATGAATGAAATGCTTTCAGGTGAGATGGACCCCGTACCGCAGCGAGGGCTACACAGGACAGCCGTGGGTGGAGGCGTCCTTATCGTACCGGGGGCGAGACATATGGTTGCATTGCATCCATATCATCGAGCCTCTTCACTATAGGCTGATCCTGCGGACTCGGGGACTACACCAGCCCGAGGTGACCTTTCCACACCGCAACGATGATCGCCCAGGAAAGTCGGCGAGGGGCATTAGCGGGAGCGTGGATTGGCGCGCCCGGAAGGCAAAGTACGTCCTCGACTGGAGGCAGCGAGGCAGGGCCGTGAAGGAGCGGGCAGAGAGCGACGAGGCCTACTTGAAGGCCTTCGCTCGACACTACGTCGACCGGGTATACCGAGGTACCCGACGACCGATATGCAATTCTAAACTAAAAAACTCTCTTTTATATGATGAAATGTGGATGTGACATGCTGGCTTATGCTTTCTATATGCAGCTCGATCCTGAAGGGCGGATAGCGGAGCTAGAGGGATTACTCCACTCTACCATCCTGCAGCGGGATGAGTATAGGACGGCTCTGGAGCTCCTGGTGAGATTCTAAATGCTCATGATATGACTATGATTACGCATGATGCTAATGCTTCGGCTATGACAATGCAGCGGGCAGAGGGAGCTCAACGAGCAGGACCGGATGCCCCATCGTCGTCCTCGCAGCCTGCGGGAGACAGGGCTGGGCGAGATGCTGATTTTGCTCGGGCGGTTGCCCGGGCCGAGGAGGCGGAGGCCACCCTCGCGGAGCGGGTAAGATACTTACATGCTTTATGATTATGCTTATGCTAATTAAATTTATATGACTAACCTATATGCAATGCAATGCAATCTTCAGGCGATAGAGCTAGCAGCGGCAGTGGCGGAGGCCACCCAAGCGAGGGCAGAGGTAGAGAGGAGCCGGGCTGAGACTGATCGAGCTCGAGCAGAGACGGAGCTCGTGCGGGCAGAGCTAGCCCGACTGAGAGCGGAGACCCCTCGTCATGCGGACGACGTGGAGATGGAGCGACTTCGGGCAGATTTAGCACGGGCGCAGGCCGAGGTGAAGGACCTTCGCCTTGGGACCGCGGATCTTGATCGCTACCGGACCGAGGCACGGGAGACGCGACGCCAGATCTTCACACTGAAGATCAGGCTGCAGACCATGGAGCAGACGGTCCGGATGCTAGGCCGGGCGCCAGAGCGGAGTTCTTCCCGGAGCGGGGCTCATAGGAGTGCTGCCCCTAGTGGCTCGGTTGGGGATTTCCTAGTTAGTTCCGCCGGCCAACAGAGAAATGAGAGGGCGGAGAGAGGACAGCAGGAGGAGAGTGCTTCCATAGCACCGCCACCCAGGAAACCCGAGGGTGGAGAGGATGAGGGCGGCCCGACGGATAAGCCGGCCGAATGATGTATTTTTATGCTTTTCTTACCACTTGTACATGCCTTTTTATGAAAATGAAATTTTTGTTGACTTTCCTTTATGTGGATGTATGAATGGATATGCACGAATGAGTGATTGAGAGTATGTATGATGGATGTGTATGTGAAATGAATGCTTGTGTGGAGAAGGTGTGGTGTACAGATGTGAAAGACCGTCAGGTCTAGGCAAAGGATAGGCAAACTGCCTGAATTTAGTAGCAGAGGAAATGACGGTCTGGTCTTGGACCGTCATAATCAAACGACGCGCCTACCTTAGGCCGTCATTCATGAAGTATCTTATTCTGATAGCTGGGCCGCAGAGGAAATAGCGGCCCATGGTAGGAGCGTTAAAAGCAAACAACGGTCCTAGACCAGACCGTTATTCATGGCAGAACATGGTTTTTAGAACTACTCGCAGAAAATGCGACGGCCTGAAGGAGACGCGTCATAAATAAACGACGGTCCTAACCTGACCGTTACATGGCGTTCAGCCCAGAAGAGAGAGACTTGAGCGATTTGAAGGATATAACGGATTAGGGTTCGTCCGTTGGAATGCGACGGTCTGAGACCAGACCGTAAACAGCCACAGAACATGTTTTAAGGAAGACCTAACCCACAGAAAAAGTGACGGCCCAGGGTAGGCGCGCCAGAGTGAAGTAACGGTCCTACGACAGACCGTCAGAGTCTGGGTCGTTTCCAAAAACGGATTCGGCCGTGAGAGCTTAGAGTCCGAGGTTCAGCCACTTAATCTCTTGCTAGAACTTATCAAATTTTAGATAAAGCCTCCCAACTCCAATCTTATCCTTAAAAAGCCCCAACAACTTGGGAAACTTATCCAAAATCGCAGCTTACAAAAATCTCTGTTCTAGGGTTGAAGAATTCTCCCTAACAAGCAGAAATCAAGATGAAGAGGTGCTTCGAGATGGCGGCTATGGAAGAGAAGATCTACACCGGCCCTAAGGCTGCAAGGAGGGAACATGGGGATCTTCAACGGCTGTCCTCGATCCCCAAGCATCTAAGCTCTAATGTCCAAAGGGTGGTAAGCTTGCATGACTTCATCCAAAGTTCATATTTTTTTTTTTTTGCTGCACTTTAATTTTCTTCATAACCTTCCTTCTTCTTTTCTTCTTCAAGCCTCTTCCTGGCCCAAGGTGTTATTCCAACCTGAAGTGGGTGGCTCCCATGGTAAAGGCACTCCCTTTAGAGGTGGTATCAATCCTCAAAGCATGGCACCTCCAACCCCTCTTGGTTCTAGGCAAAAACTTCCAGAAATTGTCTTTGGATTGGCCATGCCTTTCAGCCCTAGTGGAACTATGGCATCCACAAACTCATACCTTTATCTTCCCCTCATTTGAAGCAACCGTCCTATTGGAGGAGGTAGAGACCTACCTAGCCCTTCCTAAGACTAAGGTGGGGGATGAGGATCGGGTTTGCTATACAATAGAACCTATTGATCCGTCCTTGATCTTAAGCGACTTCATTCATAACCCAAAGGACGTGCGGACCATGATCAGCCCGCGCCACATTCACTTGATCCCTATGGCACAATGGATAGTGTCTCACTGTAAAAACAAGTGGGAGAGACACGAAGCAATAGCCAAGGCGGTGGCGGTTTGCTTGTGCGGGGTCTTCCTTTTCTCCACAACCGACCACCTCTTAGATATCCAAAATCTTAGCATTATTAGTGGACTGTGGCGGGGTATGTCTATTTCTCAAGCGGTCCTCTCATACCTCTATGAAGGACTAAGCTCGGCTTGCCTTGGAGGGCCTTTGTTCGGTTCCATGATACTCCTTGAGTGTTGGATAGGAGTGAGAATCAAATTCCTTCCCAAGGAAGATATAACTTCGGCGAGCCGGATCTTCGGGGGCCACCCTCTCTTCTTCATTGGAGGGGCTTTTGGATATCCTCCTCAGGTTGAATGCAAGACAGCGGATAAGAAAACTCGGGATGAATGGCGCCTCTTCTTCAACACTTTACCAATGGACAAGTTCATCATGCGACCAAGAGTCCTCCGAAATGCCCTTCTTAAAATACAGCGGCGCCAAGGCCTCGACCTCCAGCTAGTAGGGAACACTACCATGGCGATCTACAACCCGCACCGATGCCATCTTCAGATCGGATTACCTCGAATCAGCGTTTCTGCACTATCACACTACCCTCCCCTTTTACCTAGGAAGATGGGGACCGAGGAAGATGAAAGAGCGATCCGGAACGCACTAACCATGTGGGAGATCAGCAAGGTGCGTCCGTGGCAAGCAGAAGTTGAAGAGAACGACGACACACGCCGAGATTACTTGAAAGAGTTAAGAAGAATCCGCGCTCTTGCGGATAAGAAGTCGAATGTATCTTGATTCCTTTTGCTTGTAAAAGATGTTATTAGATTGCCATTTCAGAACTTGATTTATCACGACTTATACTTTACTAAACTTGCTTGAATAAGATGAAATTGCCTTAATTGAAAGAACCTGAGTTGTGTGCTTTGGAAGATTAGATCGATGTGAATAAAACAGCGTTTCTGGGGGGAGTAACGGATACCTTCTGGGCCGTTATAAGGTAACAACGGTCTTACGATGGACCGTTAGAATGGAGGCAAGGAGGACCTGATTTCTGAAGGAAGTGACGGCGAGGATTGGGTCCGTCATAAGGAAGAGACGGTCTTATCCCAGACTGCCACAATGTTGATGGTCGCAAGAAATAGGGCTCAAGCTAAAGGGAGAGTAACGGTCCGGGAATGGTCCGTCACACTGAAGTAGCGGCCTGAGACTGATGCGTTACATTCCTTGAACCTGCATAACTGTGAGTTCTGGCTTTTGAACTGGCCCCTGCATTCTGCACACACTTAAATATGAGACAAGTTAGATCCGTTCTTAGACTCAACCCCTTGCCTTGGAGCAAGTTAGATAATGACCGTTTCTTGATATTTGGTCAAGGGGTGGAGCCTTATTAAAATAGGCGAAAGCGTAAATAAAAATGCGATGCATTGTTATGCGAATGATGGAAATGTTGAATGCTTTTTTGGATTTGTTTGGATGTTTGAAATATTTGATTTTTTTGGTTTTCGGAATATATTTGATTGTTTTTTTTTTGGATTTTGAAACGTATTTGATTGTTTTTTTGGATTTTGAAACATATTTGATTGTTTTTTGGATTTTGAAACATATTTGATTGTTTTTGGATTTTGAAAACATATTTGATTGTTTTTGGATTTTGAAAACATATTTGATTGTTTTTGGATTTTGAAAACATATTTGATTGTTTTTGGATTTTGAAAACATCAGTGTCTCTCTAGCAATACGAGACCTCCCATACTTTTAGCTTGAGTCCCGAGATCGGCGTGTATATAGCGTGACAACCCCCGGCCGAGATCTGGCCATTGTGACGGTGTTTTTACCAAAGCTGTACCCAGGGTACTTGTTTCAGTCCTAAAAGGAAAAAAAGAATATGGGGGTAAGCTTAGGCCAGTCATAGAAGTTTTTAGAACTTGATTCCCTCACCGTACAACTTTAATAGAGATTCGGTCTGTTGCGCCGGGGCTTTTTATGTCCGCCATCGAACCCTTGTCCACTTAGGCATGCATGCGACCGGGCTCATAACGTCCCGCGGGGAACTGTACTGCCACTCTTATCATGCCTAATCCTTTTCTTTTGGAGCTTTTGAGAATTCATTTACAAACCTTGAGATGATGCTTTTGATTTTGTGGTAAAGAACACTCCTTTTTCTCTTCTTTTCTTTACTTTCTTGTGGAGTCAGGTCATAACGGACTTGCCCCTATTTGAGACCTCCTCTCGTTAGGGAGTTTGGATCGGTTGTCTCCTTCTTATTCACTCCTTGCCTCTGGACTCAGCCGAAGAATGAAACGTACAGAGACTTTTGACTTTCCCCCGAAGCATGGCCGAGGAAAAACAGTGTCTTTTCTCTTTTTTTTTTTTTTAAGCAAAGAACCCGACCAGGGGCGTCGTGTAGTGTGTGTTTGCCTTATTGGAGACTCTCTTTTGAAGATAGG